>SMDT01003269.1:600000-776823 GCA_005392925.1 Aquilaria sinensis
CAAGGCAAAAGGCTTACCCCATACAATCTGTGAGATTACATTATTCCAATCAATCAGGAGAGTTACATTAAGTTATAGAAGGGCATAAACTCTAGTATTGGACTTGTTTTCCTTGTTATTGTTTAATTAGTCATCTCTCTGGTGCTAATGAATTTGAGTTTATACTCTGGCTGGGTTTTTGTGTTTGACTAGAGGCATTGCTTTGCTTCTTTTGAAATCTGCTTCTGCTGTTAGAGCATGTCATACAAGTTCTGCTTAGCATTTTGCTGAGGGTTTCAAGTTTGAAGAATGAAAATAAAGGGTGAGAACAATGCTTGATCTTAGGGAAACTTTGACTTTGACTCAAAGGAAAGTTTTCCTGAAGAAAGAAATTATGTTGCTATGAGACTGAAAGGGGGAGCATCCACATGGTGGAAAAGGGTTCAGTATAGTAGGCTTAAGAAGGTAAAGCGCCTATAAGGGGCTGGCTGTTGATGAGGGAGAAGCTACTGGGAAAAGGCTGACTTTTTGTCTAGTCCTGAAAGAGATAGGAATACTAAACCCTTAGCCAACAGATGAAACAGAGTCCTAGTAGGAGCAATTAATGAAATCCTAAAAAAAATTGGAGTACTAAGCCTAGCCAACTCTTTAGGAGCATTAATGCCAGGAGTGAAACTCAAACAAAGTATGGAAAGAAAACTATGAACACATTTTGACTTTAGAAGCCCAAATTAATATTTAATCAACTAAGACCCAATTTGGATTGTTTTAAAGCCAATTAAGCCAAGCGATTAAAGTGGCTGGGTTGGGTCATCTCCCTGGTTGTGAGTGACCCGACTTGACCTCTTTGAAAAAAGCTGCTGGATTTTGACGTGTTTACAGTTGTGCCCTCATTAATTCGTTGGCTTAATGGGCTTTAAAGAAAGCCAAATTGGCTGTAGGACTTTATTTCATCTAATAAAACCCTAAAATATCTCTTAACTAAGCAAATAAAATACCCTTAAACAATGATTACGAAAATATGTCAAGTGCATAATTTCTGGGTTTTATCAGATGGTAGCATATTGCTAGATTGGAGGGAAAGAAACTTAACAGCTTTCATGGGTAAAGAAAGGCTGCTATCCTTTTAACATGAGAATGGCTAGATTTTCTCAGATTTTGGGGGACGGGGAATTTAAGTTGCAAGGATACAGAAGTTGTAGATTTTGTGGAGCTATTCTTTCATTCCTAAATTTCTTTTAAGAGTTTGCACCCCCTTGGTGCTCCTTCAGTTATATATTATTCTTTTATAAAAAGAGATCAAAAGAGCACGCTATAAATGTTTATGACATATCTTTTGAAATATAGTGTCAATCCTTTTGGCACATAGAGTAGTTATCTTCTTGCTCTTTCCCACCACTGCCACCACCACCATGAATCTTATTTCTTATTGCTTGAATGAAAGTACACTTAACCTTATGGAAGGGAAAAAAGATCTCGTCCACAATACTATGTAGCTTTAGCTTGCTGGTCTCTGTTTTTTGTTTATCAGATTTAAATAAACTGATTGTTTTTGTGAATAATCATAGTGCCCAGTTAAGGATCTTGAAGCTTGCGCAGCATCATTTATTTCATCTTGGATTGAGCTGGCAACTACTCCTTATGGTTCTGCATTGGATGCAACAAAAATGTTTTGGCCAGTGGCTCTTCCTCGGAAGAGTCACCATAGAGCAGCTGCCAAAATGAAAGCTGTGAAACTTGAGAACGAGATTGGTACAAATGCTTCCATAGACTATGCAATGAGAGCTCAGGAGAGAAATGGAGATACATCCTCAGCCTCAGTTAAAATAATTGTTGGTGCTGATTCTGAAATGTCAGTAACTAACACCAGAGTAGTTACGGCTTCAGCATTGGGAATTCTATCATCGAGGTTGAATCAAAGCCACCTGCATTATGTGGTAGATCCAATATGGAATGCACTCACCTCCATGTCTGGAGTACAGCGGCAGGTAGTTCTTTGTGGGTGAAGTTTAACTAGAAATACATTTGCCAATACATGTTTTCTTCTTGTCTGTCTGAATCTTCCCCCCTCCGTTTTTTCTGCTGTTACAGGTTGCCTCAATGGTTCTTATTTCTTGGTTCAAAGAGATCAAAGGCATGGAGCTTTTTCAAACCAAGGGAACTATGGCAACAGTTCCTGAACCTCTCAAAGCATGGTTGCTTGATTTGCTAGCTTGCAGTGATGCGTTCCCAACAAAAGATTCTCCTCTCCCATATTCTGAGCTGTCAAGAACATTTACCAAGATGCGCAATGAAGCTCTCCAGTTGGTAAATGCTGTTAAGGCATCTGGTATGTTTTCAGATTTGTTGTCAACAATGAAAATCAATTTGGAGAGTTTATCTGTGGATGATGCTATTAGTTTTGCATCAAAACTGCCTACTCCAAAGAATGACGACGCACATGAGTCAATGAATAGGCAGCTTATTGATGATGTAGAATCAGCAAAACAGCGTCTTATCACTACTTCAAGCTACTTGAAATGTGTCCAGGTTCGTTTGGGATCTTTTGGTTCATCTATCATGTGACCTTTTTGTTCAAGGAGTTTGAATTTTCTAAATGTTTTGTTTGACATTTCTTTCTTTTATTTGCAAACGATATGCAGAGTAACTTGCACATCACCGTTTTATCCTTAGTTGCTGCTGCTGTTGTATGGATGTCAGAACTTCCAGCAAAATTGAATCCTATAATTTTGCCTCTGATGGCTTCAATTAAAAGAGAACAGGTCAATCCTTCTCCATTCTGCCCCCCGACCACTCTCTCTATCCCCCAGTCTCTCTTTCTCTCTGTGGACTTGGCCAAACTCATAATCATTCTCTGTTGTTACAGGAGGAAATTCTGCAACAGAAGTCTGCGGAGGCGCTTGCAGAGCTTATTTACCATTGTATCTCTCGTAAGCCAAGTCCAAATGATAAGTTAATCAAGAATATATGTAGTCTGACATGTATGGATCCTTCGGAAACTCCTCAAGCTACTGTGATTAGTTCCTTGGAGAAGATCGATGAGCAGGATTTCCTCTCTTTTGGCACAAGTACGGGAAAAAGGTCAAAGGTTCACGTGCTAACAGGTGGAGAAGATCGACCCAGGGTTGAAGGCTTTATTAGTAGAAGAGGGTCTGAATTTGCATTCAGGCATTTATGTGAGAAGTTCAGGGTTTCTTTGTTTGATCGGCTACCAAAACTGTGGGATTGTCTTATTGAAGTTCTAAAGCCTGCTGGTGCTGCTGATGAGCAACAAATTTCATTTGCTGTCAAAGCTGTCAAGGATCCTCAGGTCTTGATCAACAATATCCAGGTAGTGCTTTCTTCATTTGTTTAGTGTTTTTCTGGTTTCAACATGCAATGATTTATTTACTACAAGTACTGCTACTGCTACTACTGCTAACTACCACAACCACCACCACCACCACTACTACTATTTTTATTATCTCCTGGGTATGATTTCCTGAAGAATTAAGTGAAAGCAAAGATCTCATAAGTTTTATCAACATACAAGAAAAATACTTAAGTGACTGTTTGCAGTCAAAGCATGTTGGCTATTTCACCACTGCCTTTTTCACTTTCTCAACCTTATTTCTACCAGTCACTTGGCCATTTTTGAGGTAATGGAGTGGGCCTCCTGTCGTGTGTTTCAGCTTCCCTTTAGTTGGACTATGACATAACTCTATGATGGGATTTCAGGGACATTTATTTCACTGACTGAATTCCTGAAAAAGTTTGAGTGTTCTAGTAGTATGCATATTGGAAATTATAGTAAAAAGAAAGTACACGGTATATGGATCATTCCTGTCTTGACACAATTATTTCGTTATCTTGATTCCTGGGCAGGTTGTACGTTCTATTGCTCCTATGCTGGATGAAGTGCTCAAACCAAAGTTGCTTACCCTTCTCCCATGTGTCTTTGAATGTGTTCGCCATTCCCATCTTGCAGTTAGATTAGCTGCGTCCAGGTGTATCACTTCAATGGCCAAGTCAATTACTATTGATGTAATGAGAGCTGTGATTGAAAATGCCATTCCAATGCTCGGGGATGTAACTTCTGTACATGCCCGACAAGGTGCGGGCATGCTTGTTAGTTTGCTTGTTCAAGGACTAGGAGTAGAGCTGGTGCCATATGCTCCTCTTTTAGTTGTTCCACTTCTAAGGTGCATGAGTGATTCTGATTCTTCTGTTAGACAGAGTGTGACACGCAGTTTTGCTGCTCTAGTACCTTTTCTCCCATTGGCAAGAGGCCTTCCTACTCCTGTTGGACTGAGTGAAGGTGTATCTAAAAACTCAGAAGATGCAAAATTTTTGGAGCAGCTTCTTGACAACTCCCATATTGATGATTACAAGCTCTCCACCGAGTTAAAAGTGAACTTAAGGAGGTAATTTTGAATGTCCATGTGAAGCTTTATATACACTTGGTTTGCAGTAGTTTCCCATTTCTATGCCTATTTGTAGGTCTTTGAACTTTGATATGTGGATGCGAAAGAGCATAGCTGGCTGGTACTTGAGTAATTACAGGGCTTTGCGTATATTTGTTGTTGGCGGTTATGTTGGCATATATTCTCTTCTTGATATGCTGATGTATCTAAGAGGGTAATAACTAGTAATTATTAATGCTCAAGTTCTTGTGGTCTTTTCTGGATGATTCTGTTTCACGAGCCTGTTACTGGTTGCTCTAGTGTTATTTTCTCTTCATGTGTCAGTTGAATGATGAATACATACAATGACAGTCTGTTATGGGATACTTGATTGCTCCTGGTGAAATTGAATATTTCGTTTGTAATGGAGGATGATTAGAGCTGCTCAAATACATTTCTGAGCTTCAATTCCAAATGAACTGTTTCATGGTTTTGTAGTTCAGGTTTCTTATATCTATTATTAAATTAAATGCTTTCAGGTACCAACAGGAAGGTATAAACTGGTTAGCTTTTCTAAAGCGTTTTAAGCTGCATGGGATCCTTTGTGATGACATGGGGCTTGGTAAAACATTACAAGCTTCAGCCATTGTGGTGTCTGACATAGCAGAGCGACAAAGCGTGAGTGACGGTGGAAGTCTACATCCATCTTTGATTGTTTGCCCATCAACACTTGTGGGGCATTGGGCTTTTGAGATAGAGAAGTACATTGATGTCTCTGCGATCTCCACGCTCCAGTATGTTGGTTCTGCTCCAGAAAGAATCACTCTAAGGGAATGTTTTGATAAGCATAATGTCATCATAACATCATATGATGTTGTGCGCAAGGACATTGATTTTCTTGGACAACTTATTTGGAACTACTGCATTCTAGATGAAGGTCATATCATTAAAAATACAAAATCTAAAATAACACTGGCTATAAAGCAGCTGAAAGCCGAGCATCGTCTTATACTTAGTGGCACTCCGATCCAGGTAAGAAAGGTGGCTGGAAATCTCATATTTTAAAAATTTTCTAGTTCTCACAGTCCTAAATTGGTTCCTTTTTGTTTTGCAGAACAACATAATGGATTTATGGTCTCTTTTTGATTTTCTAATGCCAGGTTTTCTGGGAACAGAGAGACAGGTGCATATGTTTTATATTTTCTTTATACTGTTATTTTTTATTTTTGTGAACAACAGCACTTAATATGTATATTTTCCTTTTTATTTTTTAGTAGGATTATAGATTTATTATGTGTGTGTGTGTGTGTTTCTGTGACCTGATGGATTTTCATTATGTGTGCATCTGATTTATTCATGTGTTAGGATTCATGTATAAATTTCCTTCTGACTTTTCAGTAGGATTATATATTTATGATGTGTGTGTGCGCGCGCACGCATGTGTGT
Source organism: Aquilaria sinensis (assembly GCA_005392925.1). Classification (NCBI taxonomy): domain Eukaryota; kingdom Viridiplantae; phylum Streptophyta; class Magnoliopsida; order Malvales; family Thymelaeaceae; genus Aquilaria; species Aquilaria sinensis. The sequence continues at coordinate 605,808 of SMDT01003269.1, forward strand.
TTTTCTGTGACCGGATAGATTTTCATTATGTGTGCATCTGATTTATTCATGTACTAGGATTCCCATAAAAATGATAATGCTTGAATTGACCAATTTAATACAACATTGAAGTGAGTTTGGATCACTTACAGTGTGTGTGTGTGTGTCACTGTTCAGGGAAAATTTTCTTTCTAAGAAAGTGAAATCAGTTTCAAATGCATGTGCAATGGTTTCTAATATATAAATATATCTTACGTCATTGGTAGAGCTACATTTTCCTTTTGTTTCCCCTTAAAAAAATTTTATCACTTTGCTTTGATATGAGATTATTTTGAGATCCTGATTGGCAGATGACTCATGTTACGCTTAATGCTTTCCACACTGTTTTGTATATGGTTGAGTCTCTAATTGCTAGCGTTTACTTACTATCTAATGCAATTTAATGATACCACTGCAGTTTCAAGCAACTTACGGGAAACCACTATTGGCGGCCAGGGATCCTAAATGTTCTTCCAAGGATGCAGAAGCTGGGGCTCTTGCTATGGAAGCACTGCACAAGCAGGTCATGCCTTTCCTACTTCGTCGGACAAAGGATGAGGTTCTGTCTGATCTTCCTGAAAAAATCATTCAGGACAGATATTGCGACTTGAGCCCAGTTCAGTTGAAGTTGTATGAACAGTTTTCGGGATCACAAGTAAAACAAGAGATTTCAAGCATGGTAAAGCTTGATGAGTCGACAGTTTCGGCAGCAACTACCACTTCTCCAAAGGCTTGCACTCATGTGTTTCAGGTAAAATGATTCTGTTCTTTGTTTTCTTTTGATTTCTTGTCGTTCATGGTGCCGGCAATCTGTGTGTTGACATATTGCGTGTTCAGGCTCTGCAATATTTACTAAAGCTCTGTAGTCATCCTTTGCTCGTTGTTGGTGAGAAGATGCCGGACTTGTTGAAGTCACAGCTATCAGAACTCTTTCCTCCAGGTTCTGATATTGTTTCTGAGCTTCATAAACTCCCTCATTCTCCCAAATTAGTTGCTCTTAAGGAGATTCTGGAAGAGTGTGGAATCGGTGTGGACAGTACAGCTTCTGATGATGCTGTCACAGTTGGACAGCATAGAGTTTTGATATTTGCTCAACATAAAGTAATTCTCACACTCTTTCTTTATAGATTTGAGTTAGCTTAATTAATTATAGAATTCCCAGTTAACAATGCCTTTGATGTAGGCCTTACTGGATATCATTGAAAAGGATTTGTTCCACAGCCATATGAAGAGGTGATCTTTTTAATTTCTTGCCCTTAATCTGTATTGAATAAGTAGGTGCAGTTGTGCCTGTTGCTGTTACGGGAAGCTGTATCATGAGTTTATTTTTTGAGTGATGACTTTGGTCCATCATATATTTGAAAGGAAATCCATTGGGAAATACCAATGGGTGCAAACAGTATTCTTTTAGTGCCTGATTGATGCGTCTTGGATGCGTTTAACGTGTTAGCTCATATAGAACATTGCAGATGTGGCTCATCGGCTAATAGGGTATAATTGTCTAGAATTGCATGTTACGTTCCAATTAGACGGGTTTAATTTATCTCTCTATGAGTTGTTTGCTATGATTTTTCCACAAACTCTGAAGTTGCTTATTTTATTTTAGTGTTAGTATTTGAAGTCATGTAATGGGACCATAACATTGTAATTGTTGTAAATTGCCCTCATACATTTGAATCATATCCTCCTGATACTTTTTTATTTTTTGGTTGATGTTTATTGTATGTTTTCATATCCTATTGATGATTTTTCTTGTCTTGTGTGAAAACAGTGTCACATACTTGCGCCTTGATGGATCAGTTGAACCAGAAAAGCGCTTTGATATTGTGAAGGCTTTTAATTCGGATCCTACCATTGATGCTTTGCTGCTGACAACCCATGGTAAGATAAATTAGAATTTGCTAGTAAGTACTCTGTTATTTAGTGTTAACAAATAATTTCCTGTTTGCAGTTGGTGGGCTTGGTCTCAACCTGACATCTGCTGATACTCTTGTTTTCATGGAGCATGATTGGAATCCAATGAGAGATCATCAGGTAAATTTCACTTTGAAATTTGAATGATTTGACAACCTTTTTTTCCTGTTGAAAAAAATGATCAGCAAATGATACAACAGTTAATGGGCCCATTTTTGGCACGGATTTATTTAATTGATCAATGCTAGCAAAAATGTTGCAATTAACTGTGATTTATCTACCTTCTTGTTCGTGTAATTCCTCCTTTCATTAGATTGTCAATTCTTTTGATGGCTACAGCTTTCTTTGTGATTCCCATTATCTGTTAGATGACGGACAATTTGATTAATTGATGGCTAAAGTATTGATTGTTGTTGTACATTATAATGAGGTGCTTTTTTATGGGATTCAGGCAATGGACAGGGCGCACAGGTTAGGCCAAAAGAAAGTTGTGCACGTACACCGTCTAATAATGCGTGGTACCCTAGAGGAGAAAGTCATGAACCTACAGAAGTTCAAAGTCTCAGTTGCCAATGCTGTTATTAATGCTGAGAATGCTAGTCTCAAGACGATGAATACTGATCAGTTGCTTGATCTATTTGCAACAGCAGAGACATCTAAAAAGGTACTGCTGCTGGTAGTCAAGTAGGCTCGTTCTCAATAGAGGACTCGATGAAGGCTTTTGTGCATCTTGCGTTCATCCCTGATTGCGTTTGTGTGATATAAGCATGAATACTCCGAAATATGAGTGAAACTTATCATTCTCATCATCTGTGATATTGGTTTGATTTTTTGCAGGGAGGCTCAACATCAAAACATTCAGATGGCAGTGCTGATGGGGATCCAAAACTGATGGGTACCGGAAAGGGGTTGAAAGCTATTCTCGGAGGGTTGGAGGAGCTTTGGGATCAGTCCCAGTACACTGAGGAGTACAATTTAAGCCAGTTTCTGGCAAAGCTCAACAGATAAACGCAAGATTTAGAACTGCATGAACATGGCGTTGAGCTGATGACAAATGAGGATTCCAGGAACACAAACCAGGCACGCTCTGATGCAATTCACTTCCCGCTAGGTGACTAGGAGACATGTACATATTGTATAAATGTTAGGAGCCATTTTTTTCCCTTACATGTTTAGCGGTTCATTTTTTGAGTAACATATTTTTCAACCTCTTGTTTTCCTGGGTTATTCTCCCAAATTTTGTCTACCCATTTGATCCAGAATGGCTCGACATTGCGATGTTGGTTAGACATTGCAACTAAGGGGAAGAGAAATGTATAGCTCGGATATTGTAAATACTTTCTTAATTTAAGGATGAACACATTTTATAGCCAGATTGACATTTTCTTACAATGCTTTTGGGGTGCAAAGAATCCTGGCCACTTGCGGAAACCAGGATCTCTTTCCCTCTCATAGAGCCCGCTTTAGTGAGTATGGTTATATCAATGAATTGTAGTCCTTTCCTTAAGCGCCGGCAAAGAAGTGTGACAGGACACCTCTCCTGGTTACAGCCGAGATTTGAATCCCCTCTCCATTCCCTAACTCCATAAAAATGTCACTTTGTCTGATTCAGTTGCCTTATAGATTTCGAATAAGCTTGCATTCTCCTCATTAGATACCATAAACTAAATATCTCAAACTCTGTACAACCGCACCTGATTTGGAGTATTAAAAAAAAATTGAACTGTACTCTATCAAAAAGTGCTTTACATGTATGTGAAGTCATCACTATTACTCTATATTAAGAAAATGTAAAAATTGAATATTAAAATGTTATTTTAAAGTATAATATAATAAAATAATTTATTATATATGAAAATGTTAGAGAGAGAGAGAGAGAGAGAGAGAGAGGAGGCATAATAAGAACTTAAAACGCACGAGCGTCAGTGAATAGAGAATGATGTGGGGGGAGAAAAAGCACTAGAGGACACAGCAATTAAACAGCATTCATTTCATTCAACACTAGTCCTCAAATAATGTCGGGATTTCTTTTCCTAAATTGAAAAAAAAAAGAAAAACAAAAGAAAAGGTGGGGCCTCATTATGACTAAAGGAATGTTTCATCAACGAGGGTCAAGATCCATGTATTGTCAACCGCACAGTGGGGTACGACCAATTTGGTGACATAACACATGCCCACTAAGATCACAAATTTGTTCATTTATTTCCTCCTCATCATCAATATTCTAGTACTAGTACTCTAGTTAATTTGCAAGACATTTCTCCTTGAGGTCAATGTAATATAAAATCCCGATTTGAATTGCGATTTTATGATATGAAATAAAAAAATTGATTAGATTTTATGATTATAATTCTAAATAGACTCTACGGCTATAATTCAAATAAAACAAAAAAAATAATTTCATGTAAAATTTTGATTTTAACAGTTTTGGTTAAGATATTCAATGCTCATACTAATTTTTTTTATTCATAAAATCTTGATTTAGTGGCAATTTATGTGCAACAGATAATTAATTATTCAGGTTGTACTCCTTTCTCTCTATCCACTTGTGCCGAATGAAAAATAAATTTTAAAAAAAAATTAGATTTCACCAAATCCTATTTTAGATCAATGTTCTTACATATGAAATGATTAAAGAAAATTCTAAAATTTTCCAATAGTAGTTATATTCTAAATGATTCGTTGGACCTCTAAAGGCTTACGAAAAAAACAAATAAAATGGACTTTAGATAGAGAGGATTTTTATTTGTAGCTCCATTATGAGAGGTCAGCTGGGTGTTTCTGAAAGGAGTTGGTAAGGATAATTAGATCAAGTCAGGACAAGTTACAAGGTTGGGAGATTATACTTTTTTATTGTAAAAGTATGTCGATTCTTGCTTTTGACTTTAAATATATTAAATTATCTTCTCAATAGTAATACACCAACATACTATATAATATAAATTATGTAGCCATACAAGGACAGCTGATAAGGACAAAATTGGTACTATTCATATATAATTCCTAAAATTTTTAAAAATAGTTTCAACTCGAAAAAATATAAATAGTAAATACAACGGAAAAAAAGGGGAAAGTTACCATATATATACAACGTTTTATACATCTAACTTTTACATTTATCATGTAAATTGTTTTCAGGTGAAGGATTAATGGATGTGAGGAGGCAAACTTTTAAGAAATCTTTGGAAGTCTCCATAAACACACAATATATAACTGGGTTCAATTGTTATTTTGCTTGGAATTTCTAAACGCTTCGGTTCATAACCCTTTTCCCTCTTCCGAACCAACTTTTAGAAAAGTTGGCAAATAATTAATGTTTTGGCTATTAGATATAGCACTTCGAGCAGTCCAGCCAGTACTTGCTTCAGCTGCAAATTTTGTATTCGGAAGTGGAATAGAGCGGCCATATTTTAAAAGCTGTATTTTTTTATCAATATTTTTTAGATGTTTTGCCTTTCTCTTTTTTATAATTGATGGATGAAAGGTGAAATTCTTTCGAAAGAGAATTGGATGCTAGGATAATGTAACATAAATTTGATTTAGATAATATGTGAGGGCATGATGAAAGAAAGGATTCAGGTTTAGCATAACATCTAAGCAATAGGTAACTCTCTACAAGTTTCTCTTTCTTTTTAAAAAAAATACAAGCTATAGAGCAAGTATGCTTGTGTATGTATGCATATACATATTTATGTATGTACGTATGTGGCAAACAACTTACCCTCTAAATTTTCCTTATGGCTCCCCATATCAGAGATTTCTTGTACCCGCCCTAGCGGACATATGCCAGGGACAAACTTGTTAATTCAATTGCAATTTATTTTTTCAAATTTTACAATTAATAAAAAGGTATTTATATTATTTAATTTGTAAGGATATTTGTGTCAAAATATATTTTAATATTTTATAAGATTTAACTTTTATTGCAATACAAATCCTTTAACTTTTCTTTACTATATTTTTATAATTTCTGATTTGAACATCTTGAAATTGGAGTAAGAATTTTGTTAGACATATTAACTTAAAAAATGGACACTAATTCATAATCTTTGAATAGACACACTATTTCCTATTACTAAATTTAGCATTTTTGGACACTACATTTATTAGTAATCATATTTATGAGTACCTGACATCACAACTACAAGTAGAGTAGATATATGGTACACCTGGTGTAACTCACTACTCCTCTACTTTCACATTGTTTACAAAAATATCACTGTATCATGAACAACACATTTGTCTGAATAAAATACCATTGTACATAATAACATATTTGTCTGAAGAGAACAGCATTTCACAGAATATCATATTTGTCTGATGGAAACAACAATTATTACAAAATGGAACAAAATTTATTACTAATAGTATACTTTATGAAATGAACAACATATTACAGAATAACTCATTTGTATAAATGAAATAACACTTATTACTAAGCGGAATAACATTTATTACGAATAGCATATCTTACGAAATAAACAGTATATTACAGAATAACACATTTGTAAAAATGAAACATTACTTATTATTAAACGTAAAAGTACTATGGAATAAAATTATATTTGACTATAAATAAAAGCTGAGTCATTCAGCACTACTATGAACATATTACTTCATCCAATTCTTATTGAATCGAACACCATAATTTATGAACAGCAAATCTTATAAAATGGACAATATATTATAGGACAATACATTTAAATGAATAGAACAACACTTCTTATTAAACAGAACACTATAATTTATGAACAACACATCTTATGAAATAAACATCATATTACAGAATAACACATTTATATGAATAGAATAATATTTTTTACATAATAGAATACTATAATTTACGAACATCACATCTTACAAAATAAACAATATATTAAAGAACATTACAATCATATGAAAAGAACAACATTATTACTAAACAAAACATCATAGTTTATGAGCAGCTCATCTTATGAAATGAGCACTGTATTATAGAACAAAACATTGGTATGAATAAAATAGTATTTCTTGATGAACAGAACACCATAATTTATGAACAATATATCTTACAAAATGAATAGCATATTATAGAACAACACATTGGTATGAATAGAACAATTATTCTTATTAAATAGAATATCATAATTTATGAATAGTACATTTTACAAAATGAACAACATATTATAGAACAATACATTTATATGAATAAAACAATACTTCTTACTGAAAAGAACATCATAATTTATGAACAACAAATCTTACATAATAAATATCATATTATAGAACAATATATTTGTATGAATGAAATGACACTTCTTATTGGACAAAATAGTAAAATAGTCATTGTAAAAGAATTGCATAATTTCTCTCTTATTCTCTTTCTTCTTATTAAAATATATGAATACATTTGATAAAATATTAAAGAGCAACACATTTTTATGAATGGAACTACACTTTTTCCCGAATAAAACAACACAATAATCATTTTTAAAAGAATATGTGCAATTTCTCTATTATTTTTTTCCTTTTCTGCTTGCTAACAATTTAATTGTGTGTGTTATTTAATCATGTGGACCATGCTTAAAGGATGCATATTTTTGCTAGGAGAGATACTTTGCTTGTTCCTGAAAAAAAATTTTAGTTCAATCGCCATCTTAGTAGCCACCAATGTTTTGAAATTACCATTAAAATACTCAACTCCATAAACTTTGCCCTCTTTGTAGCTCCAGTTCTTGCTCACTCCAATGTCCTGCAAAAATATGCATGTGGTATCTCAATTAAATGTAATCCAATTCCACCCAAAATACATAAAAGGTGAAAATGAAAGTAAAATAAAGAAACCCACTTGATATTAAGGCTAATCTACAAAGAATTGAAGGAATAAGCCTTCTCTAACATCCCACTTAGTTTTGTCACTCTTTTTTCTATCAAGTAACATATAGCTGACTTGAATCAAGTAAAAAAAAAAATCAGTTGTAAAAAGAATAAAAAAATCCACTAGAAAATCATGACTAACCTTTTATAGACTTCCCTTAATAAATTAATCAAATAGAAATTATTATCATAACCAACTGTTGAAGTTGAACCCAATTTTAAAATCCTTTACTGATCTGGTAATTTGATCAAAGGTCAAAGAATTTATGACAACGATGATGGAAGAATTGAATTGGACATCACAGAGGCACCATAGTACAGCTACTTTTTGACTTCTTCTTCAAGAACATGGACATCTACAAGTTAGTAGGTTGGATTTGGAGCTTGATCGGCTCCATTTCATCTGATTTCTTGTGATTAAGTTCGAATATAAGTCTAATTTCCTTGATTATGAGCATGGAAAAAGAGTGGAAGGCCTGGAGGAGCTGAAGGAGTGAAGGTTGGTGGCAGTGGCGGTGGCTTAGTGAATGGCTAGTTGTAAATATGTTGAAAGTGATGCAAGTCCAATTTGAAGCTTGATGTGTTCACCTTCGCTCCTGCACTCATCATTCTTACTCTAATTTGTTCTTGTGGTGGTTTGACGAGGAAGATGAGAATAAAAGAAGATCGGGCAATAGACAAGAGATAGTGTAACACCCCCATGTCCCACATGGGTGAATTGTGGGAAGCCTTATGTGGATATATAGGCTTCAATTCCAGAACATAAGCACCTAGTGCTTATCCTTTTCCAAAAAATAGCCCATGTGGTGTGGGCAGGTGTTCTGTTGACCGATTTAGGACTTGGGTCGTTACAGATGGTATCAGAGCCGACCCGGGACCAAGATGGTGTGGCATAGTGGGTATGCACATGCATCGTCTACCGGGACTGATCCTGGATTCGAGAGGCTACTTGGCCAGGGGCTAAGTAGTCCGATTAGAGAGGTTACTTGGTCCGGGGAACCAAGTAATCTGATTGATCCCAACGGGGACGTTGGGTACATAAGGGGGGAGTTTGTAACACCCCCATGTCCTACATGGGTGAATTGTGAGAAGCCTTATGTGAATATATAAGCTCCAATTCCAGAACATAAGCACATAGCGCTTATCCTTTTCCAAAGGATAGTCCATGTGGTGTGGGCAGGTGTTCTGTTGACCGGTTCTGGACTTGGGTTGTTACAGATGGTATCAGAGCCGACCCGGGACCACGATGGTGTGACATAGTGGGTATGCACATGCATCATCTACCGGGACTGATCCTGGATTCAAGATGCTACTTGGCCAGGGGCTAAGTAGTCCGATTAGAGAGGTTATTTGGTCCGGGAAACCAAGTAATCCGATTGATCCCAACGGGGACGTTGGGTACATAAGGGGGGAGTTTGTAACACCCCCATGTCCCACATGGGTGAATTGTGGGAAGCCTTATGTGGATATATAGGCTCCAATTCCAGAACATAAGCACCTAGCGCTTATCCTTTTCCAAAGGATAGCCCATGTGGTGTGGGTAGGTGTTCCGTTGACCAGTTCTGTAACGATCCAAATCCAGAACTGGTCAACGGAACACCTGCTCACACTACATGAGCTATTCTTTGGAAAAGGATAAGCGCTAGGTACTTAGGAATGGACTCTTAGTATAAGGAAGTTCCCCCGTCCCATACTAGCGGACACAACCATATACTTTGAACCAAACCTGGCTCTGATACCATCTGTAACGACCCAAGTCCAGAACCGGTTAATGGAACACCTGCTCACACCACATGGGCTATTCTTTGGAAAAGGATAAGCGCTAGGTGCTTATGTTTTGGAATTGGAGCCTATATATCCATATAAGGCTTCCCACAATTCACCCATGTGGGACATGGGGGTGTTACAAACTCCCCCCCTTATGTACCCAACGTCCCCGTTGGGATCAATCGGATTACTTGGTTCTCCGGACCAAGTAACCTCTCTAATCGGACTATTTAGCCCCTGCCCAAGTAGCCTATCGAATCCAGAATCAGTCCCGGTAGATGATGCATGTGCATACCCACTATGCCACACCATCGTGGTCCCGGGTTGGCTTTGATATCATCTGTAACGACCCAAATCCAGAACTGGTTAACGGAACACCTGCCCACACCACATGGGCTATTTTTTGGAAAAGGATAAGCGCTAGGTACTTAGGAATGGACTTTCAGTTAAGGAATTTCCCCCGTCCCATATCAGCGGACACAACCATATACTTTGAACCAAACCTGGCTCTGATACCATCTGTAATGACCCAAGTCCAGAACTGGTCAACGGAACACCTGCCCACACCACATGGGTTATTTTTTGGAAAATGATAAGCACTAGGTGCTTATGTTCTAGAATTGGAGCCTATATATTCACATAAGGCTTCCCACAATTCACTCATGTGGGACATGGGAGTATTACAGATAGACATTAGATAACTAGGGAGAAAGAAGTGATGGTGGCAAACTTGTAAATAAACTAAAAATTGTGGGTGCAGTATATAGACCAGAAGTATTTTATCCTTAGCCCTACAAATATATTAGATCTCTTATATAACTATTTTTTATTTCATATAGTGCAATTAATGGCACATTTTTATACCATTTTAGATAAATGTAATACTACTTGTCCAAATTTAGACACCATAAGCTAACCCCCACAAAAAATGTTATTTTACACTACATATGAACTAAGAAAAAAATACAGTAAACCAAACCTACAAAAAGACAACAAATCAAAACACGACATTTATAAGCTAGAAGTAGACAAATGTAAACTTAATTAAATTTTGCAATATACTATGAAATACCATGTGGAATATTGCTTATCACAGGTAAGTGATATGCGAAAAGAATATTTTCATATTCTGTCATTTTTTCACATAAAATACTGTAGTGTATCGTGATATTTTATAATATTTCGCATACCACTTACATTTTATGTATAATTTATTAGAATACAATGGTATGTGTTGAAATTTCATGTAGTATATATCGCGGTATCTCATTTTTTTATGCAGCATGTGTGAGTTTCTTTTTGTTTGTCAGTATACCATATATAGATATGTAAAATAATACAATATAATTATTACACATGTCTTGACATAAATATTAATTTTATTTTTTGTTTAAAAATAAATTTAATTTAAAAATGATATCAGCATAATTTATATTTAAAAATTATTATAATTATTAAAATTTTCATCACTCATGCATAAGAATAAATTTTACTATTTTTTTAGTTTTATTTTTCTTTTGATTATTTTTTATTTTTCTTTTTAGTTTCATTTTTTATTTTAATTGTGTTTCTTCTCTTTATTTATTTATTTGTTGTTTCTTTTGGTTACTTTTCTCTTACTTTTCAGATTTATGTGTTTGGTTTTTCTTACTTTTCAGTTTCACTTGCTTCTTTATTTTTTTTCTAACTTTCATAATTTATTTAATGTATTTCATCTTAAAATAATATTCTAATATTTTTTTAATGAAAATAGTAACAATGTGTTGCACGATATACTATGTAGTATGCCTAACAGTAGTGGTATTTATACCTTGGTAGACACATGCATACATACATTGAAGTGGACACCAGGTCTGAAATTTATTGGTTATCAACTACGGCGTATGAATAATACAGAAAAGTGATTTGAATAATTGAAACATTTTTTTTCTTTTGCACGATACATGATTAAAGAGGAATAATTACAAATGATGCTATTTCAACGTATACAAGATACTAGAGAGGTGCCCATGCTTTGCTGCATGCTTGGTTTAAGTAATTTATATTACATAAATTGTCATTCTTTCTTAGCCTAAATGTATGAATAACCATAGAAATTTTTAGTTGTCATTTTAGATTTATTTATTGTTGCATTTTTTCAAAGGCAAAGTCATTTTAAAAAACATGAAGTATTGAACATCCATCAATTAATTTAATATGTGAAAGATATATTAATTTTGTTGGCTCCAAACACATGACTGAATAATAACAATAATAATACTTGTAATTGTAATCCAGATTATAATGACACGTGCCCATTGCAAAAAGGAAAATAAAAAAGAAAAGGCAACACCCCACATCAAGAGCATGAAATGATTACATACATTTGGTGCCTTATTTGACAGTTATCTAAAGTTCAGGACTTAAGCATGATGATGGAGAGATTTGGATAGCTTGTTCCAAAGTCAACCCATTACAAATACTCTTTAACTCATTGAAACAACATCGTTTTGGTTAGAAATGTGGCAACAGATCCCCTTTCTCACACCTTTTAGTATTATTTATAGATGTTTGTAATGTCCAATTCTGACTTTGTGGTGTCTAATTCTATTATGAGAGGCCTAGCTGTTTATATATAGTGTACAAATTTATACATTTAATGTTTATCTCCATATATGAGATGTCTAGTTCTATGTATAAGATGTCCAATTATTTTGACATGATGTCTTGTTAGACCAGGAATCATTTCATGTTAAACATGGTGCAAGAAATGTTAATTAATTTTGATTAAAAAATGAAAATGCATAAAAATATTACACAATTTTTTCACTTAAATATTGTTAAAAATAATATAATTATCTTTTAATTAAATGTAAAATTTTAATAAAAAACTATCTTATATGCACTACTTATAAATGACATACAGAAACTCAAATCTCTAGAAGTAGAGACTTAAACATTGGAAGTAAACACCCTCAACCTAGTGTTATGATTCCTTTTGACGTACCGCTGCTATTGGCGAATATTTTATTACATCTACATTAAATATATAATGAAATGTGTGCAACGAAATCTCAATTTTTTAAAAAATGTGTCGATATATAGAAACTTAATTAAGATAACCTTGAGCTAAAAAAAATAAATGTTGAAAAAACAAGTGGAAAAAAAATTGTATAGAAAAAAAAGGAAGAAAGAAAGAAAGAAAGAAAGAAAGAAAGAAAAGAGAGACGTCGTATGAAACAAGGTCATTTTCGGGCTTACAAAACAAGAATTTCACAAAGTCAATTGCCTGTTACCTGACCACTCCAATTTACAAAGCCATTCAATTTGCTATTGCTTGCTGATTCAATTGAAACCCTTCTTACAATAAGTCAATAACCAAAATCATGTGAGTTGACTACTGTTATTAACAAATGGTTTATAATTTATTTTGACTTCTAAATTCTCAGTACAGATGATTTTTCTTGACTTCAATTTCTCTGGTGACCGAAAATTATATTAAAAAAAAAGCAGTCGTCACATCAAATTAAATTAAGGCTGAACATATCTCTTAATATATTGTTGCTTTGACACGCTGAATAATCCCGGATGTTTTTAGTGAATCTCTGGAGTCCCAGTCACGTAGTACTCTTATTAATTTGTACTATTTATTACAAATATATCATATAAATTGACTGGTGAACTAATTAATAAAAAAAACAATGTGGTAAACCTAGTCATCATTGATGGGAGTTGGTGTTGTACACGGTTTATTCCTTATTTGATAATATACCAGAAAGAATTAAAAAGATCAGAATAGACAAAAAGAAAATTGTAGGTCCATATATGGTAAACGAAATATAAAGTTATACAAAGTTATAATGCGTTTTGTTCCAGTTAATTTTGGATTGTATTTTTGAAGTATGTATTAGTCCTGCTTGGAAAGAATTTTTTTCATATCAGTAATTAGAGTTTTAGATAATTTATTATTAATAAAGATTACATTATTAAAGTTAAAAATTAAAATTTACGCATATATATATATATATATGCAAACGCCAAACAGATTATCATTTCATGCAGCGTTTTTCTCGCGCCTATATCTTTCCTTACAATTGATATGTGGTGTTGCTTACGGCTCATTAGATGATTTGTTAGGTCATGTTGTTCTTTTGAAATTTATATTGTTAGTTTTAGGTATTATATTACTAATTATTTTTTTATTGAAATGAAGTTATTTTAATCTTTATTAAAAATATGAATCACTATAAAAGATACATGAAAAAGTGGGTAAATTGCACCAGTGGCCCATAACATTTTATTAGCCCTATTTTAGAACCCAACCTCAAAACTTCGCATGTGAAGTCTTTAATCTCAATTTTTTTATTTTATTTTAGACCTTTAGAGGATAGAAAGTACTAAAATTAATGGAACTAGCCATGTGGCACACTAGTTTGGGGCGATTGACCACGTGGCACAATAAAAATGAACCCTAACAATGATGTGGAAAATGAAGAAAAAAATGATAAAAAAATTGAAATCCCTAACCCAGCCAGACACTTTTTTCTATTGCTGCCAATTGTCTTCAGTGGTTGTGCTGGTGTCGATTGACTAGGTCAGTGTAATTGATGCTATACCTTTGCTCTGAAGTTGATCCAAAGTAAGGGAAATTGATGCTTTAACACTACTCTGAACGGACGAAGGCATTTCTTGCGGTGGCCAATCGGATGATTGAAAACGGTGGTGAAATCGGAGATTGGTGATTCGTTTCGTGCCCAAGCCCTGATGCAGAATCTTTCAACTCGATTCCCATTGACCGGTGGTTCGGTGTAGAGTGTCGTTTGATGCTGAAATCGAAGTCACAATTTTTTGGCGATTCTTGATGGGCCGAAGCAAGAGAATAATAGACGATTTTGCAATTCAGTCCTAGGCTGCCAAGTCTGAAGAGTCTGTTCTCATCAGTTTTACAATTTCACGATTCTATCCTTGGTTGGCAAGTCTGATGAGCCCAATTTGACGACAAGCAAAGGAGGCATGTTCGACGGCGAGTAAAGGCCTAAATCGACGGCAAGCAAAGGGGACACTATAGATAGAGAACAGTAGAAGGGCGAACGGTGAGCAAAGAAGGCACGATCGACGGCGAGCGACAGGTGAGTGGATGATGGGAGGTGCCGTTGGGAAGAGATAGCAAAAAGGCATTGGGCGGATTGTGGGAGGGGCCGCCGGTGATGGGCAAAGGAGTTGAAGAAGCGATGAAGGCAACCCAGACGTTTTTTTTCCCCATTTTTCATGCCCATTTTTTATAATTTTTTTTCTTTTCAATATCATCTATAATTGCTGATTCATAGTGCCATAGTGACAAGTTGTCTACATTGGCATCCCATGTGACAAGTTTGGTCAATTTTAAAACTTTTCATCATTTAAAAGTCTAAAATGAAATAAAAAAAAAATTGAGGTTGAGAACTTTCCATGTGAGATTTTGAGGTTAGGGATCAAAATAGGACAATAATAAAAGATTAGTGGCTGTGAGTGCAATTTACCTAGAAAAAGTTGTCTCATTTAGTTTGGGTAAAATTTATTTATGGTCCCTAACTTTTTTGCGTTGTCTTGAAATAGTTTTTAACCTTCATTTCGTACTCTTAAAGTCTCCAATTGACCTTTCTATTTTTGTCCCAATCGCGGTCTTTCCATTAATTTTACTATTAAATGTGACAAAATATCAAGAAAAATCCTAATTTTAATCCCTAAATCTTTTCCCTCTCACTCGAATTACCTTTAACTTGTAAATCTAGCATTTTCTCACCCATCCATTCCATCTTCCCAGAAAAAAAATAATGCATCCCTCTCTGGCTCCCTAGCCCCTCCTTCTCGTACCTATCCTTCTCTCTCCAACTCGCCAGCTCCTCCACTACCTCATCCTTCCCCCATTAACTCCCCAGCTCCTCCACCGCCCCATCCTCCTCTGTCCGCCCATTGCGCTCTTGTCCTAATCCGAATCCCCAACTTCATACCTTTAATTCACAATCTTTTTGGTCCAGCCTTATTCCGATCCTCCCGATCCAGTTGCAGCCCGCCACTTGCAATGCCGCCATCAAGTTGAAGAGGTCAGGGCTCGCGCCTATTTCGCCTTCTCTTCGTCTATTCCGGTTACGTATACTACTGATTTTTGGTTTCCCAATTTAATTTGCAATGATTTAATTCAAAGTACTCGATTCATCGCTGATCCAGTTTTCCAGTTACATATACTCTCGGTTACGTATACTCGAATCAATTTAGCCCTTACTGATCGCTTCTCCTTCGTTCTTCGTCCTTCGTCTCACCCCTTCTCGATCGCTTCTCCTTCATCGTCCGCCTCACTCCTTCCCGATCGATCAATTCTCCTTCATTGTTCGCCTTACCCGGCTGAAAACAATGCTTTTGCCTTAATCAGAATCAGAAAATGGAAATCAGAATCAGAAAATAAGGGTTTCAGAAATTGGAATTGGGAAACGGAAAACGGAAAATGAAAATCAGAAAATCAAAATCAAAATCAGAATTAGAAACAAGCGTTTCACATTTCTGACTTTATTTTTGTGAGCGAGAGAGAGAAAAAAAATGCTAAATTTACATAATTGAAGATACTTTGAATGAGTGGAAGAAGATATAAGGACTAAATTTGTCATTTTTTTTGAGACTCCGTTAAATTTAACGAAGAAATTGACGGAAGAATCATGATTGAGATATAAATAGGGAGGTTAGGGACTTTAAAAGGACAAAATGAAAGCTAAGGACCATACTAGGACAACGTGAAAAGAATAGGGACCATAAATGAATTTTTCCTCATTTACTTCCTTACATTATAGATAAATAACTCATTTTAGTTTGAAACAAGGAATAAAAAGTTATATGAGAATATAATACTCAATCCGTCTCAAGTTCTTTGCAACATTCATAATTTAAAATAATTAATCTATGATTTTTTTATTCTTAATATTTTATTATACAAAAGAAAAACCTTTAAATAAATATCTATAGTTTCTAAATATATTTATGAATGCTTAATCTTTAGATACAAAAATTTTAAGTCATTTCCTATTAATAATCACATATAACCATAATTAAATACCAAAAAAGTTATTATTTTAAATTAATAAATAGCATGTGACACAAAAAGATATACATGACATAGATTGCATAAAAATATATATAAACATAAGGTTATCAATAGTAACTAATAAGAGTCTAACATAATAATTTAAGTTTGTTACTTTTTTCTATCTTGCAATAATTAATTACCAAATTCTAATTTATTTTAAAACTAAATATTTTCAATTAAACATAAAACCTAGTTGCTCACTTAATAGAGTGTGAAATCGTAAAGTTGATAAGATTTTAAAATTTTTTGTAGCAATCAAATCGGTATAGTTGTGGAGATTTTCTAATTTTTCTAGAAAAATTTTCAAAAATTAGAAAATGAAAAGAAAATGTGTTCAGTTTAATAATTTTCTTTTTCAATTTTTCTAGAAAATAATTTTCTATGTTAGTAAGAAATAGAAAACTTGGGTTTAGTGGTTTTCTATTTTCCCGAAAACGGGAAATCCATCCGGCGCCTCCCTTCATCTCGCGAATCGCGATCGGCCTCCTCCCGATGCCTTTGACCTTCTCGCTCTCGGCGAATTTGGACTTCACCCTCCCGGCGCCTCCCTTCATCTCATGAATCGCAATCGACGTCCTTTCGATGCCTTCGACCTTCTCCCTCCTGGCAACTTTGGACTTCTCCCTCCCGGCGCTTCTCTTCGTCTCGTGAATCGATCCATCGAAAGCAACAACAGTGACATCGGAGCTATGTGATAGTGGAATCGACGGCAAGTGTCACGAGTTTAGGAATGACGGAGATGGTTGCATAGATGTAAACGATATAAAAGTTGGGAGCCTAAGTGATAGAGAGCAAAAAATCTTGGAGCAGGTTTTGGATTTTTTCATTTTCACATTTGAAGCTAATAGACTTGGGAAGATATGCAATTATAGTCCATAAAATTTCTTTTAATTTTCAACTAATGCACACAATTTTTTTCAATATAGTGTATTTATATGTAGTTATCTTTAATTGATTTAAAACAACTAAATATGTTTTCTAAAAAACACTTTGAAAAACTGTACATAGAAAATAAAAACAAATATTAGAAAATAAAAATGAAAATTATTTTCTACAACCAAACACCATCTTAGTTTTAAGAGCTGAAATATGTCAAATCATGTTTCTTTTATATATATATATATATATTCTAGTTTCTTTAAAATGGAAAAGTACATGAACCTATGTAATTTAGTCTAATTTACATTTTATTAGCTCACTTAAACTATTTGGTAACTATATTTCAATAAGTTCAAGCTACCTGATATTTTTTTTCACAATCATATGATATTTAGAAACATTATTTTATATTTTTATAAAATATTAAAGAGATTAGAACTATTAAAAATATACTACCATTCAATTTAAATTGAAATTTTAAAAAATGTTATCGATACCATTAAAGAAATATGACATAAAGTGTGAGTTTTTAAAATAAGGGAAAGAGAAAGTTAGTCTTCAGGATAAGTGATTTAGTCATATACATGATCCCCCTCAATATTCCAATCAGACATTTGTCCTGCATTTCTTTGCCATACATACTATATGTATGTAATTGTCTTTTCATGTCCTTCTACTTTTGTCTTCTTCCACACCTCAGCCTTACAATATTCTCACGTCATAATGTTAATAATATCCCAAAAAAGAATAAATAAATTGAGAACTTCGAGTTGAAGACGTTCTTGTAGCTAGCTCTTTCTTTTCATTTGAAATATCAAAAAAATAAGTGTAACTTTCTTGAAATTATAAGGAACGAATGTAATTAACCCAAATGAGAAATAATCCATACCCTAACTATTACTATATACTCCTTCAGCAATAGTACTTTAAATTGAGCAAGAGCTGTTCTGATGTCATTTGAGGAGGAGGATTCCAAATTGGTGCCATTTGTAAGTGTGACGTGGGATGTTTTTGACAAGAAATTAAGTAACGTGATGAAAAATAAGATAATTGGTTCCAAGATATATATAGACATCAACACATGCGCTAGTGCGTTTGCCTTTTTTGTTAATCAATATCAAAACTATTTTTGAATGTAATAATAGGGGCGGAACTAAAAGGGGTTATTAGGGGTCTAACACTCTCTAAAATTGTAATATAAATATAATTTTTTTTAGAATTTAAAGGTAAATGTGTTTTGACCCTTATTTAAAATTGGTCAAATTTTCTTGGAAGAATTATAATTTAAGAAAATATTTATTTTGGCTTATCATTTATAAAAAAACCTAGGTCTGCCCTTGGTAATAATGTTCATTAAGTACATAAAAATACTAGGGTAATACTGAATTACTATTCAATTTTTTTGCGGAAAGAAGAGGAAAAGAGAAAGAGTGAAGTTTTGTTATTGTGATGAGAAATATTTTCTATTAAAGCCTGTTCTTTCCCCCAAGAATAGGTCTTATTAGAAGTTCAAAACAGGGGTATTTAATTTTTGAAATTGTTTTGATTGATGTGTTCTAAAGTTAATAATGAATAATCGGGCTTTAAGAGAGATCCCTACTAATATGGAATTTGAACATGCTTTATTGTGAAATAGTAAATATTATAAAAAATATGAGATGAGGTGAGTATTTTGTATCTTTAACATTTGTAGCTTGTCCTTGAGTGCTTGACAAAGTGGCACAAGGGAATACCTCTCCTGGCTACTATCGGGGTTTGATTTTCATCCCTTCTTTCCTAACTCAATAGATGCTAACTAGATTACTTTGGTAGCTTTTTGGGTCCTGAATAAGCCGATATTCCCCTACTTAAATACTACTATAAACTAATTACTTCAAATCTTATACACTTGTATACATGATTATGAGTTTTTTTTAAAAGAAAGCTATGGGTTATTTAAAATGTTTATAAATTATCCTTAGCATTTTGACCTAGTGGCTAGAGGGATAGAAGGAAGGCTAAAGGTCCGAACCGTGACCTCCATATTTCCCTGTATAATGTTCTAATGGTGGTTTAGGTAAGGGTAGAGCCATGTATGATTTAGTGGTGGCTTGAATTTTGGGAAAATTATGTAAATGATATTTTTTTTATAGAAGATTCATCATGAATTTAAGATGATGACTCACTTATTATAAAATATATGAAATTAATTTTGATTGTTCCTACTAAAATAATTTCCTAGCTCCGTCATGATTTTAAGGTACCTTTTAGATCTTAAAAAATGAGTATTCTACATTCTTTTACATATCAATACTTCTTAATCCTTGTACCTTATATAGATAGATATTTCTTATTAGAAGAAAATGGTCGATGAATTGAAATTTACCAATGCATGTTCCCGCAAATGATTAGGGTTGAGAAATGGGTTAAGGGAGGGGGCAGGATGGGCAAAACGGTGTCACTTTCAGGCGCTGACTCTGAAGCTGGAAGAAGAAAAAAGCCGGGCCCGGGCCCATATGTCGTCGCACGCGCGCACTCCCGCGTGGACCCCTCTCGTTGACTTGCTAGGGCCAAAACGTGAGGTCATAAGGTTGGGATTTTTTCTTCTCCGGCGGTTGTTTGTGGATCAACTTGGGAAATCAAAAACCGGTCTCTCTCCTGTGCCCTGCCGCCTCCTCCTCTCTCCTTCTCTCAACCACCACAAGTCAAAAGCTCTGTTCCTCCACTCCTCTCTGTCTCTTTCAAAGACAATTCTAGTCTCTTACTCATCAACTTCCGAGTTAGAGACTAATTCAGATATTTCGAGTTAAGTGGGTTTACTTTAAACTCTGTCGTCGTCTTTATATTTCACTAAATTTACAAGACTCGAATTCAAGATTTTAGTTCAAGGTTATTAAACTTATTGTCACTTGAAACAAAAAAAAATAATAATAAGTTTTCGGATGCATGAAACCAGAAATTTTGTTTGGTCTGTAACCTCCGTGTTCAAAATATGTGACTCAGGTTATGTTTGGCAATAATATTAGCTTTTAGTATTAGGAGCTAGTAATTGCAATCTCCACTGTTCATTAACCAAATAAAACTCTAATGTTAATTATAAATATTGTTGTTAAAAAGAGGTGAAAGGTTTCGAATTTTCTATTAATGTTTTGGGTTGGGATCAAATCTAGCACTAAAGTTCTTTTTGTTCATATTTCCCACTAATATTTTGAAGTTGGTTCAAATTGGTGAATAACCCTTAAAAAGCTAATGGAAAAGAGAAAAAACATAAGATTTTGAAATATTAGGGTCTAGATTGCTTAAAACTAAAAATTAGAGGGCTAAAGTAATAATAAATCACCCTCTCACCCCCATCATCATTAACTTACCGTCCACGTCATCATCCTTCTACCAACATCATCCATCACCCATGATTGAACTCACAACCACTTATTTTCTCTCACATCCTTTGATTTCATTTTGCCCCTTCCTTTTTTTTTTTTTTACCTTGGTTTCATCTTAATATTGGTTCTGCAGTTACACTAGTGACTGGATCATTGAATTTCATGATCATCATGCCGATTGTTGCTCTTGTTAGTGTCTGGCTTGCAAAATTTGAGCTTGAGTTGATAGTATTTATCATTCTAGAATACGGAGACTAAGATATAACAGACTGTGGCACAAAGAGGGTAAGGGCAGCCTTGTGGATGGTTTGAATGCGGGCAAGGGATGGGATTAGGAAATGATGGCAGCAAGAAGGAATTTAGCAGTGAAGATGGCTTAGGATTCAAATTGAGGAGCTGATTGTGCTGGGGTTGGAAGTGAGTGGTAGCCATTGTGGGGAAGCTACTGGGAAGAAGGCATGTGTGTGGTAGTGGCCAAAGTGTAGGGTGTGAATTATAGAACTTAAGAACAAAGATGGCTGGGTTTCAAAATATTGGTGGGCAATTTGAGGTGATTTCAAAATATTAATAAAAATATAAACATAAAAAGACTTTAGTGCTAGATTTACTCTTACATACATTGATAACAAATTTGAGATTTTTAACTTCCAAATGGCATTAGGATTTGAATTTTGAATATTGTTGCCACGTTAACAATAGACAGTGACCCCGAATGATTTCATATCGAGACCATTCTACAGTACCCCTTCGGGTAGGACATGTGGCAATAATCTCCGAGCCACTTGTGCCATGATGTGCAATAGGAAAGTCCTCAATTTTATTAAAAATGTGCATTTATTGCCTCACACTTTTTTTTGAGTCATATAGGACAACGTTTCTGAGAAACAGTAAAATTATTATAATATTGTTAAATTTTTTTCATTTTCTTGGGGTAGACATAATCTTTTTCGTCCTTGGTGCGTAATCATACTGTTTTTATTTCTCTATGCGGAAATTTTTTATGGGAATCGAATATACGTGGACCCCAAAACACGAGTACGATAAATGAAACATATTACTCGTATAATTTCCCAAAATTTTCTCATTAGGAGATTGTAGAATCTTGTCATTTCAACCTATGGTTTAATGAAGGAACCGAATTATTTTTTTATTTCTAAAAAAATAGAGATCTTTATATGCCAGTGCAAAAATTTCCACTATTCAATATTTTTTTTATATCTATGTTATATATAATTAAATTTTCTGTTAAATTGGATATGTACTCAATCATGGAGATCATGCATAAAATTTTTTAACTTGATTCAATTTGTAAGTTGCTGTAATTTATACTGTAAAATGGAAATTGTTCAAATTTATCAATAAAAGGTATTTACCAGATAAAATGTTAGAGATTTTCAATTAATCTAAACATTCACATAAATACTTAATTACAGGTTTTCAATTGCTTAATTAATATAGTATTACTATAGTTAACTGTGGTTTGAAACGCTAGCCGTTTTCTTTGCTTCTTTCTCTTCTCCTACCTACTATTTCAACGGTCCATGCTTTTCCGGCCGAGATCGGCACTCAGCCGGTTTTGGCTGGTCTCTTGACTCATGTCTCTCTATGAAGTTGTTTAAGATCCCTTCATACAACCTCAAGGTCTTTGGCTTCACCTTTCTCTCCTTTATTACTTGCCTCATAGATGGCATCTCTAAGGTTTTTTTTTTTTGAACAGCAACTGAATAAAAATAAGCAAAGAGCAAAGTATAGAAGCTAGCGAGAAGCAAGCAAGAGGATACACACTTCTGCTCTCTAAGGTTTTGATCGCTGTTTCAAATTCCATCCGCTTTGAATCTATCATGGGATTGACTTTAGCAATATTTGTGTGCGAAATCTTAACGAGCATTCATCTTTATTGTTGGGTGGCCACACAGGGGGTTGGAGGAGGCAATTACAATGGTGGGGAGCTCTACTTGATCGGGTCAGCTCAAGTTGATCTACTTTGTCATGATAGATTGGTTATTTGAGTGTTGTTGTTTTGTAAGTGTATGTGTCAGTCCAAATTTCTATTGTTGTATCTCTTCAATCATGTGTTGGTTTCTATATCTTTCTATTCTCTCGGTCTATCTCTAACCATTTGTCTTTAGATATGAATATAGAGATTATCGTGCAGGTCATTCACGAAATCTTTTTCATTGGTGTATTTGTTTTGTAATTAATGTCGTGATACCTACAATTAATGAGATGAATGGTGTCTTATTAAAAAAGTTAAGAAATACCTACAAAAATTACAAAACCAATGGGGGTATGGATATTATCGTACTACTTTCATTTTTTATTTTGCCACTTGGTGGCCTATTTGGCCTAAATAAAAATGTCAAGTGACAAATATAGACATGTAGCAGAACTGGGGACAAAACTGTTAATTTTCCTCTTCCCATGTTCACATAAGCTAGGTACCCACCCACGACACTGTAGAAAGATCCGTCATATTCATACATAAGAAAAACCTCAAGAAAGTAATTCGTCCCTCTAACATATATAATCTTAAGGCCAAAGAAAATATGTGACAAGATTTAAAGTTTGACTTCAGTCTCCTTACTTCCTAAACAATGTCACGAACAAACTTATACAATTGATCTGTAAATATGCTTGCAATGATGCTCATAATTAAATACCAAAATAAAAGGTAATTAAACTGCAAACCGCGCAACAATAATTTAAAATGTCTGCTAGAGCAAGTGCGCCATACCAGTGGGAGGATTAACAAAATAATGGTCCTCTCCTGAGGTTTTATGGGACTTAAATTCAGATTATCGAATGTAATTACCAGATATCATAAACTTTCGGATTTTTGCACCACTGCCTCTTTAGTGATTCAATCGAAATTCAATCCAAAATGTCAAGGTAAAATATAAAAAGAGCATCTCTCAATTTTAGTTCTAGTATACCTTCTTAGGTTAACTAATTAAGATGGAATCATCAATATTGTAATTTATGTACCAATCACTAAAAATTTATGCGTAATTTCCTATTAAATATGCTAAATAAAATTTCTGTCACATATTAAATTTTTAGCTAATTTTAAATCCGGACACAAATGGTTCAATTGAGTTTTTTTTTTCCATTTAGAAACATTTATACATGTGTATAAGATTGAGAAGATATATAGATATCTTAGTGGGAATAGGATCCCTGATTTTATTTTTTTCAAAATCTGAATCATTATATGTGTCATTTAAAAGGAACGTGGAGGTGGCATTTGAATACCGATCTGCACCGGTATCTCTCACACCTTAACCATTTGAAAGACTGGTTACACATGTAAACGTTTCTCCTATAGAAAGGGTTTACGTTCAACTTTCTATGAGCCAACAGGGAAGGTAAAGTGCTGTGGGCCGAGTTAGGTCACACTCCCCAAGTTCTTAGCTGTTGCCTAGCTCAGGCCCGCTCTGTGAACTGGTGGAGCCCAGCTGATTTTATATATTTTATGGTATTGTGAAAAAGTTAAAAAAAATAAAAATTAAAAAGATAAACATAAGAAGTCTGACGGCAAAAGAGTTGAATTTAAGGCATGCAAGATTAAAAATTAATTTTTTTTCAACTTAAATCAATTTAATTTAAAATAATTTATTATTAATGTAAAAAGAGATTAGTTCAAGAAAAAAAATGTTAATATAAAAAAAATTATTTTGAATTAAGTTGATATACTTTAAAATAAATTAGGTTCAAAATATGATACAACAACTCATAAGTTTTATGACTATCTTTGACGCAATCCTCTTATGAGCAAATTGAAAAAAAAAAAAAAAAGTACAACTAGTTTTCTTCTTATTACTTGGAAGTATTTGTATAATTAGTTTATATATAAAATTGAAAGCACATAAATATAGGTCCTGAAAGACCACCAAATCAGCATATTATGATCAAATTATGAGCAATCATCTTAATTATGAGCAAATTGAAAAGAAAAAAAGTAAGAAAAAAGAGAACTATGTTTATAACTGATTTTCTTTTTGTTAATAAAAAAATCTGTATAATTAATATATAGAGTTGGGAGTACATAAATATAGGCTACCGAACCAACGTGCATAATATTTAAAAGTTATAGAGATGGCGTTTGAATCCTTAACCTCTATTTGGTGTCTCCAGACGTTCAAACCATTGTACAATGGGGGGTATATTTACAACTAATAATCGTTAGGGTGATGGGTCCGTGGGAGCGGGGCAGACGAAAGAGGTTGAATACTCTGAAAGGTGACTGGATGGAAGTGACAAAAATCCTAAACTGAATTCAATTTGACAAAGAAAAATTGGGAAAATAATAAGAAAGCAAAGAGAAAAGAACTGAAGACTACAGATTCCATACGTCCATGATTGAGCAATATTGAGCTTCACTTAGGTTACAGAAAAAAGCAAACAAGAGAGTCTAGTTAGTGTTCGGATCCTGTTTTATTTATTTATTTATTCATTTTTAATACATGAAGAATCCTGTTATTTTGAGTTTCCAATCATTTCCTGTTTAAGATTATCAAGTATTGAGTTCGTGTACTATGAGAAAGGGTTATATTCAGGCAACTAGCAATAAATATAACGGACGTTGTAATAATAAATAATATAAATACATTCATATTTAATTTTTTGGCTTGATGATTAAGGGCTGGGAGATATGAGAGAAGTTTAGGGTAACCCAGGTTGCTGTAACTAAGTCAATTGACTTCTAAATGATTTATTTATATTATTGCATCTTTTTTCTTATAACTAATTTTAGTTAAGAGCTAATATTATATAGTTGCAATAATCCATTGAAAATATAATTTTTGTAATATTACTAAATTCTTATGAATTTTTCTTTTTTAGCCTTAAAATTTAAAATAAAAAAATATAAAAATAAAAATAATAAATTAAGTTAAATTAAAATAAATTAGCTCATAATCTCCTTACTTCCTCCAATATGTTATACAAAAACTAATTTCGTTATCAATGATCTGATCTCGAAAATACTGACACTCTTATTATCATATTTTTAAATATAAAAAAAATATAATTATATTCGTCACATTTGTCGTTTGTCACATAAAAATTTTCTGAATAACAAATGATCAAATCTGATGACAATTTGACCATCCCGTCACTGATATCTAATCAGGGTGTACGAAATGTCAACCACATTCGAATAACTTCTTCTCTCACCACCTGCGCAGCTCCAAAGAACAAAATATCTCAACCTTCCAACAAACTCACCTCTCTGACTCTACTCTTACCCTTCCAAAATTCCTCGTATATATATCCCAGCTGAGAAGCAGCGAACCGTTTCCTTCATCATCCCCTTTCCCTTTTGATCCC
This sequence comes from Aquilaria sinensis, assembly GCA_005392925.1. Classification (NCBI taxonomy): domain Eukaryota; kingdom Viridiplantae; phylum Streptophyta; class Magnoliopsida; order Malvales; family Thymelaeaceae; genus Aquilaria; species Aquilaria sinensis. The sequence goes on from SMDT01003269.1 coordinate 632,025, forward strand.
CCTCCACAAATCGATTCAACCCACCAACCTCGCCCCAGAGTTGAAGCCGAATCAGCAAGCTTTCTTCTACTTCCATATATATATATCCATGGCGGACGAATTCAACTCCACCGGCAGCTGGTGGGACTCCGCCCGCCCCACCAACACCCGCTTCGACCCTGCCGCAGCTGGCTCTTCCTCCTCGTCCTCTGCCTTGGGAGGCTTCGGCTGGACCACCGAAATGGTCTCAGACGTCAAACCCAGAACTTCCATCGAATCCGTCTCCGTCTCCGGCAGCTCCGTCCACGATTCCTCCACGGATTTGCACATGATGGGTCTCTGTCTCTCCTCCCAACCCATGGATTGGAACCAGACCCTTCTGTAACTAATAATTAATTTCCCTCTTCCATTTTGTTTCCTTATTAAATCTTTTCCTTGTCTGATTAATAAAATTTCTTGGTGGGTGTAGTAGTCGAGGCGATAACAAGAGCGAGAGCGGCTTCCGCTCGATGCTACAAGAGAGCTTGAGTTCGAGTTCGAGCTACGCGACCCAGGAATCCGCATGGAGAGCGGAGGAGAGCGTGGCTTCGGTCCGCGGATTCTCGCTGGACCAGTCCGCGGAGAGCCCCGTGACGGCGTCGAGTTTCCACATGGATTCGGCGGCGCTGTACGGAAACCCTTCCACGTATTTACAGGGGATTTTGGGGCCCGACAACCACCCGTCCTCTGCCCCGAACCGCGGACTGAGCTTCCATCAGTTCGGCGGCAGCTCGAATTATGGGTCCGTGAACCCTAACGAGATTATGCAGCTGCAGCAACCAGCTGCTTCCTCCTGGAATAACAACAACAACAACAACACTAGTAGCAGTAAAGTTCCACAGTTTTTGAGAAGCTCGCCTCCGAAACAGCTGCTGTTCTCCAACAACGCACCGTTTTGGAACCCGGCCGCAGCGGTCTCCGACGTCCGGCCGAGCTTCTTCTCCTCCTCCTTGCAACCCCAGTTCCCCACCTCGGCGCCCAATTTCGATGAAAAGCCAAAGGTAATAATAGTTCACCCACTGTTTGTTGATTTTTTTTTCTTCTAAAGTTACGACCAGATTGAAAGTTCAGGTCTTTTCTGAATCCCAGCACTTTATGCTAGTGGTTAACGGACTAGAGGGGTATAGGGCGGTCAGAAATTAAAACTCCAAGATCTCATATATTATCATAATGTTGATTCGGGTATTTTTCAAGTTTTGAAAAAGTGAATATTTTCCTAATTTCCTAATACCTATCATTCTTATATTTTATGTAAATGCTTCCAATTACATAAAAAAAAAAACAAGTCTCTTCGGAAGAAAAAAGGGCACTGCTTTACTTGAATTGCTTCGGTCTTTCTTTATCAAAATTTCAAACATGTAACTTGTATTGTATTTTGCAAGATGAGCAATAATAAAGCAATGCTTTTTTTTTTTAAAAAAAATATTGCTTTTAATTGCAACTAATTAATAATGAAGCAGAATGTATCCGAAGTTGGAGATTCAACAAGCAGCGTGGGGAAGAAAAGTGGGAGCGAAGCAGCATCTAAGAGGCCTCGAAATGAAACGACATCGACTTTGCCAGCTTTTAAGGTACAATAATCACTTGCCCTTTGATAAGAAGAGCGAGCTAGCTATAGCTAGCTTTTTGGGCCCCCTTTGAAAAAGCGTTAGCCCATTATTACCATCAACAACGACAAATTGTAAATATTCGTATATAAATTAATTATCATAATAACTAATATTCACAAATTAAGTGTATATATGTTTAATTTTACCTTTCTTTTTCACATTATTTGGACATGAAATTATAGGGTTTGATCATGTATAATATATAGGTTAGAAAAGAGAAGATGGGGGACAGAATCACTGCGCTCCAACAATTGGTTTCGCCTTTTGGAAAGGTGAGCATTTAAATTGAAATTATTATTATTATTATTGTTGTTTTTGTTTTTGCTTTATCTTTGGTATAAAGATCATTATCTTGAAACCAAAGAGAGATATATATTAATCATTTTAGTTATGAATTCATGGGAGTGATCAATTGATTTTGATTGTAGTCCAAGGTTATGATTTTTAATTATCTCTTCCTTAATAGTACTTATATTTGTTCCTCTTTAATCATATGCAGACGGATACTGCCTCAGTGCTCTCTGAAGCAATCGAATACATCAAGTTCCTCCATGAACAAGTTAATGTGAGTTCCATTATTACAAATATGAAAATCTTCATGTGTTTGTATCATTGGTTATTTTGGAATCAAATCAAGCAATATCAATGCTAAGTCTCATGTTGTTTCATAAAAGAGCTTTTATGTGGTTTTAATCATATTTAGTTTTGTAATTAGTGTAAAAGCTTTGTATAATTTATATTATTAATGACGGAGATAAATTTTTTAAGCTACTAATAAAACTAAAGCTATACTCGTATAGAATTTTTTTAACTTTAACATTAATCACTAACACTATTTTCAAACATAGTCATATATTATGGTGATACATCTGTACTTATTGAAGTAGTTTTAGATTGGATCACTTAGAGCTTATATATGTATGTATGTATGTATCAAAATATATGACGCTTGTCAATGAGAGTAATCCCAACTTGTTCTAATTAAAAATACTTATGTATATTTTATTGGACAATATTATGGGCCATGTTCTGATTTACATGTTTTTTTTGATTTGTCTCCAATGTCAGGTTTTAAGCACACCATACATGAAAAGTGGAGCATCCACACAACATCAACAACAGGTGAAATATTCCCTTCCGATTCACATTCCATCATCATATACTAATAACTAATTATATATTCCGGTTATATACCTCCTCATTTTATTTGCATAGTTTGCTGATGAAAACACTGAAACCATATATAAGAGATATTGGAAAAAAGTGTATATAATATGGGAAATGTGTTCTTGATTGTATTTACTTTAAAACCAAAAACTTTAGAAAAGGCAAGTACTAGAGCTACAAAATAATTTACAAAAGCAAAATCTGCAATATTGTGTGATGAACTGTGAGCAGTTTAAAATTTGAGTGAGTTATATATACATAAAATTTTTGCAACAATAACAAGGTATTGCCTTGTAGAATCACTTTTTGTCAATTCTTGTATAACTCAAGGATGTGTTTAGTTTAAGGATTCTTAAAATTCTTAGAATGAAAGATTACGAAATTAACATTTTAAAAAGTAATAATTCATAACTTTTAAGGTATAAAAATGATTGAGTATTAATGGTGGGAAAAAGAATCCAAACAATATTGTGTTTAGTTGGATTAAGAAAATGATTTCTTGGATTCTTGTTTTCTAGAAGAGATATTTCAATCGTAGTTTATTGGATAATTATTTTCCTATTTGCGGAGTTAGGAAAGTTAAATTCCGAAAATTGTAAATGAATAGCCCATCCTAGAAATTAAGAATCTAAGAAATTATTCTCTCAATCTAACCAGACATAACATTGTTTTGATTCTTTTTCTCTACCATTAATACTCAATTATTTTTATACTTTAAAAATTGTGGATTATTACTTTTCAAAACTTTACTATCCTATAATCATAAGAAGTATGAGAATCGTTAAACCAAACATCCCGTAATATTACTATTTAGGAAACTTCTTTATTAATCAATACTGAACCTGGGGAAAAGAAAATTCATTCTACGGTACTCCACTCATTTTTGGGTAGCACGATATATAAATTGCTAGAAAGTGGCTCTAATAATCTCTTTCCTTCTGCGACTTCTGGGTGCTTGTTAGTCATCATTTCCTACTATTTTCAGCATAAAATTATTATCTTAGTTCTTTTCTTTTTCTGGTGGCCTTTGAAAAAAAATATAGAATTCGGACAAGTCCAACGAGGCAGAGGGACCAAAACAAGATCTGAGGAGCCGAGGGCTGTGCCTGGTGCCGGTGTCCAGCACGTTTCCGGTCACACATGAGACAACCGTTGATTTTTGGACCCCTACATTTGGAGGAACATTCAGGTAGAGAGAGGCCTTTTGATGAGACGTCCAAATTCCCAAATTTTTTTGGGCACAAATTCCCTGCAACTGGCTATACTCGATACCCTTCTCTTGTACATGATCTTATCAAAACCCTAGCCGAAGTTGGGGAATGATAAGGTCAAATTATTTATTCAAATTGCAGGGGATAAGGAACAGAAATCAGAAAGGGGAAGGCCACATACAAAAATAACACCTGACTGAGATACGAAAATTTTAGATTTTGGGTGCAAAAGTTAGCTTTAATTTGGCTTGTTCTCTCTCTCTCTCTATAGATATATTCAAAGGGAAAAGGAGAAAAGAGGGAGGGGAAAGAAAGAGGGAAGTGACCCTTCAAAGAAGAGGTCACTGTTGGTCCATCCACGGGCAAAATGATGCTTGTTTTGGCCACACTTGGGACCAATGTATTAGTTCTTGTAATAATTGAACTTAGGATTAGAGCTGCAGATTGTTTTAGGAAAGCAGTTTCAAGATTATTATTTGCAGCTTACCATTTGTTTTGATTTTGGCAGCTGTTATAATTACCAATAGAACAGAAACTAAAGGAGGTTATATTTTTCTGTCTTTTTTGTTATTCTGTTTAGTTTATCAACAAAATTAGACATTTGGATAAAATACGAGAAAAAAAAAAAGATTCCATCTATGTTACTTTTTTTGCTCCATTTGATTTTTTTTGACTAATTTGACTTGAATTTATTTATATTATTATTTATCAGAAAAAAATTAAAAAATAAATTTAGAAACTATAACTCTTGATTTATCATTCATATATAATTTTTTTTTATTTATATGCTAAATGTTGAAAATAAAAAATCATAATTTAATTGCTGAAAAGTAAATGGTGTAAAGAATTTGAGAAGGAGGGAGTATATCAACATCAAATGTTATTTTTTTAAAAGAAAATACTGAATTATTGCATAGTACAAGGGAGAAAATATGGACTACCCAACACTTACCCAACTTGCACATAGGGTTGAAAACGAGTCAAGCCGAGTCAAGTAGTAGGCTGATCATATTCGACTTGAATAATTTATCGAGCTCAATTTTATTCATGTTTGGATTAAAGAGAATATGAATGAGCTTTTATCTTATCAAACTCGAGCTGTTTGCTTAAATTAAGAAGAAAAATCTGAAATTAAACAGAGTCGAGCCGAATGGTAAGCAAATTGAGCTTTGTTTGAATTATATATTGAGCTTTAAATTTTGTTCAAGCTTGGCTTGATAACTTTTTGAATGAGTTACGAACGATTTTTAAACCGAGTCGAGCTTGAGCTGTTTGTTCATTTTTCATCCTACTACACACCTATTCTTTTTTTGGGTACTCAGAATGATAATTAGAGATGAATAGGAAAGTGGTCATAGGTTATAAGACAAAGAAACTAGGGAAAAACTAGAACAAACGAAGATCTTTCACAGCTTGCAAGAACATGTTGTTGCTATTAGTTTATCTGACTCATGCGTAATATGAGTTGACTAAAGCACCAGGGATAATCACTACCTGAGATACACTACTAAAATATATGACTTTACCAACTGCCAGTTACCAACGTGCAGCAGTTGGTAACCTGAATTTACCAACTGCTGCACATTGGTAAATGGCAGTTTGTATTGGATACGTTGGAAAATTATTTACCAACACGCAATCAATAACACGTTGGTAAATTCCAACGTATACACGTTGGTAAAATTCACGTTGGTAATTTACCAACGGTCATGAACCAGGCTTGGTTTCCATTGCGTAGTTGTAGTTACCAACTGCTGGGCAGTTGGTAAGTTTGGTAAGTTACCAACTGCCCAGCAGTTGGTAAGGTAGTGGTTATGAAGCCGTTGGTAATTACCATTATAAGATAGTTGGTAAGTTCCCCATTTGCACGTTGCTACTATACATTAAACGGTCGAGGGTTCGATTTTATCGTATTTTTCGCAGTTTGAATACATATTGAAAAGTTCGCCCAGCTTTACTCAGCTATAAACATTACACAGGTATGCAAACGTAATTAAAATAAAATATTCTCAAATACAGCATAATAAAAACAACAACATATATGTCTGCAAGAAAGCATTCAACATTCAACGGACAACACATAAGTTTTTGAAACTGAGTCTTAACTAGGTCTAAAAATGATTATGTAAGGTTTCTAACACAAGAACTTTGAAATTGCGCTGACCTGTTGTTGTCAACGCCCATCATGGAGTCCCGACTATCTCCTTATCATCCGAGTCCGAGTCATCAGGATACTGTGGAACTGGTTGAGTCGGCGGGCACGGAAGGTTTAGTGAACGACAGATAATCTCCAACTGAGCCCAATTTGCCTCCAATGCTGCTCTCTGAGCCTCCATCTCTACTCTTTGTCTCCTCTTAATTCTCTCGAGCTTCCTCTCGTACTCCGCATCCCTTCGCGCATTCTCCTCCGCCATCATCTTCTGTACTTGCTCGTTGAATTGCGGTGTCTGCGTGATGTCGATCGGCGGGATGACACCTATCTGTCGGCGTCCCGGTATAACACACTGCTCAGATCCTAATCCAAATACACGGCCTCTCCTTCTACCGCCAGATGTAGTACTAATGATTGCTAGTTCATCAATTGCCTCTATTCCATCCTCTTGTTGTGTTTGCTCCTCAATCTCTGCACTGATACGAGTATACAGAAACATAATAAAATCCTGGTAATATAAGAAATTTCTGAAAATTAAAAAAAGAAACTTTACTCTAAACGCGTAATTTAAACAAAATTCTAATAATTATTATAATTATTAGTATCCTTATTATTAGTATTATTATAATTGCAAATAATTATTATTTTTATTTTAATTATTAGTATTTTTATTATTAGTATTATTATAATTATTATTATTTGTATTATTTCGAGGTAATATTATTATGAATATTATTTCAACTATCACTAACCAAATATTTTTATTATTTTCTAACTTACTACTACCACAATCAACTATTAATAAGGGTTAATATTACTGTTATTATGTTTATATTATTGGGTACAAATAATAATAATAATAAATTAGTATTATTATTATCATTAGTGCTTTGTTTGTTATTTTTTCCATAGAGAAATTATCCCACAATCTAATTTTATCCCAAGATAATTACTAAGAAGAAAAACATTTTAATGACATCACTAAAATTACCCATAATAAAAAATTAATTAACACAAAATAAATGAGAAAGACCCAACTAAATCACCAGAAAAATGTAGAATCAACAGTCATAATACTAAAATTTTAAGTACAACATAAATAAATAAATACATATTCTTTCCCAAAAAAATAATTAATTCGGACAATTAAAAAAAATTTAATAACTTACCTCAACCAACTTGCCATACTATTTGAAATTAAACTAAATAATTTCACAGATAAATATACAACCTAAATAATTTACTTCCAACCAAATTATTTATTATCCACAAAGTATACAAACTAATTTTACAGAAATATTAAATATACTACCTAATCAATTAACTTACAACTAATTTTTCACAATTTTTAATTAAATGTAATATTTTGACATATACATATATTACCCACACATTTTACTTAAAAGTAATTATTTTCTATTTTTAATTTAATCCCAAAATTCAGAATAAACAAAGAAAATGTACATAAATGTTAAATTATAATGGGTCACCGAACTAGTTCAAATCCAACCATCAACAACAATACATCACCAATATTTCACAAATTTTACTACAAAATACCATGAAATAATCGGAATATCTAAACAAATAAAAATTTAAGTGATAGTAAAATTAAGTGTAGATGACTTACATAGTAATTTTACACAACAATTAAATAAACTACCTAATCAATTTACTTACAACTTATTATTAACAATTTTAAATTACACTAAATAATTTCACACAATAAGATACAACCTAATTAATTTACTTCCAAAGTACTTATTTATTATATCTAAATATAGGAAATAATTTTACACAAATATTAAATATACCACCTAATCAATTAACTGACAATAAATTTTTCACTATTTTTAATTAAACTCAATATTTTGACATATACATATATTACCCACACATTTTACTTAAAAGTAATTATTTTCTATTTTTTATTTAATCCGAAAATTCAGAAAAAACTAATAAATTGCACATAAATGTTAAATTATAATGGGTCACCGAATAGTTCACATCCAACCATCAACAACAATAAATCACAAATATTTCACAAATTTTACTCCAAAATACAATGAAATAATCGGAATATTAACTAATTTTCGGAAAATAAAAAAATTAAAAATACGTTCTAAACAAACATACCTCAAATCCGACTTCAGTTGCTTCAAATACCTCCAAATAGCTTCAAATCAGCTACAACAACGAAAATCAAAACCCATTATCAACAAACAACCGATCCAAATTCGATAAAAAAAATTGAAAAAATATTCACACTAACCTATAGATCAACGAAATGAAGACCAGATCCACGTTTTACTAAGCTCAACGAAGCAATTTCACCCCTTAGTTTGTCAAACGAACGTGCTGTGTGTGCGTGTGGGAGGAAGGAAACGCAGAGGGAGAGAGAGGCGAAGAAGAACAAAAGAAGAAGAAGACGATCGATGGCTGCGTTTCGCGGCGGGGGAGGGGGGGTTTAAAACAGAAATTATCAAAACGCACCGTATCAATTAATGATTTTCCAACGGCTCAAGCCGTTGGTAAAGTACCCTTAAAAAAAAAAAAATTCACCAACTGCTGGGAAGTTGGAATTTTACCAACGGCTAAGACCGTTGGTAATTACCAACGGTTTGCACGTTGGGAAAAAAAACTGTAAAATTTTTTTGAAACCCTCACCAACGTGTGCACGTTGGAAAATAAATACCAACGGTTCTACGCGTTGGTAACTACCAACGGCGTAGCCGTTGGTAAAATTGCCGTTGGAAAATCATTAAATTTTAGTAGTGATAGATGCAACTTACAACTCGGTCCCTCTTGGAAAATAATAGATTATATATCCTTTTGATATGCCCTATTGCTTTCAAAGCCCTTGTGAAGATGTCGTTTTAGATTATTGGGCATACATGAACTTTGGAGCTTTAATTAAATTGGGAGAGTAAGAGACAAAATTATTTGAGTGCTTTATGGTGAAAATTATCTACTGGTTGCTTGTACATGGCTGATGGTTGGTGCTCAGGGTGATTAGATTATGCACCTAGTTAGGGATGGCAACGAGGTGGATCGGGCGCGTAGCTACCGCACCCACCACCCACCCTCCAAGCTTGATGGGTAAGAAATGGCATCCATGCCCACTACCCGCGGGTCACAGGCCCCATATGGGTTATCCATCGGCGATTGGCAACATGGACTTGCTCTTCTTCTCCTTGATAACATCAGAAACAACTACAATGACAGATCAACAAACAAATTGCACTTTAGTTATATATAAACTAACCTTGAACAAGCAGAGAGAAGACGAGAAAATGAAGACCCAGAAACCTAAGTAGTGAAGGGAGGAGGAATGAAGAAATGGGAATGATGAAAAGCGAGCGGAGGAAAATGGGGTGGGTGTATGTATAAATGGATGAGTGATGAAAACGAGGCAAGGAGTGGTGGGAAAGTGGAAAGTTAACAGAGAGAGAATGAGATGGAAGGGCACAGGGAATTAGGTGCGTGTCTCGTGGGTGGAGGGACAGGACATGGAACCGGGTAAAAAGGAAGGAACACGCGGTGTAAATTTTTGGGCTATATATTTGTTAAATTACACTTTAATCACTTGATTTATTTATTTGTTTCATTTTAGTCTTTTATTTTGAAAAATTACAATTAAATCATCAACAAACAAAGAAAAATTGTGGCGGGTTGCGGGTGTGGTGGGTTTACTCATGGGCCAAAATAAAAATTCATGATAGGTATACAGGTGCAATTTTTGCCAAATATCTATAACCAATGGGTCAGGTATCCACGAGTTGCAGATTTTACCTTACCCACTACCATCCCTGTATGCACCTTCCTCTTTTCAAGATTTTGAATTGGAGGGGCAAGATCCTTATGTTGATCCATATCCATCTTCAAGTAGCTGGTTGTTGGGTAGGCGTAGCCATGGAACTGTTGATTATTCTTATGCAATTAGGTATTTGGGCAACTGTTAGAAGTCTTCTTATTGGAAGAGAAGACCCTTCAAAGTAAAAATTTCAATTCTAATTGATTATGTGATATAGTAATACATATTCTCCGTTATAGTAAACGGCTAATAAGAGGAATATATTACTCTATTTGTAAATTTTCTCAAACTATGATGATAAGTGAGTGATAAACATTTGCAAAATTTCTTAGGCAATGGGATAGAGCCGATATTGCGTACATATTTTGTTTATAAGAAGAAGGAAGTCAAGAGCCAAAGAATTGATCAAAGGGAAAGAAAATGAAGGAATAATTGAGTTTTTTGAATGTGCGAGGTGAGGGTGTGGTGTGGGGGTGGCGTTTGATTGGAAATCTCACTTTTCATTTGCTTATGTCTTTGGAACATGTTAGTGGAAGTCAGAAAGGGGGCCCATAGCTCTTCAGGCTTAAATAATTAAATAATTAAATAATTAATTTTTATTTATCATGAGTTTATTTATTTTCCACCAAATATTAAAAAAAAGAAGAGAAAAAACAACTCTCCGAATTGGAGGATCGGAATGGTCACATTGACAAGCTTCAATTGGAAGATAGAAATAATAGTAAGACGCTTTAGTAATATTTCCAGAAGAAAACATTATTATTGGCTCAATTCGATAATAACTTTAAGGCTAGTGATAGTTTATCACACTTTAGTAATTTCTCGGTTGCTTAACTTAGAATTTGTTATAGATTGAAAATCACTACGGTATTTTTTTCCTTCACAGAATGATCACTAAGTTTGAGTTTGGTCTCCCTTTTAACTTTACCATGGTAATTAAATCATTACTATAAGTTGATAATTATCATGTTTTTTTTTTCAAAAGATACTTATTCATTGATTATAATTAAATCATAGGATAGCTGCAAAAGAAATAATACCTTAACAATTTAAAGAGAAAAACAGGCTCATCCTTTTTTTAAAGCTTATACTATACTATTAAAAGTGTGTAAAGTTTAAACAAGTAATTATATTTAAAAAACAATAAAAATTTCAAATCTCAAGATATAAATTCTCTACAATAAACTAACAAATATTAACTGTGTTAAGAACAACTAAAGTCTTGACCTAATAATTGAGACTTATGATTATTACCTATAGCTCTGATGTTCTAACTCTCTCCCATCGATCTTGGCCTCCACTACTAAAAAAACGGACTTTACCAACTGCTGCACGTTGGTAAATGGCCGTTGGTATTCCATACGTTGGAAAATTTTTTACTAACGCGCAACTAATAACACGTTGGTAAATTCCAACGTGTACACGTTCGTAAAATACACGTTGGTAATTACCAACGGTCATTTAAAGGGTTCGGTTTCCATCGCGTAGTTATAGTTACCAACTGCTGCGCGTTGGTAAATTACCAACGTGCAGCAGTTGGTAACTTGGCAGTTGGTAATTACCAACGTGCGGAAGTTGGTAACGGTGCTGTTATAAAGCCGTTGGTACTGACCCTTCGCGGAAGTTGGTTTGTTTCACATTTGCGCGTTCGTTATGTATATTAAACGTTCCAGGTTTCGGTTGTTTCGTATTTTTCCCCGTTTCAATCCACATTCAAAAGTAAATTACCAATTCAAAAGTACGCCCGGCTTTACTCAGCAATAAACATTACACAACTATGCCAACGTAATTGAAATATTAATATTCTCAACTACAGCATAATTAAAGCAATAACAGATATGTCTGAAAGAAAGCATTCAACATTCAACGGCTTACACATTTCATAAATATCAAGTCAGTCTGATTTAGGTCTAAAAATAATTATGTTGCCATGCTCTAATACAAGAACTGCAGAAATGCGCTAACCTGTTGATGACGCCCATCACGGAGTCCCGACTATCTCCTCATCCTCTGACTCCGAGTCATCCGGATAATGTGGAACTGGTTGTGCCGGCGGGCATGGAAGATTTAGCGAACGACAAATAATCTCCAACTGCGCCCGGTTTGCCTCCAATGCAGCTCTCTGAGCCTCCATCTCTGCTCTCTGTCTCCTCTGAATCCTCTCGAGCTTCCTCTCGTACTCCGCATCCCTTCGCGCATTCTCCTCCGCCATCATCTTCTGTACTTGCTCGTTGAATTGCGGTGTCTGTGTGATGTCGATAGGCGGGATGGGACCTGGCTGTCGGCGTCCCGGTATAGCACACTGCTCAGATCCTAATTAAAAGTAGTTGAGTATATTCCTTTGGGTATTTTAAAAAGGGATCGAGTTTCATTTTAATTTTTCTTCATTTTTAAGTAATTTAAGCAGTTAGTTCATTATTTTAAAAATGAATCATAAAGAGTTGCCATAAAAAAGGGAACATAAAGAAGAAACATAGGTCAGCATCCACAAGAGTTGCACTCAGACACAGTACCAAAAAAATACTTATTATATTTACATAAACAAATTTAAATACATTACCAAAAAATATTTACAATTTAACGTTATAGGTGAGTTCATGGGATTATTAATAATACGTTAAATACATTAAATGCATTTACTTCTAATAAACTTTATCTATCTAAATAATTTATATGTTTGTAAATTTACCAATAATTTCTATATCTATTATGGATTTTAATATTTATAAACCAATAGTTAATGCTTGTGATTAATATTAATATTAACTTGTTTAACATTTTATTCATTTTTCAATTACTTCAAAAAGAGAAGTATCATTTTTTTTAGAAAGATTTTAGCAAATCTAATTTTATTTTAAAAATTAGTTTTCACCATATGAAAAATATATAAATATTCTACAGTATTTTGTCATTGCAAAATGTAAATATACTACCTAAACAAATCACTTAAAACTAATTTTTTCATAATTTCTAATTAATCCCGAAAATAGACAAAAAATTGTAAAAAAATGCACATAAAAAAACAATTGTAATGGGTAACCTAAAAACTAAATCTCCAACCAAATGCAACACAAAATAACAAATATTGCACATATTTCAAACCAAATTAACACAATATAATCCGAAAATACGTAATTATTGCGGGAAAAAAAAGCAAAAAATATGAAATAAACGCGGTTACCTCAAATCAAAATATTAACTTCCTTCAAACACCTCCAAATCACTTCAATCCTGCAATAAGAACCAACATCTTCAACCCATTATCAACCAAGAAGCTCAAATAGGGAGAAATACATCCAAAAAAATCAAAAAATTCCCAGAAAAAATTAATTAACCTTCAGATATTGCGAAACGACAGCAGATCCACGAATCTCCGACCTCAAAGAAGATGTTTCTGGTCCCAATCGACGCAAACAAGTGAATGTGTGTGCTGTGCGTGAGATTCGAAGCGCAGAGAGAGAGAGAGAGAGAGAGAGAAACCAGAACAGAAGAATAAGGAAGAAGAAGACGCGAGGCTCGCGACGCTGGGGAGGGCGTTTTAAAATTTTTTACCAAAATGCACCGTTTTAATTAAAAAATTTCCAACGGCTCAAGCCGTTGGTTAAAAAAAAAAAAAAAAACACCAACTGCTGGAAGTTGGAATTTTACCAACGGCTCAGGCCGTTGGTAATTACCAACGGTTTGCACGTTGGAAAAAAAAAGTAAAATTTTTTTTAGCACTCACCAACGCGTGCACGTTGGAAAATATTTACCAACGGCTAGCCGTTGGTAAATCACCCTTAAAAAAAAAAAAATTTACCAACTGCTGGGAAGTTGGAATTTTACCAACGGCTAAGACCGTTGGTAATTACCAACGGTTTGCACGTTGGAAAAATAAAAAAAAAAACCTGTTAAATTTTTTTCAAACCATCACCAACGCGTGCACGTTGGAAAATAATTACCAACGGTTTTATGCGTTGGTAAATACCAACGGCTACACCGTTGGTAAATTAGCAGTTGGAAAAGCGTGTTATTTTAGTAGTGCTTCCCTCATGTACAAAAAAAAAAAAGAATGTTTTAAGCTCTTATACTATGAAAAAAAAACTTTTGGGAATAACCGTCATAAATATAGTATTCAAGCCTACAAACCTATGAAGGAATGTTATGAAAATGTAAATATAATAAAACTTTTTATGACATAAACATCATAAAACCTACCAAATACAATTAGATTTAAAGACCATCAGACAAAATACTAATTACAAACAAAGTAATTTGATAATTGTTTTCTACTTCACCTATTCCATCTTACGTATCATTCACTCAGAATTTTAATCTAGATATAAAACAAATATATAACTTTTGAAAGATTCTAATTAAATTAGACGAAAATGACAACGAATAAGAGAAGAAAGAGGTGAACCAGGAGAAGAAGACAAACATAATAGATGAAAGTGAGGAGAGAGCTACGAGGATGCTGGTAAAGTTGCCGGCCACTGTCGTTCATTGCTTCTTGCTCTATTAATGTTCCAATGAGCTCCATCAAAAGCTTCAAATTTGCATACAATGTCTAGCCGTTAGAAAATACTAACGAAATGAGCCGTTGGTGAAGGTGAAGTTTTGTTTAGTTGTTGGAAAAAAAGTTTCTTTCTGCTCCGTAACTTGTGTTAACATTGTAAGCTGGAAAAAGATTGAAAGGAAATTTGAAAATGGGAAAAAAAAATGTGGAGGGAACCTTTTTTATTTTCCAACGGCTAGGCCGTTGGAAAGGGTTAAAAGTTCATCGCCACTTGTTTTAATAAAATGGCGTGTTTTATGCATCAATTTTCCAATAGCTAGGCCGTTATAAAAATTAAATTAAATTTCACCACCTCCGTCTCCAGCCATTGCATATATGGTTTTCATCCTCAACTCTCCTCCTTTCTCTCACTCGCATACACAGCTTATCTGCTCCGTAACTTGTGTTAACATTGTAAGCTGGAAAAAGATTGAAAGGAAATTTGAAAATGGGAAAAAAAATGTGGAGGGAAACTTTTTTATTTTCCAACGGCTAGGCTGTTGGAAAGGGTTAAAAGTTCATTGCCACTTGTTTTAATAAAACGGCGTGTTTTATGCATCAATTTTCCAATAGCTAGGCCATTATAAAAATGAAATTAAATTTCACCACCTCCCCTCTCCAGCAATTACATATCTGGTTTTCATCCTCAACTCTCCTCCTCTCTCTCATTCGCATACACAGCTCACCAAAGGGCTCAAACCACCAAATCCACGTCATTGGCTTGCTTCATTGTTGGTTTTTTAGCTTATATTGGTAGATCTGGTGCCGAATCATCCTCAAAGGTTAGGATTCTTGGTGTTTGAGCTTATTTTGTGCTATTATGTTGATTTTTGAGTTTTATTATATATTTGAAGTCTTTTCTACAATGACTGCAACTTCTTACTTGTTCTCACAGATTTGAAGTGTTCTCATTCATTTTCAAGGTTTATTGTCCGATTTTGTGATAAGTTCTCGAAGGTTTTTTTTTTCCTTTTTTTTACAAAAAATATGAAATATCTAGGATTTTTTTTGTTGTGAAATGTATGAAATGTTTGTGATATGTTAATATTGATGGTTGTAATTGAAGTTTAGGGTTGACCCATTGATATATGCAATTTCATGAATTTTTTTCATTTATTTTTATTTTGAAAATTAATAATAATTAAGTATTTTGTTAGGTTTAATTAACTAAAATTTGTTTTTGAAACTAAATTGATGGTAATGGAGAATATATATATATGATATATGACAAAATATTGTAATCCATGATAATTCAATAAATTTTTGTAATTTTATTAATTTCAGAAATTAATAGAAAATTAGAATTTGTTAGATGTAATTAACTTTGCTTGATTGGGATCAATATTTCTGTGCGTATATGTTTATCAAGCAAGTATTGAATAAAAAACATTTTCCTATGAAATTTTTTTAATTTTTTTAATTTTAGAAATTAATAGAAAATTGTATTTTTTTTAGGTATAATTAACTAAAATTTATTTTTGAAACTAAATTGATGGTAATGGAGAATATATATATATATAGGTAAAATCCATATTTAGTTCCCTAACTTTAAGAGTTGTCCTAATGTGGTCCCTTAACTAAAAAAGTAACTATTAAAGTCCCCTAACTCAACTTAAATGTCTTATTTTGGTCCATACTGTTAGTTCTATCATTATTTTGGATGAAAATTGCCTACATGGCACGTATATTGTCACATGGCAGTTTTTTTTTATGATAAGAAGTAACTAGATTGGAAGAACAATAAAATTCAAGCTAAATGGGCACAAGAAGTAATTTTAGGGACCTAAAAGGATAGTTAACCCAATTGTCCCCAATCTTTGATTCAAACATTGCCGCCCCTCTCCAATTCGATCACTGCCACCACCTCTCTCTCTTTCTCGAACTCAAATCATGCTTGCTGCCTTAACATTATTCTTGCTCCCTATATTTTCTCTCCCTCTTAACTTTCATTAGAATTAGAATCAAGCAAAAACCAGAAGACAAGGCCTGGATTTGTCCGATTCCAGAAATGAGTTCGAATGGTAGTGTGGCGCAGGTAGTAATTAAGAGTACCAAAGGTCCAGTGGCCGGAGCTAGTGAGGCGGAGGGAGCGACAATAATCGGCGTGGGCGGTGGTGAAGTGTTGGCTGGGCGTAATTGGCACTGAATGGCAGCGGTGGGAGACAAGAACAAGCATAATCGGTGTGGGCGGTGATGAGATGGTGGAGGGTATAATCAGCAAAGAGAGAGGACAAATGTGGCAGTGATTGGGTAGACGAAGACGGGTTGATGGGTAGGTGGGGAGATGGGGAGACATAGAGATGGAGAGATGAAGAGGCAGAGGTTGGTGGCGTGGTATTGACGGAGAGGGTTTGGAGAAGAAGATGATGGGTTAAACCATGTCTTAAGACTTTAGGATTATGCGTTTGCATCATTTTAGTCTGAAATTTGTTGTTTTTTTAATTTAGTCACCTACTGTAATAAAAAGGGATGGACACATTATAGTAACGGTGTAATGTAGACAATTTTCATCCAAAATAACGGTAAAACTGACGGTAGGAACCAAAATATGACACTTTAGTTGAGTTTGAGGACTTTAATAGTTACTTTTTGAGTTAATAGACCACATTAGGATGACCCTTAAAGTTACGGGACTAAATATGGATTTTACCCTATATATATATATATATATTCTCCGTTACCATCAATTTAGTTTCAAAAATAAATTTTAGTTAATTATACCTAAAAAAGTGTGTAAAGTTTAAACAATAAGCTTAATTTGTAATTTGTATTAATTCAATAAGCTTAATTTGTAATTTTTATTAATTCAATAAGCTTAATATATGAAAAAAAATTCCAATCCATGATAATTCAATAAGCTTAATTTGTAATTTTTATTAATTTCATAAATTAATAGAAAATTAGAATTTGTTTGGTGTAATTAACTTTGCTTGATTGGGTTAATATTTATGTGTGTATATATTTATGAAGCAATTATTGAATAAAATACATTTTCCTATGAAGCAACCTTTATTTTTGAACAATGAGGGATTTATTAATGGAAAATTTTGAATATGAAAGAATATTTTTAATTTATGAAATAAATTTTAATTAAAACACAAACTTATTATATACTTCCCCCGTCCCAAAAGTTTTGCTACATTTATTTTTGGCAATTAATCTATAATTTTTTATTTTCAACATTCTAATATATAAATAAAAAATCTTTGTATATGAATGATAATTCAAGATATGTAGTTTCTAAATATATATTTTTTTATTTTTTCTAACAAACAATAATATGAATAAAATTGAGTCAAAATACAACAAAAAGTCAAATGTATCAAAATTTATGGGACGGAGGGAGTAAATAAATTTGGGTGAATTAAAATTAACAAATTTATTTATTTTATTAAAGGCAAACAATTTAAAGAGGTCCTACAGACAAAACTTTCTCAACTATAGAGGACGGGTTCTTTTTCCTGACCACGTGTTGATGCAGTTCTAGAGACACATGACATGCCTGTGCCAGCTACTTATGTCCGATCACATGCATACTGTTCTGGCGAAGGTGGAGACACGAAATCTCCACATGGGCCCCCATGGCCACATGTTAGTCACTCTCAGATGATGCATGCTCATGCCTCAGATTCCGACATATGCACTGAAGTTGTCCCATCATCAGTGTCATAGGCACCGACTTAACCTCGGTTGAAGATCTACCCTCATGGCGATACGTAAGTAATGAACATCCTACAAACTATTAGTCACCTAGAAATTTATTGGGTAAACTTACAACAAACCTAATCAACATATAACTATTATTGTCATGCATCATTTTCACTTTGCAAATTCCTTCCACCTAGAGCGACAAAGTTGGTCACACCATACTTCACCACACATTTTAAGCCATATCTTGATTAGATGCACGTCTCTGCAGCAGACATTCAACAATGGTGGTGCAGTTTTCAGGTAATTGTCTAGTTAGTTTCATATCATAATTTCATACAAATGCAGTACTTTCATTCGTCATGATTTAATGAAACAATTTATTATCCTTTGTAGAGGAGCTGTGACTAGGACCCGGAACACCATAATGAGGTGTATTGGATATGGTACATCTTAGGGGCACAGCATTACCGATGCATCATGGCAGACATCAGGCGTGTGAAGGATCATGCCAAATGTCGAGCGAAGGCAAATTTCATGTCTGATGATGCATATGCAAAAATGGGCGCATATTAGGCGAGTCTAGAGTTTCTTAAAAAATCTTCTAAGTTAAAGGCAATCCGAGCATCTGTCAGTAAGGAGGATTCTCAGTCTTGATCATGTAGTGTGGTATATGCCGGGGAAGAGGGTCAATCTTGATGTCTGCACATCGAGATCAAATGATAAATCATTCATGTTCATATACTTTACATTTACGCTTATTAATAACCGATGATAGACATTACTATGAATTAACATTCTATTAGGGAGAGAGAGATTTGGAGAAGAAGGACCCTGGCTTGTTCATGGTCCTCTAGGCGACACATAAAATGAAGAATGAATAATACGTTAGCAGGCGTTTTGAAGAAGTTGCTATAAGTATAATAACTCTTTTTCCTGCTACTCTTTAGTCAAACTTGTGATAACCACATATGATTGATTCACTTGGGTTAGCATATTTCTATATGCTCAGGTCAGTGCTGAGATTAAGGAGTAGGCACAACAACATTAGGGAATAAAGCCTACACAGGAAATTGATGAAGCTGCCATTGTTAGTACTACATCTGGTGGGAAAATGAGAGGATGTGTTTTTGGTTTGGGATCAGAGTAGTGCGTTGTCCTATGATGCTGAATGCCTAGTGGGCTCCCACCTGTTGACCTCACTTAGATACCACAGTTAAACGAGCAAGTACAGAAGATAATGATAGAGGAAATCATGTAAAGAGACGTCGAGTATGAGGAGAAGCTAGAGTGGCTTAAAAGGAGATAGAGAATAGAGATTGACGCAAATAGGGCCGCCTTGGAGGCTAACCGGGCTCAGTTGGAGCTTATTTGTCGTTCGCTCAACCTTTCCTGCTCGCTGCCTCAATTGGTTCCACAGTATACCGATGAGTCGGACTCGAATACTGAGGAGTAAGCTTGATTACCATCTCCAATAGGTACATCATCATGTGATTCCTGTGTTATAAGGTTTGGATGAAATTTCCGAGACTTGAGACTTATATGAACTTTCTGAGACTTGGAGCCACTTTCTGAGATGTTTCCTTGTGGTAGCTTCTATGATATGTATCAGACATATAACTCCTTGTTTGTATTATGATATATGAATGAGTTTGGGATGCATATTGTTGATATTGAACTAAAAAATTAGATGATTAACAAGCATGGAAAAACACATAAATTGGCATATTGAATTAGGAAAATTACGAAATCACGGAACCCAAAACTACAATGACCTTCTGCATGCTTACCAACGCATTAACCCGTTAGTAAATTTATCAACACATAAATTACTAATATACAGATATAACAAATTACCAACAGCTTAAGGTTAGACCGTTGGTATACTGATTTTCAATGATCGATTTACTAATGGCCTCCTTCCAATAGTTATGCGTTAATAATTCTGAATTTACTAATGCGTGTGGGTTGGTGACTGTTGTCGAAAAACCTTGTCTTTTTAGAAGCGAAAAGTGGTATCATTAAAACAATCCGTCCCATCGTAAGGGGTCAGGCCGGAGTTTCATCGAAGCTGGTATCATGTCTATCCCCAATATTTCTAACCAGATAAACTGAGACAAGACTAAAAGAAAATTATTTAGTGGCATGGGCCGCGTGGCGGCCAACCATCGAAAATACTGGCCGACCACAAACAACAAGAATTTGGAGAACGTAGAGAGGAAAAAAAGGGAAACAAAAAGAGGTTTGGAGAAAGCGGCTTTGGGTTGGACGATAATTAGATCTTAATTAATACATTTGCTATTGATATCGCATAAATTATTTCGATTATTGATGTATCTTTGTAAAACTTGATCATTGTATTTAATTAAACAAGAATAAATAAAAGTATCAAATACCGAAGTACAAATATACCATCGAGGCATCGAATGAATTTTCAATCCACTATTATAATTTCGGTTAGAATTTTAATTATATTAATTCGTTTTTTTATAATTACCTCTAAGATTTATCTTAACCTATGGTTTGTCCACTTTATTTTTAAAAACTTATACTTTGCCCCTATTTCTTTTACACCGTCTGATAATAATTTCTAAAATTATAATTTAAACTGTGTGATAGTAATCTTATAGTAATTTGATTTCTTCAATATTTTTTTAATAGTTAATAGACATTTTAAGTTATCAGGTTTTCTTTTTTAATAAATGCATTTTCCTCCCCATAAATACATATTAATATTTTTTAAAGGTTGATTAGATGTAAAAAAAATATAAAAAATCTTGAAATTACTAGCACATGGTTATCAGACGGTTTAAATTATGATTTCAGAAGTTGTTGTTGGACATTGTATAGGAAGTAATGAGTAAAGTATAGATTTTTTAAAATAAAGGAGGTAAAATGTAGGTTAGACTAAACCCCGATGGGGGTTTATAATTTTCCCTTTTTATGTTAAACCAAAATAAAAAAAAAATTGTATTTGCTTAAGATTTTTCCAAAGATAGTGATACATATTTTGTTTAAGACTTGGGCATGATAGTTTAATGAAAAAAATAGTAATATGATTCATAAGCAGCTAAAGAAAATAATGTTTAAGGAGAAAACATGATACCATTAAACAATCTGAAAGAAACAACTCAAGAAAGTGGAGGGAAAGATAATGTATATTTTTCAGTAGTTCAGTTATTATAATCTTCATATACGGATAAAGGTTGAGAGATTTCAGAATAACTTCATTTCGGAACAGCATCAAAGTGTTAGATGTTGAACAAGTATTGCACCACATTAGATTCCAGGACTTCTTCGTTTAATTCAGGAACTTTCAAAGACTTATTTTCACCTTTTGGATTGGAAACACCAGAATTCAAGGCACGAGTCAAAATATTTGAGCTCGAATTTCCGAATGAATCATCCCATCAGAATAGAGAGCTTTATTCTTCTTCTTTGGGTCTCGGATGTTATGCCTCTCTTGGTGCTAAAGCTTGTAACTTATTGGTGTTGGTAAGGGGTGTTTGGTTTATTTTTTTTAAGGTTAAAGGAATTTTAGTAACGTTTTTGTGTTCTCTATATATATTTTGTGGGAGGTTGTTGGAGTGATTTGATCATGTATCGCTCTGGAACTAAGAGTTTTGGATTCTATTTATTAATATTTACTTTTACTGTTAAAAAATTTTATTCATAGCCTTGTATGACATCATCATAAGTATTTATTGGTCCACAACACAACAGCCTAATGGCTGCATATCGAAACATCTCCTATTGAAACCGTTGTTTAAATTTTCATGGACACTTTGAGCACCATTTTCTATTAAATTGTTACTTGACGCTGTCCAAATTTTAAAAAATAGATAGATTTTTTCTCAAATTTTCTTTGGTAACTCTCAAATACCATACTATACTTTTATACATGCTTCTGAGTATAAAAAAATATATTTAATAGTAGCCTTTAATTTTAGTGATATGAAAAAGCTAATCGCTATTGCTAATAGATTATGAAAGCTATAGCATTAATCATAAAAATTATTCGAGCCATAGTTAGAATAGCTTGAGCGTTTAATTTAGCAAAACAAAAGGTTCCATTCTTCGTTTGGCTTGTTTTGAGTAGAGGTTGCAGTTGAAATTATATAATAAGTGGAAATATGTTTGTATTAATTGGATGCTTTCAAATTTTAAAATAGGAGCATCACTAAACACCAAATTTAAATATTTGAGGAATTGAGTACCAAGCGTGACACATATAACAGACTAATCATAAACAACTTTATGAGATTCTACAAGGTAATAATAATCTCTGCCCTCCCTCTCTATCTCAGTGTCTAAAGAATATAAAATTGTAAAAAAGTAAAAGATCTTTAGTCTAGCTTTCAGCTGGTTATTTTGGAACTTGCTTTACTCTTGCTTTACTTGCCAGCCCTTTTGCTTCTATTGGCCCAAACATCTTTATAACACATATATTCACAAATCCTTGGGATCGGTACCCTAAAATTAAATTTGATTGATATGCATCAACTTTTCTGAAAAAAAAAAAACACTATTTCATTTTATAAAAACGCTACTAATCCCATGTCATAGTCTTATTAACTTTTGAAAAAGTCAATCAGATTGGTTAATTTTTCAGCATATTTAATCATATACTAACAATTACTTCTACCCTTCCATATTTTTTTGATACGTTTCACCTTCTTTACCTAAATTTATTCATATTATTATTTATTAATTTTTTTTTAAAATTCATATTTAGAAACTACAGGTATATATTTATCATTTATATATAAATTTTTTTATACACCAAAATTTTAAAAAAACTTTCGTATACAATTTTTAGTACATTAAAAGAAAATTTTACATATTTTTGAATTCAATTAAATATCATGAAAAATAACAAAGGAGTTAGAAGTCAACACATCAGTTTGTAAAATTTGGTTTTTGTAAAAGAATATGTATTAACATGGTTAATTTTTTTTTAATTTTATTTTATTAATTTTATTTTATTTTTAGAAAAATCCTATACTTGTGGTAAGGAATCTAGCTGCCTAGGGGAATAGATCATTGCTTTGCCAATAGACACCCTCCCTGTGCACCAAGATCTCATACATATAGGCATACTTTTTAGTCAACATTTTTGTCCACACCCTGCAAACTTTTGTTGTTTGGCTTATTCAATTTCTGCTTTCTTTCTAACTGTCCTCCCAAGATTGCTTCTGATGCTATTGAAGGTAAAACTGGTTACTGGGGCAACGTCTCTGGCCCAACAGCATGACTGCAGAATAGTTTTAATTGGATCATTTTGTGTCTCTTTTATGCTTGGCACATGCCTGCCTTCATCTCTAGCAGAAGCTAAAATAAGATAGAGTAGAGTAGCACAATATTCTTAAATTTTATGAAAATAAAATAAAACTAATGTCCTCAAAGTACGGTTACATTTTAAAATAGATAATGTTTGTAGTATGAGTTTTTTTTTTGTTGGGCTCTATGGCCCATAACTCTTTCTGAAGAAGGCTTTGACAGAATAGGCCCTTTTAAGTTTGCAGCTAAAATAGGAACACCCAAAACAAAAATGTCTACCACAAAAAAAAAAAAAAAAAAAAAAAAAGGTGAAGAGAAGGATTTACAGCTTATTTTCCAACTATTGATTTACTTTCTTTAGCACATCAAGAAGAGAAGAATTTACAGGTTATGTGATAACCAATAACTGCAGAAGCAGGGTAATTGCTAGACAGGGGACATCTAACAGACGGATCAAATAACAAGTTCTCTACCGAGCCTGCAACAAAGTGATACTGATTTCATTCACTGATGATGACATTTTCTTTCCAGATGAAGTTGTTTCAACCACATTGTTGTAAAGCAACAAACCCGGTTCCTTCGGTTGTGGGAGCTCGGTCTTGCTCCCCAGCATCAGAAGTACCGAAGACATGCTTGGCCTGTCCTCAGGATGCTGCTGTATACACAAGAGACTAATGTGAATGCATCTGATTATCTCTGCCTGATTGCCATTGTCTTCCAAGAAATCGTCAACAAGTTCTAGGGGCCGGTCTTCTCGCCATAGTTTCCATGCCTGTAGAGTAGTGTATGAAAAGATTTGCACATCGTATTTCGATTTGAATTACATGACTAAGCATACAAGGATCTTAGAACTCACATTTCCAATCAGGTTAAGGTTATGGTCAGGGTGATAGAACCCTCTATTTTTAAGTCCACTTATTATTTCCAGCAGCAATATGCCGAAGCTGAACACATCTGATTTCACTGAGAACAACCCGTCAATAGCATATTCCGGTGCCATATAACCGCTGCGAAGGAATGTTGAAAACAGATCACATTGGTGGAAGATATTAAGGGAGCTGACTAGAAAGCAGAAAGTTTTACAGGACTTACTAGGTTCCAACAACTCTAGTTGTCTTCCCTTGGGTTTGGTCTCCTCCAAAAATTCTTGCCAAGCCAAAATCAGAGATCTTCGGGTTCATTTTCCTATCGAGCAGAACATTACTGGCTTTCAGATCCCTATGTATGATCCTTAACCTTGAATCTTGGTGGAGATACAGAATTCCCCTGGCAATACCACATATAATCTCGTAGCGTGTTGACCAATCTAGCAATCTACCTCTTCCTTCATCTGCAAGGAAGTTTAATGTGACTCACTTAAGACATATACTGATCTGTCTAAAATGTATGAGCTTTGACAGGTTTGGAAGGATCCCGAACCGAAAATGAAGGAGTCTAGGCTTCTGTTTGGCATGTACTCATAAACCAGCATCTTCTCCTCTCCTTGAATGCAGCATCCAAGAAGCCTTACAAGGTTCCGGTGCTGGAGCTTCGCGATCAGTCTCACTTCATTTCTGAACTCGTTTAATCCTTGTCCGGAAACTGTTGATAGCCTCTTCACAGCAATTTCCTGTCCATGTACAAGGGTACCCTAAAAAACAATGTTTTGTCAGGTAAATATAGACAAAGGACCAAGTTTGATGCTAGTTTAAATTCTGTGGAATTATGCTTACCTTATAAACCGGTCCAAAACCACCTTCTCCTAGCTTGTTATACATTGAGAAGTTATTGGTTGCTTGAGCTATTATAGAGAATTCAAATACAGGAAGCTCTAGGTCTTGTTCCTCTTCTTCTTTCCCTGGATCACCCTGCTCACTTTCAATTATCTCTGAAAATAACAAAAAAGGAAAACACAGAATCGGAGTTGACAACAAACTAAGAAGGTTAACACAATCTACCAATTAACAAGTTAAGAAAAATCCACCCCAGAAATTTACCATCCACATGTCCCTTCCTTTTGAGAATGTAATTCCCAACTATGATTAGGGTCAAGGTGAAAAACACAGTGGGGATTGCAACTATCAGTGCCAACTTCCTTCTTCGATTTCCGCTCAATCCTTAATAACAGTTAAGTTCTGGAAGTAAGTTCGATGCATAAACAAGAAAATCTGGTGTGCTCAATACAAATGAAATGTTGTTGAAGCTTTGAAATGTTTAAACAAGGTAAAAGTACGACAGAACCTGACTCTGCAGCAGACATTCTGATGTACAAATCCTGTCCACCGTTAGAGAACTGCCTGATGTCGATGAGATCAACGAGCCAAATGGTGCAACCAGTCCCTTCCCCTCTAACATCAAAGGCAGCATAAGCCATGCAAGAACAATTCTGCAGGCATCTTACCTTGCATTCCACAAGAGACATGGTTTTGTTGACCCAAGAACTTGATGTATCAGGTGGCTTCAGCCTCTCATACTTGATGAACCTGTCTCCACTCGCACAATTCAGCGGCTTGTTCCTCACGCACCCTTCGTTCCAATCCGTGGAGTTCCATCTATCTGGCGATTTAGGCTGGAACCTGTTCAAACACTGACATAGAGGCAGCCCTGTATTGTCACAGTTGCCATATGCACCACATTGGCCATAGACGTCACAGTAGTCCCTTGGGAGGTAAGCAAACAACTTCCAAGATCGAGTTTCCTTGTTCCATGTGTAACGTTGAGCCGTAGAGTCTGTCTCGTTAAGAACAAGCCTTGAGATGATGGATTTGTTCCTAAGAGTATACATGTAGTACACCTCCTGTTCATTAGCCACATAGCTGAAGTTGAAAAGTGTGTTAGGCCTCAAAGTTGGTACTCCACTGAGTCCGATTCCATTCCATGGACCACTGCGGAAGTGCTTATGATTCCCTTGCCAAATGACAAACTCTGGGTTACCTTGAAGTTCTAATGCCCATGTGAGCTCCCCCGGAGATGGATCATCTGAAGACTTCCATGCTGTCAAACGCCGGTCCAGGCCAGTTCTCAAGTCTATTCCATGCTTCATCCCGGGAAGCAAAGTATCAGTAGGATAATCAAAGCTTTGCCACAGGTAATCCTCACTTTCTGAACCACCAACCTGTTCAGTTTCTTCTCTGGTGACAAGATTCCCGGAGTTCAGGAGCTGCAGCACTGGATTCCGAGCTTGTTTTGTTGAGTTAGCAGACCAAACAGCAGTTGTGTTACTCTTAAACAGAAGTAGATCACCAGTGGTTGTGACCTTGAGCAATCCAGAGGAACCATTGATGGGGTTGTCCCTGTTGGCAACCCAAACAACGGTTCGGACCGGGATGTTCTTGTACCAGATTCCTATGTAACGCCCGCTGGAACTTCCTGGGCTGAAGAATCCCAGTTCAAAGCTTCCATCACTGGAGACCAAAGTGTTGCCAGCTGTGTCAGCAAGAGACTGCGAAGGCGAAAGTGTGTCAGCAGACATCGAGGCTTGGAACAACAGAATCAGAATACAAAACCTTAGAAAAGAAGGGATATTCATTGAATTGTAATCAAGTCTCTAACTTGTTCTGCTCCATAGACACATAAAAGTCTGCATAATTCAGAATCTAAGATATGAACATAGAAATAGAGGTTTTTCTTGATTAAATTTTTTAAGGAAGTGTCTTGTTTGTACCGCTGTCTTACTTTAACTCCATATTGACTTGTACCTGATTTTGGTTGGGTTTTTCTCAGGAGAATGGTCCCATCTGTGGAATATTCGAACCTTGGATACATGGTAAAGGCAATATAAAATTAAACAGTTCGTGCGTTTTGGTCGGCAGTGACTTAGTCTTGCAAGTATTTTGATGTGATCTTGTGATTCTATAGTGCACGCAATGTTAGGAGAAGGTGATTGCTTTTCCTACAATGTTTGAAGAAAGTACAAGCATATGATACTAGAGGATCAGCATACATATAGATTTAGTGGGTTTGTGCCCTAATTCCTGAGCTCGTTAGATTTTATTAGGTCTCCATTATTAATTTAGTTTTGGGCCCAATAACCCTGTAACAATTAGGTCTATTTTAAGACATGGATATTATTAGGGAAGATTGAACCCGATGTTAGGGCATGATATGCAATAATTTAGGATGGCTCATCACTTTTCTTGATGGAAGATAATTTTTCTCGTTTCTATACGATGAAAGATACTTTCTATTTGTAGTGTAGTGTAGAGGGATCCGCCTTTGATGACGATTGCCGATGACATGGTGACCATGGCTTGGGGAGAGCTAGCGGGGTAAGAAAAGAGGTATTTGATGGGAGTTTGCTGCATTATAATATAGCGATATGATGTGCATGGAAAAGGTAATTATCTTCCTAATAAAGTGATGAGATAACTTAAAAAAATAATATACTAATATTTTAATTTTCTTTGACAGGTTGCTTTTTGGCGAAAATACTAAGGAAATTACTTTTGAAGCCCAAATCAGCCAGTTTTGATTGTTTTTTTCGTCAAATAAATCAATGATGTTTGAAAAATGGGTCAGATTAACCACTTAACTTGAAAAAAAAAAAAACTACAAAATCATCCCTATTAGTCTTGTTTTGTCAAAATAAGCTCATGTGGTTCCAAAAGAATGCAAATAAGCCATCTCCATCACCAATTAGAGAAATTTTACATTAGAGAGATTTTACTAATAGATGTATTTGGTGATGAGGCTTCTCAACTTTCGTGGAGCTCCTACACGGAGATAAACCTATCGCCATCTATGTCATACACAGAAAACATTTCTGGTAATTTCGCAAACACCTTGTCAAAATTGATGTCCTTTATGTTTAGCTACATGAACTCCTCAAATTCCACACTTGTAGGAAGACTTGTCACAACGAAAGCAAGGACGTGGTGTGCTAAAAAATAATTGTGCATGTTGTGTTCCTATATGCCAAGCAGATTTAAAAACATATCCCCCTTTTGCTTACAATTGCCTGGACACACAAAATAAATCTTATATACCGAATCATGGAAATTTAGTTTTCTGATT
The DNA here is from genome assembly GCA_005392925.1 of Aquilaria sinensis. Taxonomy (NCBI): domain Eukaryota; kingdom Viridiplantae; phylum Streptophyta; class Magnoliopsida; order Malvales; family Thymelaeaceae; genus Aquilaria; species Aquilaria sinensis. Next base: position 660,454 of record SMDT01003269.1, read on the forward strand.
TTATGTTCAATTAAGCAAAGTATTAATTTGAAGTTTTAGTTTTAGCTTTTTTCGTATAGAAATATATGAAGCCTAAGGCAAGAGTTAAGGTAGGTCATAGAGGTAATCTACTAGTATTTTACATATTACAATGAACTCAACTAAAAGACTAGTTCATTATAAGTATGTAATGATTAATTTGATTCTCATGAAATGAAAAACCTGTAAGTGTTTAGCAAAGTCTTGGATAATGTTTTGTTCTCCACTCAGTTCTTATTTGTATGTAGTGCCCCTACATTAACAGAAACTTTTCAGTCGCTCATTGCAGTTGATTGCGATTGAAAAGTCAATCATTTTTATGCATTTCTCTTGTAGTGGTTTAGCATGAAGATTTAAATTTGATATCACAATGGACTATTTTGCTGTTCAACTTTCTATTTTTCAAAAGTTACACTACATCAAAATAGCTATTTAGAACCATTAAAGTTATGACTCATTTGAGTCAGTTAGCACTGAATAGAATTAAACAGCTAAGTAATGGATGGAAGTTTCATGTGATTTGATCTCCCACTTGTTTACTTGTTTCTCTTGTTAAGGGTTAATATTTGGTATTTTCTTTTTCAGTTTATGGAGTTGTTAATGTTATTATGCTAATTGAGATGTTCTTGAATCCAACAGTAACTCTTTATTTTCATTTTAGGTCAAAGTGCGCAGACAACCCTCCAACTTAGGCAAAATGAACAAGTCAGTCCTTAGACTTCAACACAGTGAAGAAAAGCCCTCAAACTTGTTAAAATAGGACAAGTTAGTCCATGGTGAACAGAATTCATGCCATGTGGGCTGAAAAGTAGTAACGCCGTAACTATTTTGTTGGCTGCTTATACCTATCAAACCCTAACTTGCGTCCAACCCCAATTTGTAGAAGGCAAAAGAAAATTAGGTTTATTTTCCTCTACAATCTATAAACCCCAAGTAGCCTACTTTCTCCCAAATCACATTTTAATTCTTGATGTCTCGGTCATATGGAGGCTTGAGAGTGTCTCCAAGTTTAAAATTCAAAGGAGAATGTAAGGTGAGGTATTGATGGTACTGTGGAATGACTGCGAGGATGTATACGACTTGGAAAGACACAGAGAATGTTGGCCGAAGGTTCTATGGATGCCCAGATTATAAGGTAATCCTTGTATCAAAGTTTTCAATTGTTGTTATCTCAATTGTTTGCTGCAATTCAAGTTGTCAGATAACACAGGTAAAACATATTTTTTCTCGTTTGGAATATATGGCTTGGCTCAATGGTGGTTCACTTTTGCTGGTTGATGGTAGGTACTTGTTGGTTATGGTTTGGATTGGCTAATTAATGGTGAATAAATTGTTTTTACTGGTTGATGGCTTGATAAATGGTTTTCAATTTTTCTTTAATATATATTAGTAACCCTTTTATGGAATTGATCATTCCTTTTGTTCATTTTATTTGGTTTTTTGCTGACTGCTAGTCGAAGGGATTACTTGAAAAAATATCCTACCTTTACATAATGAAGGAAAACAAAAATTGCTAGTTGAAATTGTTGTTTTTTGTGTTGTCTAGAATAGACCTTTTGTATAGTTATTATAGTTCATTATAAAATGGTCTAACATGGGCTGTATTTGATACAAATTGTATAGGTTGGGTCGTCAACAGTTGCAAAGGTAATATAAGTTGTGGTTATTAGCACTAGATTGATGAAAGGTTGAGCTTGCGTGCACATGAGGCAATTAAAGAGCTTCTAAGCAAGGTTAGAAAGGTTGAAGCAGAGGCTAAAAGACTAATAGTTCAATTTAGAGGAGTAAATGATGATGGGGAATGTAGAAGTGAGCAACTAGAGGCTGATCAAGTTATTCAGATGATTGATATATTGCATGAAGTTGTGAAAGCTATAAAGGCTAGGATTGATAGAAATTGTACAAGTATGGTTGTAAGAGTTCTTGGTTTTTTGGTTTGTGTTGGATGTATTTGGTCTGTTCTAAGGTTGAGGTTTAGCAATGGTCAGTTTATGTTGGGAATGTTGTGAAAGAAATTGGTTGACTTGAATGTAATAGACAAGTCTCTTTGTATGAAATGCTTATACTATAAATGAAATCGGCTATTTTGGACATCTCTTTGGCAAAACACACTTCACTTCAGTACATAAACACTTTGTAGTAATAGAAATTGCATGCAAAATAGGTTTTGCATGGATAAAACATGCAACTTCTGTCGTAAGTTGAAATTGCAGCAGAATAGATATTGTTTGTTGCATGGATGAACCATTTGTACTGTTTTTATGTTGAAACTGAATTATTTTGAACAAAGGTGTACCACCCCAAAATGAACAACTAATTTTACACAATCGGTAGCTTTAGGCGTTTATATCTAATTCTAAACAATCAGTTGGAAACAACACACATTTGTCTCTCCAAAATTGCATGAGAATTCAGGTTCCAATAGTGCCATTGTCATCAGAGGAAAGTTTGAGTAGGCAATCTAGGCTAGGAGAACACAAAAAAAAAAAAAAAATCATAAATTGATAGGCCCAGATAAGGGTTGCAAAGCACATATAAAACTTTTTAGTTACAGGGTCATTTTCTTGGTTTCTATGTTTAATTTCTATTAAGATAGTAGACCTTGGATTTGCTGCTTTTATGGCTTGTGCATAATCACCCAACTTAGCATATTCTTGGGAAAAATCCATCTCCAACTCATGGACTTGCCTTGTTTTTGTTCTCTTATATTGATGTAGTGAGAAATCAATGTTAAATTGTTTTAAAACATGGTGTTGAATATATGGCTGTTTAATGCCTAGATGTCCTGGAATCAATTCTCTTAACACCTTTGCCATCCAAATATATGTGCACCTTGATATATCGTAATCTTGATAGCAAGTGTGCTTAGTAATGCATGATTTCACTTGAAAATCATTTTTTCCCTTGTCTAGATATGCATAAATTGTCCATGGACAACCTTTTGTCTTACATTTTACTCTGATTCTTTTCTTCTTATTTTTCACATAATAAAAGTTCCGTTTACTTTGGATGCTTAATTTTATCAAAGCCCTCTTGTATTAAACATGATCCTTAAACAACAAGCCTAACTTAATGTGACACACTTTGGGAGGGGAATTCTTCACATTCATCCTTTTTTGCTGGCCTCTCTGCCAAGTGGCTTTTAGTTTTCTGGTTAGGCTTGCAACCATTGGAAAACTATGTATTAATTATTTTAATCACATTTGTAAAGCTCTTCATCTTCATCTGATTGCAAGGTGAGATCTAGTTTGCGTAGCTGAGTAGCTCAGTCTACATCTAAATCATTTCCATCGTCTTCACTACAAAAAATTTCATCATCATCGTCCTCTACTGCAGCTGAAACTTGTTAAGCACCTTTATTAATGCTTCCTCCTTGGTTGGTCCCACAATTAATATCCTTCGTTCTAACCTCAAATTAAGAAAGCATCTTCTCAAATGCTTTGTCAATTTTTGAATATGACAATTGTTACAAGGTACCATTATTTTATCTTTTCTCTCCCACTCCATCATTAACTCCCCAACCAACATAAATGCTAGATATTTGCTCACTTGACCCTTGGCCATTATAACTACTGGGACCCTTACTAAAATGCTCAACATATAATTCCATCTCACCCTTATGAATGGCATGCATTACCATGTCGATTGTACTAGCATCATCATGTAACAATCTTAAGCCTGAAATTAACTGTGCTACTAGGTACTTTATAATATATTGATATAATGTCCTACACATTGTGCTCAATATCCCTTAGTATATTTTGAACACACCAATATGATATGGCATCCTCATCAAATTGTCTTGTACATATGTGGTCATTAATAATATCTACTCTTTGCTTCTCCTCCAATAAATTAACCACCATGGTGCACAAGCAAAGTGAATTAAGTCATCTTCAAATTATAGCTGTCAATGTTTTTTCAAACACAAAAAAAAACATCAATTAGTGTTTGTATAATTAAAAATGACCAATTGCTAAAAAAGGATTAAATATGAGTTTGTTATTCTTTCTATAAGAAATCAGTATCTGGAGGGACAAATTTAATCTACTTTATCAATTGCAAGAACACAAAAAAAAAAAAACATCTTAAAGAAACCTTTACATCATCAATACGCAGTCACTTATAGCCCACTACATATTCATACCTTAATTCATGGTTTCCTTCACAACTACACATCACTTTTCGATACTTTTGGGATGGGCTTAGTTGGGATTCATCCCCATGTGCTTCGACCAACTATTTTTTTCTTTTTGCTTTTAACTCTTTTACTTATACACGGCAAAATAGGTGCCAAAATCTCTCTTTCCTCCTGCCAATCGTAGTCACGATTAAAGCTTTACGACATTCATTCTTTTCAACCTATGTGGAATAAAAATTGTACAATAAGAACTGAGTCGTTCCATTTTTGTAATTCATTGATTCTAAGTCTAAGGACTAACTTGTCTGTCTTGCCTAAGTTTGAGGGTTGTTTGAGCATTTGGACTTGATTTTATTATGTTAGTTTTTTCTATTTTATTAGTAAGCTTTCTTCTAGGTTTCATCACCTAGGTTTGACAAAGAATATCTTTGATGTGGTCTGATAAATTTAGAAATAAAAGATAGATTTCTCTTTTCTTTTTGTCAAAAATTTCTTTGGTGGTTTGGCTTGTTTGACAAGAATAAAATGTAAGACTATTAAGGGACCTAATGTATGAAGGTCCTATTACTTTAGTATGATTTTGAGTCACTAGCCCAAATGGCACTGCTATTAAGTGTTTATGATAGTGGATTTTGATATTTGGTTCATTTTAGATCAGGTTTTGCCATTTCATGATGTAAGCTTCTGATCTTTAAAATGTAAATGTTGTTTGGGCTATGATGTTAATAAAAATATGTAAAAATGTATACATGATGATATTTAAAATGTAAGTGTTGTTTGGGCTATGATGTTAATAAAAAAATGGAGGTTACAGACCCAACTTTTGGAGGCTCTATTCCTTCTAAGTTGCCTCATACACTTTTCTATCACCATCAAGAGAATTTTGGTCAAGTATTAGGTGTGAACCACATATTTAGTTACTTGTGTTCAAGTTAATGAATGTTCACAACAAATCATGTTTTTTGCAGCATGCTTAAAGAAATGTCTTTTATCAAGGAGACTATGACTCAGTTCTTTAGTGATAATCAAGTATACCTTAATTTCCAACTTTATTTTATATCATAAAAATTAAAGTATTCATAAGTTGTACGCTAAATTTCCTTCATTAGTATTAGAGCTTATAGGTTCAATACACATGCTCCCTTTGATAGCATTAGGTTGTTTGAAATTTTTTTGCATGTTATACCAATATGTTCAACCTTAACTCTAATCCATATACTAGGATTTAGTTTTAATTACTACATATGAAATCTATATGCATGTTTAAACTTGGTAAATACACTAAGTCAACCAAAAGTTATGGTGATAAGTATATAAGATTATTTGATGTATTCGGCCTTGTGTGTATGCAATTTGTGCATCTTTTTTAAACTTTGTGTTCTTAAAAGTTTTTCTAGGCATACTAGTAGGTTGAATTGCATATATGTGTTTTGCTTGATTGTACTATTGACTTTATGTTAATAATGGCTATTTAAATGTATATATAAGGGAATTTAAGGCAAGTAAACTACAATAATGAAACCTTATCAAAACAAAGTTGATTACATGTGCATGAGCATATTTTTGGTTTGTTTTGGTATGGATAAGTTGTTTTATTTTACTTGTGATTGAAATTGTCCTGTTGTGATAATATATACAAATGTCTAATGTACTAATTATTACATGTTGTAAATTTCTTACCTCATAGGTGGAGTTATCAATGAACAAAGTTTAGATCTGAAACTTGATGATAATGAAGAAGTCATCATGGACAAATTTATTCAGGGAGTGTTAAGTGAAGTGGATTTATTTGTAATACCCCAAAGCATTAATAAAGGACCTAAGTGTAATGGCAAAGAAAGATGGGGTTTAAATGTATAAGGAAATAAAAAATGGGGACTATAAGGTAGTTCACCCTCCTATGGTTAGAGAGCCACTAAACCTAAATGTATTTTTTCTTCCCTTTGGCTTGGCTATGGTAGTCATAGTAAGAGGAGGGCGGAGCGTATGTGGAAAAAAAAAAAAGAGGAGAAGAAACTACAATCCTAAGTCAAAATTCAATTGATTATTAGAATAATTCTAGAGTTGAAACAAGGTAAGTGGTATCTTATATACCTTGCTTGTTTTCTACTCACACGTTAATTGAGTTAAATATTATTTTGATTGTTGGAATTTCAAAAAATGATTGCTGTTCTAGGATAATTTCTTCTTAATTTCTTGTTTTTTTGAATGGTTTATGTTTGTTTTACCCAAGAATCAAGCATGGGATGATTGTGGAAGCTTATTTGGTTATTGATGTGTTTGTGACTTGATAATAAAATTATGATTTTTTGTGACCTTTTTTTTTTTTTTTTATCATGGATCATATGAATAATTTTTAAATAAAGAGAGCTCATAATCCAACTACATAATTGGCCAAATGTATGCCACATTGACACCCAGAACTAGTTTTATGACCTTATCAACGGGAATAATTATTGGTAATGGATGGATAAAGTATGAAACATCGATATGACTGATGTCATGGAAATAATAATGATCATAGCTACGACCTTATCATGAGAATAATAGTAACCCTTCAAAAAACTTATGAGCTATGAATGTTTTCAAGTATAATGCTATGAATGAAGGACATATGTTTTCTTATATGAATGGTACATGCATGTTTATGAATAGATGAATGTTTGCTCATAATAGTTTAATTTTCCTAACTTATATTATACCTTTGAAAAACTTATGCTTGATCCGATAAAATCTGTGAGCTGCCGCTTATTAGGCTATGAAGCTCACCCCCTTAATATTTTTCCCAGATGTATAAGGCGAAGTAAAGGAGATAAACGTTGGGCTTATGATAGCTAGCGTTTAAGGATTTTAAGGTTTTTTTTTGTTTCAAGGTGGACGTGTTACACTACGTTTCAAGGTATGACATAAAGTGGTATCAGAGCTTAGGCTTTAGATTAACAAGGGATTAAGACCCACAGAAAGCATTAAAGCTTGTGACTTTAGATATGTTATTAGATTTGATAGTAATATTTTTTAGATGGACTATTGATATTGAGTTTTGCTTGTTAATATTTAAGATGGGTACTGGAGAAGAGAATTTAGCCTCTTTGGTGGTAGCGAGGAAGAAGAAAGGCACTGGAAAAAGAAAGAGGGCAGCCAATACTTATTGATCAAATGTAATTACAGATGATGCTATACCTGCGATGTAAAGTGATTTGGCTGGTGTTTGTCAAGTGGAACAACAGCAAACTTAAGGGGCTTTCTGTTCTGTTGAGACCTCTTGTGAAAGATTTCGTTGGCTGCATCCACCACCATTTGAGGGTGGAGTTGGTCCTTTTGTCACAGACACAGCGATTAAAAAGATTGAAAAATTATTTGATGGCATGAAGATTCCAATGAAGGAGCATTTGGGCCTAGCTATTCTCCAGTTGAAAGGGAATGTTGAGTATTGGTGAGACACTGTCAAACCAATCTATGATAAGGAGAATGAACCCCTAACTTGGAAAGAGTTCAAGAAGATCTTCAATGACCAGTATTTTCTAGAATCTATGAAAGTCAAGAAGAAGAATGAGTTCCTATGACTCGAACCAAAGGGAAACATGTCTGTGTTAGAGTATGCTAAGAAGTTCAATGAGTTAGATCGTTTCTGCCCACACATTATCGACACAGATAAAAACAAAGCAATTTGGTTTGAGCATGGACTGAGGCCCATCATTCACTTTTGATTGTCTTCTTACATCCTTGATAGCTATAAGGATGTCCTAGAGAGGACCTTGAAGATTGGAACTGACTTAAAGCGATTTGAACAAAAAAAAGCAAACAAGAAGAATAGTAGAGCTGAGGATAACTATGAAGGGCAAGCAAAAGGCTACAAAGGTAATGAAAACAAGGGGAGAGGAGAAGGGCTAGGTGGATGCCCATAGAAGTGCAGCTACTGTAACAAGTTCCATTATAGGCGACGTTTTTTGAAAGATGGGCTTTGCTCCAGTTGTAAGAAACCTGGACACCTTTCTCGTGATTGTCCTTACGAAAAAAATGAGGGCCCGGGTCCTAGAGCAACAGAAGAAACACAATGGTCCAATGCTCGAGTTTTCTTTTTGATCCAGCAGGAAGAAAACATGCGTGATGATGTGCTGATATGTATTATCTCTATTAATTTTGTTGCTGCACATGTTTTGTTTGATTTTGGATCATCTCATTCCTTCATATTTTCCAAGGGAAAAATTCACCAGGGGTCACCTAGCTTATTTTTTTGTTCTGTTCGGGTACCTTACCTTTATTTTGTCCTAGCGAAATACCTTACGTTTGATTACGTGTCCTATTTAGGTACTTTCCGTTAATTTTAAGGTTAAGTTTGACAGAAAATGATGACATGTCATTAAATAATACCAAAATAAATTTAAAATGATAACTTCAGTACTCAAATTTTTTTCAATTACTAATTTTAGCCCTTTGCCAGGGCAGCAACCCCACGATGATTTGCTCCGCCTACCATGATTTTTTACCTTTCATCATCCATTGTCCAATTTGGGTCACACCGTCCTGATCTGGGTTTTATGGGGCGTGATGTGCAAGGGTGATGGGGGAAGCTGAGTCGGGGCAAGCTGAAGAATCCAAATCACCGATTCAAACCCATGATTCAAACCCAGGAGGACGAAATCGACGAAGCAAGGGGAGGCGGTGGTGGAGTTCATCACTGATTTTGATTCCTTTGCGAATCGTGTCAGCAAAGATATTCGGAAAGGTCGGGAAAGAAACAAGAGGGAACTGCTGAGAGAGAAACGATCATCAGGACTATCGTAGAATTCTAGTCTGGGCTCGGATGATGGGCTATCAGAGGAGGACAAAGATGCGACGGATGTGACGCACGATTCTCGGCAGCTAGTGACGCTCGTTTCTGGGATGACGACGATGCAAGATCCTGGGATGGCGGCGATGCACGATTTGGGTCTTGCTACGAGGAGCGCCCCTCCTATGGCGGCGAAGGTAGATTTTGGCATGGCGACGACGCACGGCTGTAGGATGGAAGATTAAACGGTTTGGGGGTAGAATTGGCTTAATTAAAATTTTAACGGTTAGAATTAGTAATTGAAATAGTTTGAGGACTGAAGTTATCATTTTAAGTTTGTTTTAGTATTATTTAATGCCACATCATCATTTCCCATCCAATTTAACAATTAATTTGATGGAAAGTAGTGGAATAGGAAGCGCAATAAGAGGAAAGGTATCTCGCTAGGAAAAAATAAAGGTAAGGTACCCGAATAGGACAAAAAAATAAGCTAGGTGACCCATGATGGATTTTACCCTATTTGCCAAGTTTGTTCTATCTTTAAATTGTGTGCCTAAGAAGCTAGAGCAACCATTGTTTTTGTTTATTCTTACAAATAGGATTTTGTTTGCTGACAAGGTATATAAGAGTTGCATCCTTAAAATAGGTGAAAGTGAGCTAGTCATAGACTTGGTCTTATTGAAGATGAATGACTTTGATGTTATTCTTGGCATGAATTGGCTGGCTGCAAATCATGCATTTATTGACTACCATGGAAAGAAGATAATTTTAAAAATTTTGAGGATGACTGAAATCAATTTTTAAGGCAAGCAACCTAAGCCTTAACTTAAAATTGTCTCATCTTTATATGCTATCAAGGCATTAAAGAAAGGTTGTAAGAGTTATTTAGCTTATGTGTAGAATCCCCAAATAGAGGAGGTATAGTCGCGAAATGTACCCGTGGTTAAGAAATTCCTAGATGCTTTCTTGGATGATCTACCTTGACTACCTCCTGATCAAGAAATTGAGTTTTGTATTGACCTACAGCCAGAGACTAAGCCAATTTCCAAACTTCTATATCAGATAGCACCAACAAAAATGAAAGAGTTGAGGCTACAACTACAAGATTTGATTGACAAGAAGTTTATTCATTTAAAGGTTTCACCTTGGGGAGCACCATTGTTATTTGTTTAAAAAAGTGATGGAAGTTTAAGATTGTGCATTGATTATAGAAAATCAAGCAAAGCATAATGAAAAACAAGTACCCTTTACCATGTGCAGATGACTTATTTGATCAGCTGCAAGGTGTCCAAGTCTTCTCAAGGATAGACTTGCATTCGAGGTATCACCAACTGAAGATTAAGGTAGATGATGTATCAAAGATAGCATTTTGAACGAGGTATGGCCATTATGAGTTTCTAGTTATGCTTTTTGGGTTAACAAATGCACCAGTTGATTTTATGGACTTAATGAATAAAATTTTTAAGCAGTACCTAGATCAATTTGTTGTTGTCTTTATTGATGACATCTTGATTTGCTTAAGAAGTGCAGAGGAGCATGCTCAAAATTTGAGAACAGACTTACAAGTTTTAATGAAAAACAATTTTTTTCCAAGTTTAGCAAATGTGAATTCTAGTTGGAAAGTGTTAGCTGTTTGTGGCATGTTGTCTCTAAGGATGGCATTTCTGTGGATTTGAAGAAGATTGAAGCAATTTTAGACTAGCCTTCTGCCTCTATTGTTACCAAAATTAGAAGCTTCATGGGTTTGGCCTATTACTACGGGAGATTCATCGAAGGCTTTTCATAAATAGCTATTTTGTTGACTTGTTTGACATAAAAGTGAATGACATTTAAATGGACTAATGAGTGTGAGCATGCCTTTGTAGAGTTAAAGTAACGATTAGTGTCAGCACCTGTCCTTGTTTCATCTTCTAATATGAGAGGATTTACTATTTATAGTGATACCTTAAAGAAAGGGTTGGGATGTGTGTTAATGCAGAATGGAAAGATGGTAGTGTATGCCTCTTAACAATTAAGGCCATATGAATAGAATTATCCAACTCACGATCTTGAGCAAGCAGTAGTGGTGTTCACCTTGAAGATACGGAGACACTATTTATATGGAGAGCCTTGTGAGGTCTACATCGACCACAAAAGCTTGAAGCACTTGTCCACACATAAGGAAATAAATATGAGATAGAGGAGGTGTTTAGAACTAATAAAAGACTATGATCTCACTATCAACTACCATCTTGGTAAAGCTAATGTGGTTGCAAATGCCCTTAGTAGAAAGTTTACAAATAGTATTGTTACTTCTTTCACTACAAGTAGGCATTTGATCAAGGATCTTATGAAAATGTAGGTTGAGGTGTGTGTTAAAGGTGTGAGCCAAAATGTCCTAGCTAGTTTTCTGGTGAAACCAACATTGTTGGAGAGAACTAAGAAAGGTTGAAAGAATGATGCCTACTTGTGGAAAGTTAATGAAGACATGGAAAAGGGGATACAATCAGATTTTGGGTTTCATGACAAAGGCACCATAAGGTTCAGAGAAAGGCTGTGCTTGCCAAAAAAGACCACTTTGAAAAAAGAATTATTAGATGAAGCGTAGGGAATACAATTAGATTTTAGGATCCATGATGATGACACCACAAGGTTCAAAGGAAGGTTGTGCTTGCTAGGCAATACCACTTTGATAGGAGAATTATTAGATGAAGCACATGAGACTTATTTCACAATACACCTAAAAGGTACAAAAATGTACAAAGACTTGAAGCAAATTTTTGGTGGAATAATATGAAATGGGAAATAGCTCAATTTGCATCTCAATGTTTAACATGCCAACAAGGTAAGGCGGAGCATTAGAGACTGCTGGTTTGTTACAACCTTTAGAGATTCCTATATAGAAGTGGGAGCATATCTCTATGGATTTTGTGACTAGTTTGCCTAGGTCATAAAGGGGCAATAACACAGTGTGGGTAATTGTTGATTAGCTTACAAAATTAGCCCATTTTCTACTTATGAAGCTAACAACTTCACTCAACAAGCTAGCACAGCTACATAAAAGGGATTATTCATTTGCATGGAATTCTAGTTAGTATTGTCTCTAATCATGATTCTAGGTTTATTTCTAATTTTTGGAAGAGCTTGTAGCATGGGTTAGGATCAGAACAAAAATTCAGTCCTGCATATGATTCTCAAACAGATGGGGAAATAGAAAGGACCAACCAAATTATGGAAGACATGTTGAGAACCTATATAATTGACTTCAAAGGTAATTAGGATGATCATGTGCCTTTAGTAGAATTCGCATATAATAATAGCTACCAATCTAGTATTAGAATGGCTCCATATGAAGCATTGTTAGGGCGAAGGTGCAAGTTTCCTGTTTATTGGGATGGTGTTGGAGAAAAGAAGCTTTTAGGACCTAAAATTGTACAAATTACAGTAGAGAAGGTCAAGTTGATCAGAGACTGACAAAAGAGTTGGGAGGATAAAAAGAGATGAGAGGTACAATTTGAACAAGGTGACTATATGGTCTTGAAAGTATCACGCACAAAGGGGGTTATATGTTTTGGCAAGCATGGAAAATTGAATCCACGATATGTAGAACCATTTGAAGTCCTTGATAGTGTAAGAAAGGTAGTTTACAAGATAGCCTTGCCACTCGAGCTATCTAATGTGCATAATTTCTTTCATGTATCTTTACTTCGAAAGTATGTTTCTAGTCCAAGTCATGTTGTGAAATATACACCATTACAAGTTCATGATGATTTAACCTATGAAGAGTTACCCATTTTTATTGTTGATAGAAAGGAGTAAGTGCTACGGCATAGAACAATCCCATATTTAAAAGTCCAATGGAGCAACCACTCATCAAGAGAAGGTATATAGGAGCTAGAAGAGGACATGAAGGCAAAGTAGCCATAACTATTTGAAGACTAAGGTATGTCAAGTTTTGAGGATGAAACTTTTTATAAGGAGGGGCGAATGCAATACCCCAAAACATTAATAAATGACCTAAGTGTAATGGCAAAGAAAGATGAGGTTTAAGTGTATAAGCAAATAAAAAATGGGGATTATAAGGTAGTTCACCTTTTTATTGCTAGAAAGCCACTAAACCTAAATGTATTTTTTATTCCCCTTGGCTTGGCTGCATTAGTTATAGCAAGAGGAAGGCAGAGTGTATGTGGAACAAAAGGGAGGAGAATAAACTACAATCCCAAGTCAAAATTCAAGGTTCTTGAACCTAAGTGATTATTGGAGTGGTTCTAGGGTTGGAACAAAGTAAGTGGCATCCTATATAACTTTCTTGTTTTCTATTCATACTTCACTTGAGTTAAATATAATTTTAATTATTAGAATTTAATAAAATGACTGCTATTCTATGATGATTTCTTCTTAATTTCTTGTTTTTATGAATGGTTTATGTTTATCTTACGTAGGGATCGAGCTTGAGGTGATTGTGAAATTTTATTTGGTTATTGATGTGTTTGTGACTTGACAGCTAAAGTATGATTTTTGTGACTTATTTTTGTCATGGATCTTACAAATAATTTCTAAATAAAGAGAGATCATAGTCTAGCTACGTAATTGGCCAAAGGTATGCCACATCTGCACCCGGAACTATTTCTATGACCCCACCAATGAGAATAATAGTTGGTAATGAATGGATTAAATACAAAACGTTGATATGACCGATGTCACCTGAATAATAGCAATCATAACTATGACTCTATCATGAGAATAGTAGTGAACCTTTCAAAGAAACTATGAGCTATGAATGTTTTCAAGTATGAAGCTATGAATGAAGGACACATGTTTTCTTATATAAATGATACATGTATTTTTATGAATAGGTGAATGTTTTCTCACAATAGTTTGATTTTTCTGATTTATATTTTACCTATAAAAAACTTATGCTTGATCCGGTAAGGTGTGTGAGGTGTCGTTTACTAGGTTGTGAAGCTCGCCCCTTAATATTTTCCCCATATGTATAAGGCAAAGTAGAGGAGATAAACATTGGGCTTATGGTAGCTAGTGCTTGAGGATTTAAAGGCTTCTTTGTTTGCATTTAGACCTGTTAAAGACCTTTTTATTTAAAATTATGGCTATAGTATTCCTGAAATGTTATCGAGACTTAGATATTGGATTTGGTTATATGATCTTATTGGTTTGATATTTATAATGAAGATTATAAGATATGAGGTATTTTAGAAATACTTTATTCTATATGCCATGTTATATTGCAAAAGAAGGTTTTGTATCACCCAAACATGGGTTAAGGTGGCATAACCGTGTTCGCTATGTTTCAGGGCATGACATTATTAATCACCATGTTTAAAGTTTTTGGGAAAGGCAAATGAAAAAAAAAACCAAGTGTTTGGTCATTGATTGCAAAGAAACCTAAGCAAATGGTTGCTTAGTGACTAATGTACATAGTTTCTCATTCTCTTCACATTATAGATTATACATAGTTGTTTTGTTTTACTAAGTTGTTTCATCATTTCATGTTATCGGTTTAAAATTCTTAGAAATTGGCATATGCACTGTAACAAATAGGCTCACCTAAATAAATAAAAAATAAATGAAAATAAAAAAATCATACAAATAAACGACAAGCACTCAAATGAAGCTACTCCATGTAACCCCAATACTTCCTTTAAACTCAAATCTAACATTGTCCTCAATGTGTCAAAAATAAAGAATAAGGGATCATACCTATGAGGTGAGAAAATTGACTCCAAAGGTGTCAAAGATTTTAAAGCACTTACCATATAAGACTCTTCCAAAAAATCGCACTCATCATCATTATCTTTTAGCCGTGTTATTAGTAGATTTTTAGAAATAATAGATGGGAAAGATGTTACTACACATAGAGTTACCACATCAATTCGGTCGCAAGTTGGTGCTTCATTTGGTTGCTGGAGTGTCTTGAATATGTTGAAAACTACCTTCTTATCTTCAGCTCTCAAAATAACTTGTCCCTGCTTCACATCAATCAAAGCTCCACCTGTAGCAAAAAATGGTCTACCAAGAATAATAGGTATCTCATGGTCTTCTTCCATATTTAAAACAACAAAGTTTGTAGGTAAAACAAATTTATTAACTTTGACAAGCACATTCTCTACTATTTCTCTCAGATAAGTGAGAGATCTATCATTTAACTGTAGACAAATAATAAAGAATTTCACGTTACCTATTCATAATTTCTTAAAAACAGATAAAGACATAAGATTAATGCTTGCCCCTAGATCACACAAAAACTTTGCTAAAATATGAGTCCTAATTACATATGGAATAGTAAAACTACTATGATCTTCCAACTTTTAGGGCAATTTCTTTTGTAAAATAGTGCTACAATCTTCAGTTAAAAACATGGTTTCAAAAACTCCAAAATTTTTTTCCTAAGGACAATATCCTTGATAAACTTAGCATAATTAAGAATTTTTTCAATAGCATCAATCAAATGAATATTAATCTTAAGCTTCTTAAAAACATCAAGAATTTGGAAAACTGCTCACTCATTTTTTTTCTTTTGAATCTTTTTTAGGATACAAAATTGTGGATATAAGAACTAATTTCTCCCTATCCTTTTGCTGCCTGGGAACCTTCCTCTCAGTGTCTTCCTTTTGATATCCTTTAGTCACCTCCTTGGAACTCTTCTTGGTCATTGGAGGGAGAAACCTTGTTTGGTTAGATCTTAGGTTGCACTTCAATTAACTCTTTCCCTTCCTAAGTGTTATGGCATTAAAATGCTCTCTAGGATTCACCTCAGTATTGCTTGGGAAAGATTTTTGTGTTAGGAACCCAACTACATTAGTTGATTGACCCATTTGCACCTATAAATTTTTCACAAAATATCCAACCCTCAACATTTATACCTTTAAAGCATCAATATCACTCTCATTCTTAAAGAACCTATTTCTAGTCTCAGTAACAAAAGTACTAATCATCTCTTCTAATGAAGATTTCTTCTCTACTTAAGGTGGACCTTGCCAGGTGGCTGAGACATATTCATGTTTTCACCCCATAATTAAAATTGCTCTTATTTCTGAAGCCTTGATTATATTGCCCTTACATTGGATTAGGCCTCTACCCATAGCCTATCTAGTTCACAAATTTAGCTTGCTTCAACTCCTTCTTGTATTAATAAAAATAAAAGGTGCAACTTGCTCACTTTGCTTGTCTTTGCTCATAAACTTTGAAATTGGTTAGTTAATACAGAAACTTGAGAAGACAAATGAGTTAATTGATTTACCACATGGGCACCTCCTCTCATTCTGCTTGTTTTTTCAGAAGGCCATTGGTAGCTATTGGATGTTGTGTCCTCCAAATGATTGTATACCTTGTCCTCCAAATGATTGTATGCCTCCTGAGAAGTCTTGGACATGAGCGTTCCACTAGCTGCCAATAGCATTTGTTTGTTAGTTTGGCCCATTGTAGAACATCTTAATTTGTACCCAATCTTCGTATCTATAATGAGGACACTTTTGTGAAAAGATCCTTGTATCTTTCCCAAGCTTCATATGATGACTCAAAATCATCTTGCCTGAAGCTACCAATCTCAGCTTTTAACTTTGCAGCCTTGGCCAGAAGTAAAAATTTGATAAGGAATTTCTAAGCCACCTCCTGCCAAGTGGTCATTCTACCAGTTGGAGCTATGTGAAGCCAGTTCTTTGCTTTATCTCAAGGAGATAAAGGGAAAAATGAAAGCCTGATATCATCCAAGGTAGCCCCTTCAATTCAGATTATGTCATATAGTTCTTAAAAAGTAGCCAAGTGATTGTAGGGATCTTCAAAAAGAGCACCACCAAACTGGTTCATTTGCACCAAATTTATCAAGCCCGAAGGAAAGTGGAAGTTCATTGAATTGACGATTGGTCTATGAATTCCATGGTAATAGTCAGCTACCATGGGTTTAAGGTAATCTGAGAGTGGTCTTTAATTCAAATTTTCAAACTCAACTTCCAATACTCTGTTGTTATTTTCCCTACCAATGTTGTTGGCTCCAACAGCCAATCTAGCTTTTTCAGTTTAAGCCAATCTCTCTGCTAAGTCATCTATTTCTCTTTGCAATCTTTATAGTTCAACTAACCTGGTAGTTTCAGCTTGGTTCTCCATCTTTCTTTGTTTTATAATGGATTTGATAATTCTCTCCAACTCAGGATCAAACTGTTTATCAACACCCCTAGAAGTTCTAGGCATGCACCGGTAGCAACAGAAAATACACCTATAAATAAAAAAGAAAACTCAAACACAATTAAGCTCAATTAAAATAGAAAGAGAAAAAAATAACTAAAAAAACACTAACTAGCTACAGTAAAACTAATTCTAACACAATTCTCGGCAATGACGCCAAAAACTTGTTGCGAATTTGCAAATGCATAGGTCGTCAAGTTTTAACATAATGATGAATATTAGAGTATCATCTCCACAGGCGCTGAGTGAACAAGCAAAACTTAACTAGAATGTGCAGAAATGAATTAAACTAAAACTGGAATTGAATGAAATCAACTAATGTAATTAAGCTATAAATAAAAAATAAACAAAATAACAACTAGGGTTAACTAATTCTAAAATATTAATTAAAACTAAACTAAAGTGAAATTAACCAATAACTCAAGAAACTAATGATGCCACAAAGCACTTTCCTATGGGTATCTTCTTGTCTAGTTCTAATGCAATTTAACTTTTATCTTCTTTCCATCATCCTATTTTGTAGGTAAATTTACTAGTGTCTAATTTCCTCTCTTGAGGACAAATTATCCTAAGCCCATCTAATTTTAGTGGTAATCTCTTGCTCTGCCTAAAAGTAGAGGATTTTATGCTCAATCTTGTTTATTCAACCTCTTTGATGCTTGGGTCTCTCAATCCTCGAGTTAATCTAGCAAATTTTATCCCCATATTCTAACACAAGCTTTTTTCTCTCGAAGACAAACTCATATCATGAAATAAATAAATGGCCACAGAGTTTCATTAATCACAATAGAAAATTAACAAGAAATATATGGTCATTGAAGATAAGATCAAATATGCATTAAAAAATTAACAAGATTCTCATATCCCCCAAGAAAGGAAAGGGATTTAGCTACTGAAACTCATGAAAGAAATCTTCAAAATAATCATTTAAAAATCTGAAATTGAAAAGAAATCAAAGAAAAGAAAAAGAAGAGAAAGAACTAATCTTTTCTTAGGAATTGATCATGAAGCTTTGGAAAGAATCTCTCTAATCCTAAGCTCATTTTTCTTTCTATTGTCATATGCTCTCTTGCTTTTTTCTTTCATTTTCTCCCAAGTCGCATAGACTTTCATCTATTTATATTGTGTGTCTCTTCCTAAAAATGGGAAACTAGAGGGATTGCGACACCAATTTGGCATCGCTTTGAACAAGTTTGGCATCATTTTGTTTTGTCTTTGGAGTTTTGTGTTATTTATCCCCATGACCATGATAAACCGGTGTTGATGTTGGTGAGCTTGTGAACTGTGATGCCAAGTTGGTATCGATGCTTTCCATCTCCACCTTTTTGCCTCTATTTCACACAACTTTCCAATATACACTAACCTACAAAATAACCATAAAAAACTTATCAAAATTACCTACTAAATAGCTAAAAGTAATGATGATAATCCTAAAACCTACTCACTAAATAGGCTCTATCACAAACACTGGTTGATATGATTGGTTGGGGTAAACATACCTATCCAATTGTTGTCACTTTGATGGATGGGTTCAAGGGTCCTTCAACCTTAAATATTGTTGGATTCTGTAAGCATTTCTTTTCACCCTAAGACTTAAAGCAGCATGTGGGTGGCGCTTGAATGAAGCTGGAAACTCTATGTTTGTACTCTATCACCACCAGTACTTACCTGATCATGTCCTCTTATGTAGATAAATTTGATTGGTTGTTTAATGAAACTATTCAAATACCACATTGTTTCAGCTCATCCATTAACTCCACAATGTTGCTTTAAAGCATAAAAAGTACAAACTGGGACAAAGTTCATGCTTAAGGATTTTCTAGTATCTTTGGAATCCATTACTTAAATGTTTCATGCGGTCTAGCTTGCTTCATATCCATGGTTAAGGCTCACATGTCAAAGGACTGCTTATAATGAAGGAACAAATGTGAGATTTTCCCATTATTAAGGTTTCATCTCAAGCAAATAGGTTAGGCATTGTTAGAAGAACATTTTGAACTTTGGTGGAATTTGAAATGCATATATGTAATTGATGACTTTATAGAGAGGATTGGGCCTAGGTTGTCCAAGATTCATTTGCATATAAGCCATTTGTGATAAGCATATGCTTATTTAATAAAAAAAATGGCCATTAAAAAATCTCTCATAGATTGGATAATTTGAAGAATGAGCCAAATCAGCTAAAGCTGCTGTAATAATTCGATGAATTTTTACACATGTTCCTTTGGTCACAAGAGAGTAAACAAAAGATAGATTCCAAACTGTAGGTTAGGTAAAGTAGTTCATTCATACTTGTTACTTTTTCTTCAACTTGTTGATCAATGATGCATTTTCATAGATAAGCCGAGCTTATGCTTAGAATCTTGTGATCCCTTGAAATATCAATGTTCGATCCATTTTGAATTTTCATTGGAGTTTTGGTGTAAGCATCTCCATGCTTATTAGAAGGCTTTTTCATAAATAGGTTGGGTTGGATCCAAGATTTATGTTCCAATTATACTCATTCCTTCCACATATAGTTGATGTAAGTTCATATTAATATGTGTTAGTGAAAAATTTTCTTGTTTTGTGTTTGGCATTTGATTGTTTTGAGAATGTGACTCATCATTATTTACTATTCCGTCCATCTTGTCCTTGATTGTTTGCTCCATTTCTAAATGACATATAAATTAAGAACAAGGAAAACATTTGTTTGTCCCTTTAACTTTTACATGGAAATTAAGAAAGATGAAAAATGAATAATGAAATGATAATTTTAGGGGTAATATGGTAAATAATTTGTAAAGACCCAAAGTAGTAAATACTAGGGGTGTTCATCCAACCCGCTCAACCGGCAAAACCGCACACACCGAACCGAAACAAACCGTTATTATGCGGGTTTATACGGGTTATGGTATGGTTTGGGTTTTAAAAATTAAAAACCGATGTATATGTGGTGCGGTTTGGGTTTTAATTTTGAAACCCTGTAAAAACCGGACCGAACCGCACCCCTAATAACTTGGTAGAAACTTAAGCCCATTAGCCCACTAGCCCATCAGCCCATCTCAATTTTCTAGTCCAAAATAAAAAGCCCAGAATATTAAGTTAGGTCTTTTGACTTTCTTCCCTCATGTTAACTGTTGTTGCCTATTGCCGACTTGTCACACGAAGCGAACTTGTGAAGTGCCTACTGTGCCCAGCTACCCTTCACCCCTTCCATTCTTGGCCTCGCATTTTGGAAATTTCAGCGTCCACAATCCACGCTTCTGCCGCACGCCCCATGACCTACATCGTACGCCGCCACGCCCTTGCCCTCAATCTCTGACTCTACTCTCTCAGTCGCGCGTCTGCCATCTAGCCATCTACTCTCTTAGTCGCAAGTGCTCTCACTCACAAGTTGCAACCTCATCTCTCTCAGCGTCTCCTTTCTTTCTCTTGTAACAGCTACAATTCTTAAGGTTCGTCTATACAGGGTTCAATAACTGATTTTCTTTGGATGTGTATTTGGATTACTATTTTGGAAACAACTTGAGGTCGCAATTGAATTGATGCTGTTTGATGCTATATTTTTCTAGCATGCAGAACAGACCAATTTGTTGTTTCATTCTAATTTGTTCTGTTTTCATTCCAATTTCTAGTATTAATGACTTATAGATGTCTTATTCTAATTTGTCTATTTTCATTCTAGTTTGTTCATCAACAATGCATGGTGATAGTTAAGAAAATGAGAAATTTAGATGTTTAAGTTTTCCAGAATTGAAAATAATAATTGTATGGCAGTGGCAGATAAGCTTTCGATTTCAATGAATTAGCTTAATAGCATTGTTTGTCTGTTTCAGTGTTTCTAGTTGTTGTTCGTCCTTTTTTTTGGTTTATTTGTTACTTATTGTTTTTAATTTTCAAATCATATTAAGAATTTAAGGTGAAGTCTCTTAGCTGTACTTATTCGGTTTCAACTTAATTCGTTCAATATCATACGGAAAGAATATAAAAAACAATGGAAGTAGCTTAAATTGTTTTATAGGATAAAAATATAAACCGGTCAAACCAAACTGTACCGAACCGCATTTTATGCGGTTTGGTTTTCAATCGAAGTTTGTGATGAACGGTGCGGTTTAGTTTTATATTATGTAAACCGGTCACATACACAGTGCGGTTTGGGTTTTGGGTGAAACCGATCAAACCTGCACCGTGAACACCCCTAGTAAATACTGCAAAAAATACATGAAGGATAAAGTATGATCATCATCATCATCATCATCATTATTCATACTTTGTTATAGAAGGATATAAAGATACACACTTTAAGATCTGAAAGCCATAAATTGAGAATAAACCCTTTATTTAACTAGGATTGCAACTTGCAATTATGAAAACATATTTTGTTACAGATACAGTCACATGTTACTTATTAGTACAATGACCTCATGTGAGACTTCATGGTAGTATAGTTACTCATACTAATAGCAATTACAACATTTATTCTCTAGAAAATAGACAGACCACTAAAATCTATGGCCCATTTAATTGATAGACGGACATCAATCCACTAATAAAGACTATTTTCAATACATGTTGTGAGGCTTTCATGGTTAGTAAACGATTTCAGCTTGGCAACAGCACCATTGATATGCTGGCTCCCAACAACTATTGGGTCCTGACGGTCCACATTGTTGGTCACAACGAAATGAGTCACAATCACCATTGGGAAATTCTATCCACCCCCTACATTGAAGTAATGCATAGGTGATAATTTCTGCAAAAAAAAAAAAGGAAGAAGAAGAATCCCTTAGTGAATGAAGATGGTTTTTCTTATATCTTAGTTAAACTTGTTCACTATGGTTTTTATTATAAGATGAGAAAGAAGATGGGGTTTTTTTTTAGTGTGATAGAAACCGTAGGATGATACATCAATCTGCCACTAATTGTACTTGAAAAGATCTTTAAGATTTTTCAAGTGTTTAGAAATTTTAACTTGGTTTTGATCAAACTAAGAAGTTGGTTTAATGAATTGAGTGGTGTAAAGCCCCTTTGGTGTTCTAGATAGTTGTTTGACGTGGTTTTAGTGCAAGAGGAATTAGTGGCCTGAAGGAAAATGAACCCCTTTTATCTTGAGGTTAGCTGAAAAAATGAAGGTATAGGTTGAGCTCCAAAGGCTATCATTACAAATTTTAGAGCTACTATGCCTCACCATCTTGAAAGTCCCATATCGTGCAAGCGCTAAGCCAAAAAAGTGAGGTAGAGGAAGGTTTCTTATGTGCTGAGTAAAAGGCATAGATGTGAGGTATGAAAATTGAGGGGCAATGCTTGTGATTCTGAAAAAGAAAAGCTTAAGGCTGAAGTTTAAGAAGCATATGGGACATCCTAGGTAGAAGACCTGGGGTTGAGTGACATCGCACTGAAATTTCATGCATTCAAAAGTGGTCAAATTGCAGGTGGAGTCCTCTAAGATTTTTTGCAATAGACATTTCACTTTCTTAACTTTCCTATGTACCTTTTAACGTTTATACTTGTAATGTTTTTGTGTATCAGAAAAAAGAAAAAGAAAAAGAATAACTTCAAACTAAAGCTCGAGGAATATGTACTTTGCAAAAGACATTTAATTTATTGGATAAAATATCAAATTTGCTAGGCAAAAGTTATCAAAAGTGTAGAATTTCCACTGAATTTTTCTTCATTCTAAAATTTACCGTCAACGTTACTCTGTTAAAGTAAAAGTTTTAAACCAACTTACCGTCTGCCATTCTAAATTTGCTACCAACCAACTCCTCCATTAAGAGTGATTCAAAACCCACGCTTAAACCTTGAACTCAATTAACCTAGTGAGATAACCTTCCTAAACTTCTTACATTGGCAAAAGGGATACTATGTTCGTTGAACTTGTCCAAATTCATCAACTTCCCAAACCACTTCCTCAATTCTTTCTTCTTTTTTCTCCAATCTGGAAACAACGTACTCCTCTTCTATTGCTATTGAATTATATTGCACCCTTGCCGTGAAATTTATCATTTTCTAGGTCAATTTTCTTATCCTTCAACCCCATCAAATAGTTGTGTCTTGAATCTTCTATAGCCATCATTGCTAAAAATCCATCTTGTCCAAGCTAAGTTTAATTTCATCCTCTACAACCTTCCTTATTGTTGCTCTATCTGGAACTACATGTGCTAAGAGATGATGCACATTCTCTCATTGATTTCAATTGTTATTCCTATTCTTGAAACCCCCATTCAAAGTTAATGATACAGCTATGCATACTAGGAAAAATTCTATTTTTCCGTAACAACAAATTGCCACAGCATCAATAGGCTTTCGAAAATGAACTATTGACTCACTGGAAATGAACCATTCATTGATAAGTGGTTCACTTTCAGGGGGTCAATAGTTCACTTTTAGGGCCCAGTTACCATTGCAGCAACTTGTTGTTATGGCAAAGTAGAAGTTCCTTGCTTACTAATGGTAACTCTTAAGCAAAAGCCAGGCCACCAAGGAACATGGAAAATAAACTCTTAAGAGAAAAAGAAAAGTGAAAAGGCTGACACTTACCATTTAGCATAAGCTCCAACAAGAAAATGATAAGGATGGTGCTTGCCAGCTTCTGCAGAGTGGTTGCCATATTGAAATTCTATGGTGAAAATATTATGACTTAATCAATTCCCAATCCTCTATGAATGAAAATATCGTAATGGGTACTTGTGTATGTATGTATATATAGCAATTCACACTTCCCTTATTTGACAAGGTAACAAGTTTTTTACAAATCAATTGGCCTTTAGGATTGCCGTCAGAATTTTTAGGCATGTCGTAAAGAGTTTACATAAAAAACACCCCTTTGTCTGAGAAAGCAAGATGGGCCTTGGCTTGTTAATTTGTCTCCAAATATATAGACATCAAAATTTATCAAAATTTTTACTATATTTTTGGCAAATGATTATTAAAATTTATTTGATTTACACACTTGTCATCTAATAGGTCGGTTTAATTTATGCCAAATGGATATTGTAAGAAGTCTTTAGCATATGTAAAAAAGAGTTTATGATAACAAACACAACATTGCCTAAGTAAATAAGAAGTTTTTGACATATTAATTTGTCTCAAAGTAAATATAAAAAATTTATTTGAGGCAACAAGTTTTATAGCCTAAGTTAGTTTGACAAATACCCCATCTTTTCTTTAGAAATTTAACGCAAGTTGCATATTTGGCTTGATTGCTAACACCAATGATTTATTTAACTTAAGGAGAATACTAGTGGTATAATTAACTAAAAATGTAAAAACTAGTGATTCGTTTATGCTTTTGCCAAACAAATAAATTTAGGAAAAAAACACATAGTAGAGCGTCAGCCCTGACAGACGGATACATCATGCCTGTGGTGTCTGGCTCTCGGTTGAAAGTGTATGCTTCGAATGTTTGAGTGTTTGCATGTTGTTTTCATAATGTCCAATAGCTCTTTATATGTGGCATACAAATCTATGTATCTAATGTTCATTTCCATGTATGAGATGTTTAATTCTATGTATAAGATATCTAATTATATTTACATGAAGTCTTGTTAAATTTAGAATAGTTTTACCTTAAACATGGTACAAGAAACATTAAGTGATTAGGATTCCAAAAGAATAGGAAACCATAAAATTGTTACAGAATTTTTTCACATAAAATATCCTTGAAAATATCATGATTATCTTCCAATTAAATGTAAAATTTAAATAATTTGACCCTTTTTTATTTTCTTTTACAAACAAGAGATCAAAAACCTACGATTAATGTTCTTTCTAGGCATTAAAATATAAGCTTAATGCCCACATCTGAGTTTGTGGGGTTCAATTATACATATGGGATGCCTAGTTTTTTATAGTAGCGTAAAAACATTTAATCTAATGTCCACTTTTATATATAAGATGTCTAATTTTGTGTACAAGATGTCTAGTTATATCTATAAGATGTTTAGTTAAAGAGCTAGGCATCTCATATATAGCCCCTTAAGGTGATCAAATTCAAGTTCATAAAGTACATTTTTTAGTTTGAGGTGTGTGATTTAGCACAAAAGAGAGGTCTATTTTAAGATCCAGAACACGGAAGCTTTTTCTGTGTAGTGTAAAAGTCTATGCATCCAATATCAATTTTCATGCACGAGATGTCTAATTTTTTGTCTAAGATATCTAGTTAAAAGGCTTGGCATCTCATCTAGTTCCTCAAGTTGATAGAATATAAGTTCATAACATCCATTTTTGAGTTCATGGCATCAAATTCTATATATGAGATACTGAGATCTTTATTATATGTAGTGTACAAGTTTGTTCATCTAATGTCCGTTTTCATGTATAAGATGTACAATTATATCCACATAGTATCTTTTTAAATTGGAAATTGTTTCATGTTAAACATCATACATGAAATGCTAACAAATTTGGATCCTAAAAAACTAGTAAACCATAACTATATGATTTTACTATATAAATATACTTAAAATAAATTAAAATTTGAATAAAAGACTTTCTTATCCATATTTCTTGAAAACAATGTGCAGATACTTAAGCACTAGAAGAGTACATTCTCAACAAATGTCAAACACCCTAAACCACTATCAGACACTAAACGGTTTTATGCATAATGAATCTGCCTCGACAGAGTGTCAGAGACCAAATGATGCTATGCATCTATCCTTGGCGAATATCCACCATGGCAGATGTAAGAATTCTCCAAGAAAATGAGCAAGCTTCAACTTGGTACTTCTAAAAATTACAACTTGCTAATGAAGTTTAGAAAAAATTGCACATATCCCTTCTATTTTAAAATTTACACTTTGCCCCCCTAAAATGACTGAAAAAATACTATTGCATGAATGATTTAAATTGTTATTGATCTGCTAAACTATTATTGAATAGTTTGGTTTTAATAGGTGGTAAGCACTATAAAATTTAAATTATAATTTTAAAAGTTAATGCCATGTATTGTAGAAAAATTAATGCGGGGCAATATAGAAAGAAGTATGTCATATTTTGTGAATGTTTTAAACATGTTTGGTCGTATGGTAAAGAGCTTACATAACAAACATAAGACTAATAGATTTTTGGCACATCAATTTGTCTACGAATATATTGAGGTCACAATTTAACCTATTCAATTCTTACAAAACTTCCACTTTTAGCTTAAAAGTATAATAACGTCTGAATTGTTGGACTGGCTGCAACAAGCACAAGGGATGATTTGTTTTTGTTTTTAACTGGTAAAGGCACTGCCATTGATGGGCATGTGAAAAACCGAGCTCGATGATTGTATTGGTTCAGCTAGATTGGGCCTAATTAGTTTTGGATTTAAGATCATGAAATTCACTCCATAAAGGAAAATCAATACATCAAATTTGAGGCATTTTGGTTGGTTGTTCTATACAATTTTACCCAAAATTAGGAAAAGTAATAGTTTGTGAATTGTTATGGTTATGTCTACCAAAGAATTGAGGATAGACTATTAATCCATCCATACTTTGTTGGAGTCGATCAACAAAAAATATAAAATTTTCATACCAGTCACATTTATAAAAGAAAAAAGGTTAAAAGTGTTATAAATGCAAAAGTAAATTATGATCAATTCAAAGGTTTTAAATAAAAATATTGTACTATATTTCAAAGTCATTGGTAGTTAATTTGGTACATCAAAAACATGCGGCATAAGATCAATGTAGTGTACTTGAGATTTAAGCACAAACTAAGATCTTGATTGTTACTTATGAAAGTTTGGGGGAAATAAAAAATTTATAACATCTTCTCTATTTATTGAGATAACATAGAATAAATGTCTGATTTCAAAAGTGTGAGAACCAATAGTTATGATCATACACAAAACAAAGAACAACTGTGTATAAACAAATTATTTGGAACATGATTTAGGCCTAAATGGGCTACAGTAGAAAACAACACTCTAGTAGAAGCAAGCCAGACTAAACACAGTGGAGCCCTTGTTGTTTGGGCTGAGGTGCAGGGACATTTTTCAAACTTTTAAGTTCTTGGCATCAAGATGCTTGAACTTTGGAGCTTTGTTTAGCATGTTGGGCATGCTCAACAACCTGTAGGCAACAAACTCCACCAAAACCATTACAACTACAACAAAACAAAAGACAAAACTTAACAAAAGACCAAACCTAACTCAAAAATTTCAAATAGCATAAACAAAACTAATAGACAACATTAAATGCAACAAATCTACCATGAAGCTAACATAATTCTGTCAATTATACTTTATAGGTCAGGCACATTACACACTAATAAGATGCGAAAGAAGAGCAAGCCAACTTATTTATGTAAGCAAAAAATTAAGTTGCACATATATATAAAGGTGTGGAAGATCGATCAATTGTTCTTCATTTTTTTCCTTTAAGAAACAATAACATTCTGGATTTTATAAATGTGTGTCCATTTCATTAACATCACATATTACAAAATCTACATCATACTAAGCCTGGCAATCCTTTGTGCATTGGTCAAATCCAATCGTGGAAGCAAAATAGTCATCTTTGCAAGATCCGATATTCTTATAGTCTTCACATATTTTAGGGACAACTTAAGGCATTGCATTGACACCTACAGGAAAGCATTATAGATTGATTCTACAGACCTGGACATTTCAAAAGGGAAAATTATATTATCACTGACCAGAGACAGGCATCAGTGATGAATCTGGACCATCTGTGCTGGTGGGTTTTATGTGAGACCCACAATGATGGATGGTACATATTCATCATCGATGTTTGCCATTGGTGACATAATCAAGGCCCTTCCTAGAGGGTGCAGTGAAAAATTTAAGCTTCTGTGGGGCATTTGATTGATGCAAGCAGCTCCCATGTCTTAAAGCCAATGGTTTCCACTGGAAATATGATTGATATTGATACAAGATGCTCTCATGTATTCCCCAGGTTGAGTGGACCTGAGCATCTAGTGATTGCTTAAGCTTTATTGACTCACTGATGACATTTAAGTTTAGAACTTGTCCAAGTTCCATAAGCTGCTTGCATATGGTAATCATTCTCTAGCATCATGGTGACCCTCTGGCCGTTGACGATCGACTAATACAAATATATATAAGAGAAAGATACAAAAATCGAATGGTATAAGATTGGGGACTTATTCATGAGAAAATATCCATGCAAGAGACAAATACAGCAGAGTAGCAGCAGGAACATTATTGAAGACTTTGTCATATTTTTGTATGAACTATGGGTCGTATACCAATAACTCCCAACTCTAGTCAATTGTTATATGTACAAATGGGATAGCAGATATGTGAGACATTTTCAACTCAAAGATCAAGAAAACTGTTTCTAGTATATTCTTAAAGTTTTTTATCAAATAAAAGCGTATAATTGTTTGAATTGTTGTATTGCGCATTATAAGTAAAAGGGATTATTTTTTTTTATTTCTAATTGGTATTGGGCATTGGGATTGATGGACTTCTTAAAAATTAAGGTCGATGATAGTTGTTTTGGTTTAGCTAGATTGTGCCTGATCAATTTTGAATTTGAAATCATGAAATTTTACTCCACAAATGAAAATCTATTTGAGGCAACGAGTTTTATAGCGTGAGTTAGTTTGACAATTACCCCATCTTTGCAAGATAAATTTAATGGTGAGTTGCATATTTGGCCTGATGTAATATCACCAATGGTTTATTTTGCTAAAGAGAATACTAGTGGTTTAATTAACTGAAAATGTAAAAACTAGTGATTCGTTTGTGCTTTTTCCAAATAAATATATTTAATAAAATGCATACAGTAGAGTGTCAATCTTAGTAGATGAATACATCACACCTTTGTTGTATGACTCGTAGTTAAGAGTGTATGCTTTGAGTGTCTTAGTGTTTACATGTCATTTTCATAATGTCCAATAGCTCTTTATATGTGGTGTACAAATCTATGTATCTAACGTTTATTTTCATATATGGGATGTTGAATTTTGTGTATAAGACATCTAATTATATTTACATGAAGTCTTATTAAATTTAGAAAAGTTTTACCTACAAGACACATTAAGTGATTTCGATTCCAAAAGAATAGGAAACCATAAATACATTATATAGTTTTTTAACATAAAATATCCTTAAAAATATCATGATTATCTTTTAGTTAAATGTAAAATTTAGATAATTTAACCTTTTTTTATTTTCCTTTACAAATATAAGTTCGAAGACCTAAAATTAATGTTCTTTCTAGGTATGCAAATATAAGGTCATCATAATGCCCACTTCTGAGTTTGTGGTATTCAATTCTACATATGAAATGCCTAGTTTTTTATAGTAGCATAAAAAAATGTAATTTAATGTCTAATTCTTTGTATAAGATGTCTAGTTATATCTATATGATGTTTAGCTAAAGAGCTAGGCATCTCATATATAGCCCCCCAAGGTAATTGAATACAAGTTCATAATGTCCATTTTTGAGTTTGAGGTGTGTACTTCAACACAAAAGAGAGCTTTCTTTTAAGATCTAGAATGTGGAAGCTCTTTATATATAGTGCAAAAGTCTATGCATCTATTATCAATTTTCATGTGTGAGATGTCTAATTCTGTCTAAGATATCAAGTTAAAAGGCTTAGTATCTCATCTACTTCCTCAAGGTAATAGAATATAAGTTCATAACATCCATTTTTATTGTGTGGCATCCAATTCTATATATGAGATACCTAGCTCTTTATTATATGTAGTGTAAAAGTCTATGCATGTAATGTCTGTTTTCATGTATAAGATATACAATTATATCCACATAGTATCTTGTGAAACTAGAAACTATTTCATGTTAAACATCATACATGAAATGCTAACTGATTCGAATCCCAAAAAACTAGTAAATCATAATTATGTGATCTTACCATATAAATATACTTAAAAAAAATTAAAATTTGAATAAAAACTACCTTATCCATTTTACTTAAAAACAAGGTGCAAATACGTAGACAATAAAAGACGACACTCTCAACCAATGTGAGACACCCTCAACCATTGTCAGACATTAAACAGTTCTATGCATAATGAATTTGCCTTGACAGAGTGTCAAAGACCAAATGATGCTATACATCTTTCCTTGGTGGATATCCACCAGGGTGGATGTAAGAATTATCCACGAAAATAAGCAAACTTCAATTTAATACTGCTAAAAATTACAATTTGCCAATCAAGTTTAGATAAAATTACACTTACCCCTTCTATTTCAAAATTTAAACTTTGTCCCTCTAAAATGACTGAAAAAATACTATTTGACATTTTAATTTATAAAAAATGAATGATTTAAATGTTTATTGATTTGTCAAACTATTATTGAATAGTTTGGTTTTACTAGTGGCAAGTACTATACAATTTAAATTATAATTTCAAAAGTTGATGTCATGTATTGTGGAGAAATTGATGTGGGACAATATAGAAAAGAAATGTCATATCATGCAAATTTTTGAAACATGTTTGGTCGTATGGTAAAAAGCTTACATAACAAACATGAGACTAATAAGTTTTTGGCACATCAATTTGTCTGTGGATATAGTGAGGTCATAATTTAACCTACTCAATTTTTATACAAATTTCACTTTCAGCTTAAAAGTATAAAAAAAAAATTGAATTGTTGGATTACCAGCAACAAGCACAAGGGATGATCTATTTTTTGTTTTTAACTAGTAAGGGCATTGCCATTGATGGGCATGTGGAAACCAAGCTCAATGATTGTACTAGTTTAGCTAGATTGGGCCTGATCAATTTTGGATTTGAGACCATGAAATTTGGTCTATAAATGAAAATCAATGCATCAAACTTGCGGCATTTTGGTTGGTTATTCTATGCAATTTTACCCTCTATTAGGAAATGCAATGGTTTGTGAATTGTTATGGTTATATCCACCAATGAATTGGATAGGCAAGTAATTTGTCCGCACTTTGTTGAGGTCTATCAATGAAGACTTAAATTTTTCATAATAACCACATTTATAAAATAAAAAAGGGTAAAAGTGTTATGAATGCAAAAGTAAGTTATGACCAATTCAAATGCTTTAAAGAAAAAAATATTATACTATATTTCAAAGTCATTGGTAATTAATTTGGTAAATCAAAAACAAGCGGCATAAGATCAATGTAGTGTATTTGGGATTTAAGCACAAACTAAGGTCTTAACTATAACTCATGAAAGTTTTATGACCTAAAATAAAAAAAATAAAAAGAATTTTAACATTTTTTTATGTTTATTGGGACAACATAGAAAAAATGTTTGATTTCAAAGTATGAGGACCAATAATTATGAGCATACATAAACAAAGGACAATAGCACATAACCAATTTTTTGTTTTGGACATTTTAGGGCCTAAACGGGCTATAGCAAAAAAAACACACTAGTAGAAGTATGCCAGACTCAAGATAGAAAATTAGTAATAGTAGTAGGAAAATACTGCTATTAATTTCATATAAAAATGAAGAGATTTTGATTAATATTTTAGATGATATGATAGCTATGATATTACGGTTCATACATTACACAAGACAAAAAACTACAATCCTACACAAAACTGGGAATGATATATAGTGGCACTGTTAGACAGAAAAAAACAAACCAAAACAGTTCCTGAATTGTAAGAAACTTATTTTTTCTATTTTTTTTTTTTGTATTCACAATTTCTACATTACTAAAGTTAAGGGTTTTCAAGGACTTAGGAAAGGAGAGAGGTTCTCAAACTTTGGCCTTCTCCACAGTAAAGCAAAGCCCTTGTTTATTGGGCTGAGGTGTGGGTCTGCTCTGCCCACTTGGGCTAAGGTGCGAGGACATTTTTTTTCATTTTTAAAATATTGGCATCAAGATGCTTGAACTTTGGGTCTTTCTTTAGCATATTGGCCATGCCCAACAACTTGTAGGTAACAAACTCTACCAAAACCATCAAAACGACAACAAAACAAATAGCAAACCAAACTCACAAATTTCAGATACCTTAAAAAGAACTAGTAGACAATATTAAACACAACAAAGCTACCACAATGGTAACACAACTCTATCTATTACATTTTATAGGTCAACCCACATTACACATTGATAAGAAAAAAGTAAAACAAGCCAATTTATTTAAGCAAGTAACAAATTACGTTGCATACATATTTAAAGGTGTGGAAGATCGATCATTTGTTCTTCATTTTTTCCTTCAAGTAGAAATAACATTCTAAATTTTTAAAATCCATGTCCATTCCATCAACATCATAGATTGCAAAATCTACATCACACTGAGCCTGGTAATCCTTTGTGCATTGGTCAAATCCAATCATGGAAGCAAAATAGTCATCTTTGCAAGATCTAATATTCTTATAATCTTCATATATTTTAGGGACAACCCAAGGCATTGCATCAACACCTATAACAAAAAGAAAACATTATAGATTGGTTCTATAGGCCTAGACATTTCAAAAGGGAAAATATATTATCACCGATGATAAATAGGCATTAGTGATGAATCTGCACCATCTGTGTCAATGGGTTCCATTTGAAACCCACAGTGATGGATGGTGCATATTCATCATTGATGTTTATTATCAATGACATAATCAAGGCCCTTCCTAGAGGGTGCAGTGAAAAATTTTAAGCTTTTGTGGGGCATTTTATTGATGCAAGCAGCTCCCATGTCTCAAAGCGAATGATTTGCACTAGAAAGAAGATTGATACTGATACAGGATACTCTTGTATAGGCCCAAGGTTGAATGGAGTGCCAAAGCATCTGGTGATTGCTTAAGCTTCATGGACTTGCGGGTGGCATTTGAGCTTAGAACCTTTCCAAGTTTCATAAGTAGCTTACATCTAGTAATCCTCCTCTGGTATCATGGTGACTCTCCAACTAACCATATCAAATTGCTCGTTGGTCGTTTATGATCAATTGATACAAATATATACAAGAGAAAGATGCAAAAATCTAATGGTATAAAGATTGTGGACATACTCTTGAGAAAATATCCATACAGGAGACATATGTAGCAAAGTAGTCACAAGAACATTGCTGAAGACTTTGTCATGTTTTTGTGTGAACTCCGAGCCGTATGCTAATAAGTACCAAATTTAGTCGATTGTTATATATATAAGTTAGTTGATAGATATGTGAGGTATTTTCAACTTAAAGATTGAGAAAACCATTTCCAACCTATTGTCAAAGTTTCTTATTAGATAAAAGCATATAAAAGCATATAATTGTTGAATTGTTGTACTGCCCACGGTAAGTATAAGAGATGATCTATTTTTTTTAATTGGTAATGGGCATTAGGACTGATGGACTTCTTAAAAACTGAGGTCGATGGTAGATGTATTAGTTTGGCCAGATTATGCTTGATCAATTTTGGATTTGAGATCATGAAATTGCTCTATAAATGAAAATCAATGAATCAAAATTAAGGCATTTTGGTTGGTTGTTCTTTGTGAACTTTTTAGCCCTAATTAGCTTTTCATTATTTATAGTGAAATATCATACATGCATTTTGATTATTGATGATTGTCAGTGAAAATTACAATTATCTATTATAATGCAATAGAAGTTGGAAATAATAAAATGATAATTTTTTTTTGTTGTTCCACATAATAAAATTATAGGAAAGAGGAATGTTAGTTTAAGTCAAGGTCAAGGCATGCCACTAGCCTATGTGCAGCTATGAATGTCCTAAAAAAAGGAAAAATTTTCATAAAAAATGAAAAGAAATATTAGCAAAAAACCAAAGAATATCATTAGTAAGAAAAATGGAAGGCATGGGTTAGAAAAAGAAAAATGCCGAAGTAAATAACATTTTTTCGATAATTAGAACAATAAATTAAAAGGAAAAGAAAGAGAGTAATGAGACAGTAGCATTGTGAGCTAGAGTCACACAATGATGAAACACCATAACAGCATGTGAAGATCGAAAAGGTTGCCACTAGTGTTGAACCTATTCAACGAGGATGTTTGGCACATAAAGGGGAGAATAGATTTGAAGGGTTGCCATTGGTGTGGAACTTGACCTAAGGAGGATGTGGGCACATAAAGGGATCTAATATAAGAGAAATATGGAAAGTTATATGTGCACTAGGACCTATCCTATTACCAAAGAATAGTTTATGTAATGTGCATGGGTGTTCCATTGATAGGTTCTGGATTTGAGTCTTTATGATTATTATTTAGGTTAATTAAGCCACATTCAATTATGATTTTTAGTTAAAAACTAAGTAATTATAATCATACAAAAAAAACTAAAGTGAAAATTATAAGAAAAAAATTTCAGCAAAAAAAATAAACAAATAAAGTCAACCTACTAGTTAGTGGTCACTAACCTACACAAAAATATAACTCAATACCTGAAATGATTATTTTGAAATACACAAATTAAGGGTTGCAAAAGTGTCATTATTTTTTGGTTGTCAAGTCAGTAGGGCAAACTCTGTGTCACTACAACAAGTTTTAGGGGGGGTTTAGTAAGGGGGAAAGTGTCTGATTTACTCTAATTTATGTGTTCAAAGTGACTTTAGGCCCACAATTTTTCAATCGATGGTATGCTATAACATAATAAAGACTTAGAGAAAATAATTGATAATTAAATATATTCTTTCTATCCTTATATGTTGTAAATCAATCTATTTTTTCTCTTCTAATTAAGAACAAAAAAAAAAAACTTTTCCCTTTGATCTTTTATGGTCACCATTCCTAAAAAGGAATAAATAATTAAACTAGTAGTTATCCTGCAAAAAAAAAATAATCACTTCCATTACGTTTTTAATTATAATTCATATAATTTTTATAAAACTTATTACATACAATTTTCATTTACTTTGCTGTTTTATAAATATTACCTTTTTACCTAATGAGCAAAATTCATTTTTGGTCTCTAACCTTTTCGCGTTATTCTAAATGGCTCCCTAACATTTATTTTGTCATCTTAAAATCATTAACCTCCTCATTTCTTTCCCAATCATAGTCCTTCTATTAATTCCATGGTTAACTTTAATGGTATCTCAGTAAAAATGTCAATTTTAGTCCATATAGTCTCATAGCACACAGCATAGTCTCATGCCACTGTCTCCTTCGAGATCTTGGGTCACACTATAGATGTTGTCCACTGGTCGGCACACTTTGCCTGCAGCCGATTTCAAGTAGCAAATAGGAGAAAAAGGCAAAAAAGATGCAATAAAAGTGCATTGAGATACAAACCAATATAGACATGACTTGACCTTGATAAGGCAAATAGCATAGCCTCCTTTTGGCAAATCAAACCAAAATTGTGAGTAATTTACGGAATTTTTCATTCTCTCTTTCAATACCAATCTTTAGATTTGTTCATCTTCTTGTGTGCTTGCAATATTGGTTTGTTTCTTTCATGAATGACTTAATCCTCATTTTGGGTATTGCAAATTTGATTTTTGTGCCTCCTCTTTGCCTTTCTTGAATTTAGCTTAGGTTTGTTTATCTTTTGCCAGTGATTTCATCTTCATTTTCTATGTTTAAGTTTTTCCCTTTCAGCTTAGTTCAGAAGAAATTAGAAATGAAGAGGCAAAACAATCATTCATATGGTTCTGAAAGATTTTTGTCCTTTTATTCTTTCTGAACTTGAGAAATTGGGGGGTTTTTTTGTGTCTAATTTAAAAATGCAGGGAATCATGGAGGAGGAGCAAGTTGATAGTAAGCCTCATGTTTGTGCTATCAAGCCGTCTAAGGTTTTGTGATCTGGAGGCATTGTTGCCACCATAGAGGTTAACCAGAGGTGAATGGGAAGGGAAATGATAGTGGGAAGGAAATGAGTCGTCCAGGGCAGTAATAGGTTAGGATGTTGGCAGTGCGAGATGGTGAGAGAAAGAGAAACAAGGAGATGATGATTTTGGTGGTAAATTTACTAGTTTGAGAATGATTTGAATAGGAATAAGAAAATGTAGGATCAATATTGGCATTTGCCACAAAAATTCCATTAAAGTTAACCTTGAAAATGACAAAAGAACCATGATTTGGGCAAAAATATAGATGTTAGGGACTTTAAGATAACAAAAATGAAGTTTAGAGACCTATTTTGAACATCGCAAAAAGGTTAGGGAACAAATGAATTTTACCTATTGTTCATATTATATAGAATGAATAACCAGATCATTTTTATATAGGATATTGAGCCAAACATTATCATTACTAGATCAATATTTAATTAAAAAATGGTTTATTGTTAGTGAAAATTATACATTTAGATATGGACATCTGAATTGTAGCTGATTTGGAAGTTTTTGCAAAAATGAAACTGGAAGGAAGTTTCCTTTGCTGTTAATAAGGGTTGAGTATTCGGTTGATTCAGTTTGGAACCGATCCGAATATAATGATTTAATTGGTATTTGTTTTTTATAAAATTTATTCAAATTCAGTTTCAAATATATTATTCAATAATCAATCTAATAATCAAACTTGAGATTTAGTTTTCATTCAAACCAACCGAATAAAAAAAACAACCGAACCATTTTACCCAATTATAATCGGTCTTTTGATTTTATCTTAATAATGCTCACTCTTGGTATTAATCAAATGAGTAAAAATTTTGGTAGTTAAAGTTTGAGGTGGTAAGTAGGGTATGAGGAGATCAAGCTGCATTTACACAACTTTTTAATGAGTTTGTACATGAAAGTGCCTCTGCTGTGCCTCAACTAGTGTTTCAAAACCCGGACCGTTCCTCAAACTGTTAAGAGTTTCGGGTTATGGTTTAACCTGTTTAACCAGTTGAACCGTTAGGTCAAATACACTTGTATTTATATTTTAAGAATCAGGAATGCCTTTATTGTCAAAAACAAAAATATAGGAGTTAAAGAAAAAGATGCATAGAATACAAGGAGTAAGCTGACATTTTATCTAATATAAATTCTATCACAATACATACCTAACCTAAATCCGCCGCACACTTCTTATCTCTCTTTTACAGACAACAACGCGAAACCATCATCTTCCCACCTTCAAGTCTCCCCCCTTTAAGTTCTTTCGTTCAAATTTTTCCTATTCTCTGTTCTCTTCAAGTATCTATTCTTACTATCTTTCCTATTCTCTGTCTCTTGTTCGCCACACACACGCTAAACTCTTTCTCTCAAGAGGAATTGGGGCTGAGAGAAACAGAACGTAATACAAATTGGAGGAATTACAAGGGTAGACAAGGCAAAGTGGTGAGGAATTATAGGCGGCAGAAGAATTGTAGGTCACTTAGGTCGAAGTGTTGATGGATCGAAGGCATTTTTTGCGGTGTGCTCAAGTTTTGTTGATGGGCTTATTAGATTTTTTCTTTCTACTATTTTAGTTTTGTTAAGGTGATGGTCAATTTCTTCAAGTTTTTCAATTTTATTTTATTTTTATTTTTTGAGTTTTTATAATTCTTATCTTTTTTTCAAACCATCGGTTTTACAGTTTACCAGGTCATTGGTTTTTTTCCCAGATTTGACCCGTTTTTTACCAAACAACAAATGCATCGGTGACTGAGCCGTTGTGATGTTTGGTTAACAGTTAGACCGATTCAACTGGCCGGTCCGGTCCAGCTTTCACATCAATGGCCTCTACTAGGGTATGTATCTTGCCTTTGAGGCTCCTTTGATGTTAACAAATGAGCCAAAAACTTCGACGATTAAATTAATGGTTGCGTAAGGGCTATATATTAATTGCTTTCAAGTTTCGGTTTTTCATGTTCATTAACAAGACTATCCTTAGCATCTTGTCTAGCATGAACATAGTTCGAGCTTGGCTTCTTCCCATCTCATTTGTCCTCCTCCTTCCTTTCTCTTCTCCCGTTAGCTTCCGATTTGACCGATTCGACCCGGAAGATGAAACTATCCTCTACACTGGAGACGCTGCCCCTGTGGTTGGTGCGGTGGAGCTCACTAACAAAGTCAATTACCTCGCTCGTGTCGGTTGGGCCACCTACGCCCACCCTGTCCAGCTATGGGACTCCCGGAGCAACAAGGTCACCGATTTCAGCTGCCGCTTCACTTTCTTCGTCGACACGCAAGGGCGAGCTCAGTTCGGAAGCGGCCTCGCCTTCTTCTTTGCTCCGGCCGGATTCGTGATCCCTCCCAATTCCATGGGCGGATGCCTGGGTCTTTACAACACCACCACCAGCGATCTGAACTCGAATCAGATACTCCACGTCGAGTTCGACACTTTCGAAAACCCAGAATGGGATCCTGCTGGAGTTGGCCCCCATGTCGGAATCAACCCAAGGTCCGTTGCTTCTGCCGTGTACACGCCGTGGAACGTCACCTTCCATAGAGATGACGACGCGGAGGTTCTGATAACTTATAGAGCTTCCACCAAAAATCTGACTGTTTCCTGGAAATACTTGACAACAACCAATTCTCAAGAGAATTCAAGCATTTCCCACCAAGTCGATCTTAAAGGAATCCTTTCCGAATTCGCCACCGTCGGATTTTCGGCCACGACAAGTAACGTCGCAGAGCGGCATGTGATTAAGCATTGGGAATTCAACTCGACTTTTGATGGAGACGTTGACCCAAGTGGCGGAGGCAACGGAGGAGGAGGACGGCAGAATAAGTTACTTCTAGATATTCTGCTGTCGATTCTCAGCCTTCTGCTAGTGATTGTTACCATATTTGGTTATCGTGAAATACAGAGACGGAAGCGAAGGAAGAAAGAACGAATGACGGCAGAAGAAACCGAGCCAATTATAAACTATCCACTCGACGGACCAATATCGTACCGATTTATCGCCTCCGCCACCAATAATTTTTCGGAGGAGAGAAGGGTGGGCGATGGGAAGATTTACAGAGCAATCCTGAACATGCCGGTTGCTGTGAAGAGAGTCATCAACCAATCAAGGTGTGGGATCGAAGCCAAGGTGGAGGCGATAAGGAAGCTGAAGCATCGAAATCTGGTGCAACTTCTTGGTTGGGGAGACGAGAAAGGGGAGCTCTTGCTTGTGTACGAGTTTGTGGCGAATGGTGCTCTGGATTCGCACTTGTTCCATGACAAGAGCTCTCTTGACTGGTATAAGAGGTCGAAGATCGTGCTGGGTGTGGCCTATGGGTTGCTCCAGCTTCACGAGGGTACTGAGATGGAGAAATGCTCCGTCGTCCATGGCGGTATCAGGTCTAGCAACGTCATGCTTGATTCGAGTTTCGAGGCCAAGCTAGGCGACTTTGCCTTCTCAGGTGAATTCGACTGGGAAGGTGAAGCCGGCAAAAGTGCAGATGTTTTCGACTTCGGGGTTGTGGTCTTAGAAATCGTGACGGGACAAAGATCGTCGTCTGAAATGAGTTTGGTGGAGTGGATTTGGGATCTGTATGAGAAGAATTTGCACATGTCGGCTGTCGATAAAAGGCTGAAGGTGTTCGACCGGGAAGAAGCAGAGCGGTTGATTGTTGTCGGGCTGTCGTGTGCTCACCCTGATTCCAAGCGAAGGCCGTCGGCAAGAGAAGCACTTCGATTTCTCGGATCGGCCGTTGAACAGATGCCAGAGATTCCGAGAAAGTTTCCGGTGCTTGCGAATGATGTACTGGTGTCGTCGGTGTCCGGGAGGTCCTGTGCTTCCGATGAGTCGTTGGAACTCAAATTAGCCATTCACGATGGTCGTTAGGTAGATGGTCAAAAATTGCAATAAGCCGTCCATATAATGACAAGTGCAACTCAATTTTTTTTTTCAAGATGTGGGAAAGAGGCCAAATGGAGTGTGAGATTAATGTTTGTAACAATCGTAGATCTTAACCACTAACTTAAGGATTTCATTGTTGATACGTTAAAGTATTAACATTTGTGTTATACAATGTATGTTGATAGCAAACCAACCAATGGGGTGAACCGGCTTCTTAAATGCAGGTCGATGTAAACCAAGAACAAAGAACCTGCATACGAAGACATCATGATCTAGATCTCTCTAATGGTCAAGTTAGTTCTTCAGAAGCATTGGAAGTAGTTATCAAAAGTAGGATTGTATGTCGTACCTTAGATAGGCGTGGGGGTTATTTTTTTGTAAAATCAGATGCGATCCACATGCCTTACTAAGTATAACTAATATAAGATCTCATTTCAAGCAGGACTTTTACTTCGTTAATAACCTTTTGGATCTAGTGCCGGTTTGCCAAACCAGGTCCTATATGAACATGGTCTTGATAAAATGTTAGACAGAATCCACTGTATTGGAGAGCTTTAGATCAATCTATTGCAATGGTGTGCTATGATCTCCAGTATAGTCCGAGATATAATATTGCTCTAAAGGACTTACTAGAACACATGCAAAGCATGATTAGAAGAGCTAGTCATGTACCTAAATGCTCGACTATTGACATATTTCTCATGGGTTAACAAACTCTTCATTACAATTTTTCATCAAAACAAAGAACAAAAGATTTCTAATTATAGGGGTTTTGAGTAGCTTCAATTATCAAATTGCGAGTACAAAAGCTCAACCAGTTGGGCGAACTCGATCCAAAATTGCGAGCCCAGTTTGAACAATGGTGAGCAACACCACAATGAAGGCAGCAGCAGTTGCAGTTCCTCTCCAAAGATTACTGAAATAAACATGTCTCAAGTTGGCCATGCTACGGTTCCAAAACCCATCATGGAACCTATTCAAATCCCTCCCGATTTTCCGATAATAAAGAGGAACTTGAACTACCCCTCTACGAAGCTTGTCAATCATATCTATCACAGCTGTAGGGCTCCCCAATGTGTTAACAACAATTCCTTTCCCCACAAGTAACCTTACATCTTGCTCACTGTTGATGAGGTAGTTCATGAAATCGACATATCCACACACGAAGGCTTCGTCCTGGTAGTGGCATTGCTCCAATACCATCAAATTCCGGAAGTAAACTTCTGAGCTCTGAAGAAATGTGATGGTCGGGATGTGAAGCTTTCTGTTCTCGAATTTGATGTCCAACAAGCTCGGATCTCGAACTGCCTGAAACTTTACTCCGGCTTCATGCAATGCAGATGCACTGTATAAATTCTCTGTGTATTGTTTGGAGACCAAGATTGAAGTGTTTATATTCTTAACCTTCCGAACTAGTCTTTGCCTCTCCATGTCGGTAAGATGTCTTATTGTCTCTTCGCCGGAGATTTCTTTAGGGTCAATCCTCATGTATGAGCAAGCCAGCCTCAGAAATGAAGGTAAGGTATTGTTTTCGGGAGGGAAAACTATTTTGTATAGACCATCAATCACAAAGTATGGAATTTGGTTCTCTAAAAGTATCAAGTCTCTCCACAGACCTTTGGCAAGCCATTGCTTGTTGAGCAAGAAATCGTTCTCCTCTTTCTCAATGTTCCTCAAGAAGAGCTCAATGACAAACACAGAATCGTTGAGCACCATCTCCACAAACGCCTGAGATTCAAACCCTTCGTTCGACGGGAATTCGGCATAACAATTCCGGATATCTCTCTCCTTCTCTCCAATGAAGGCCCGGAAAAGATCCAATGCGTCAGGACGACTGGTCGCCATTCGATTCTGGAATTTCTGCAGATACCTCCTCTTCTGCTTCTCCATATTAGCCAGCTCCTTCTCCCCATGATGGAGAGGGCCAATTGAGACCAATTGCGGCACATAAGCATCTGGGTTTACTTCTCGAAGCCTTTTCGGAACTCTGTAGATGCAACAATGAGGATCCAGATCGTCTTCTCGGATATCAACTGCTGTATCATTGTTGTTGCCGTGGTTACTTCTGCAACAAAAAAGGTATTTGTTTAATGACTAATTCTTTGAACAACTATATAGCTGACCAAAACTTTGAACTTCAACGGCTTATAGAGAGCTTACGAATTCGAACTGGCTTCCATAAATGTGGAGGAGATTGCTAGGTGATCCCTTTCTTTGCACCAGATTAGTCTGCTAGGTTTCAGAAATCTTTTTGCAGGGAGGTTTGAAGGTAAGGAGTTGAAGTGGACAAATCAAGAGCTAGAACATCGATAAACCATTGAGGGAGGGGTGGCCCCAAAACCAAGCCGGCCGCTCAAGCCGGCAAAAGGCAATTATTTATTTATTTGATTCGTTTTTTATGCGTTAAATATTTTCCTTCAACCTCCTGCAGGGAAAAAAAAACTCATGCTAATTTCAAAATAAATTATTTCCAAGCAA
The DNA here is from genome assembly GCA_005392925.1 of Aquilaria sinensis. Lineage (NCBI taxonomy): Eukaryota > Viridiplantae > Streptophyta > Magnoliopsida > Malvales > Thymelaeaceae > Aquilaria > Aquilaria sinensis. The sequence continues at coordinate 702,591 of SMDT01003269.1, forward strand.
TAAGGAGGAAACTGACAAATACATACCAATAGAAAAGATGAGACGAAAGAAACAATGTGATCGCTGTGCTTTATTTATTTATTTATTTATTGTTACTCGAAAAGGAACTCATAAGCGTAGTTGAGAGTTGGGGTATATAATATGGGAAGCTAACTTTACCAATAAATAGATCCAATGGGCTTTATGACTCTTTTTATTCACCTAAACGGTTTAGTGCCAGAGTCTTTTGGTATAAATGGGCCTTGGGACCCATTGTTTGCCCAATGTTACTGCAGATCCATTCTTCTTCTTCTTTTTTGTTTTTAATGGAAACACCAAATCATACTTGGCAGGATAAATTTCATAAAAAAATCTCTAACTTTTAATTATCATTCTTTTTTAGTCTTTTCTAATTGTCTATTATGTTTTGGTTCTAAACTTATAAAAATTGTTTCATTTCAGAACCTCAATAGGTGAAATTCATTGATCTAGAATAATGGTGTGACATCAGCTTTTGAAATATTAATTTAAAATAATCACTAACTAGCTTTTATAAATTTAAATTATGTATTAATTTTTTAACAATCAGTAGATAATTTAAATTGGTGGCTTGTCATTTATGAATGCAATAAATTTGATTCATGAAGAGGATAAATAGATGATTATAATTATTTACTCACTTTTTAAAAAATGAGTATACAATTAAATTTGTTAAGAGACAATTCTCAAATAGTTTAGATTATGATTTTAAAATTTAATATCAAATGATGTATATGTTCTAAAGGGTGTCCATGAACCCCTTATTTTTTTCAAAATAATTATTTATAAGTACATAATTTAGTAATTGAATCCCCTTTAATTCTATAATGGACCTTCATAAATTTCATAACATTTCTTGAAAATTTTGGTACATAAAGAGTGACTCATTCTGTTCTTTCTACAAACAATAATTAATCTATTAGCTAAAAACCTATTTTGGCCCCTAAAATTTTATATTTCTTTCAAATTTGATCCAAAATTGTTTTCACCACGCTCTTTTATCTTCAAGCATATGGAAAAATTCAACGGGCAATTAGGGACAAAAAAAGTGAAAGGGGGAAAATGAGTGAAAACATACACATTTAGGGATTAAAGAAGGGCTTTTGATTCTACATAAGCATAACTATCCTTCTGACCAATCTATGTCCATAATCTCTAATTTTATAAAGCTAGACAAATGAACTATAAATGAAAGTTTTTTGTCAGATTTTTCTTCAGGAATGTTAATTCTTTTTAACTATTAAACAAATAAAGTTGATTTTCGGTCAATGTTCATAAATTACATCTAGTTTGTTTGTGGTATTGTGGTAATTAAATTTGGTACCATACAATTATCATGTAATAAAATGCGAGCAATATATTGTGTCAAATTAACAAAACATGTTGATAGTTTATGCAAATGTGATTTACCGCAAAATATTGCACAACATTACCATATTTTTATGTAATATATCAGTATTTCGCTATATATAACATATTATCACGACTACATGATAAAAGAAATATTATCACTTAAATATCGTATGAAATTACAATTAGTTATAGATCCCCATTCGAAAAAAATTTGGATCCGCCACTGTATCAATCAGTTATTCTAAATTAAAAAAGTCCATTAAGTGAAGACCAAAATTAACTATTTTTAATAAATTTAGGACAAAACATAACAACTGATAAGTTACGAATCAAGAAAAACTATATATAACTACAGGTTGAGGACTATTAAAGACATTTATCCATTATTCTTAGTAATCAAGTTATCCTTACTCATTTTAGGGATAGTGTTACACTTAAAAACAATTTTAGAAAAGTGAATTCTTTCTTTGGTGAAATAAAGTAGATTTTACAAACATTTACTTAGTAATTTTAATTTAACTACATCTTAATAAAACTTTACATCATTTACTAACTATCACATTATCTTTACAAAATTAAATTCCTAGAAGTCTTTATAAATCTATCATTCATTCGACCACCAACTAAAGTCAAATGAAGTTGATTTTTGACAAATTTAATTTATTGCAAGGTCGGCGGCTTTGGCTTGGGCCTCCATTGCGTCTTGACGCGGCAATTAGGCTACGCCACAAATACACTTGCCACAAAAAGTGGGCTGAGGCTCTAAGATTTTTTGTGGTCGATCTTTAGTTTGAAAAAAATTGTTATCCAATTTGATTTAATTTAAGTCAATTAATTATAAAATAATTTATTTTTATTTTTATATTTTTATTAATAAAAATAATTTAAATTAAAATTCAATATCATGTAGTTACAATAATTCATTGAAAATTTTTATAAATTTTTTTAATTTAAGGTATTAAAAAAATTTATAAAAATTTAACAACATCATAAAAATTTATATTCAAATAAATTATTATATCTACATAATATTGATTTTCAAATGAAATTAGTTTTAGATAAAAAAAATGTAAAAATAAAAATAAGTCAATTTACTTAAGTAAAAACAAATTGGTTCTTAAATTACAAAGAGACAAGTTAGGAAGTTCAAATATGCAATACAAAACAACAGGCCATCACCGCCATGGGCCATAGCAATGAGGTTTTAACTATGTTTATTAGGCCTAGTTTATTTTAATTTAAATCAATTGACATAAAAATAATTTATTTTTATTCTTATATCTTTTTTACCTGAAAATAATTTTAATTACAAGTCAATACTATGTTGTTGCGATAATCTATTGAAAATATAATTTTTTTAATCTTACTAAATTTTTATAAATTTTTCTAGTTTAAGACATTAAAAAAGAAAAGTTCATAATAATTTAACAATTTCATAAAAATTTACTTTCAAATAGATTATTGTATTTACATAAAATTGGCTTTCAAATGAAATTAGTTTTAGGTAAAAAAATATAAAAGTAAAAATAAGTCAAATGACTTAAATTAAAATGAATTGGCCGTTAATTTTTTCCTTCTAATTATATATTTAGTATTTATTTAGATTGTATTTATCTTCCTTATTCTATAATCTAATAATAATAATTAATGTAATACTCCCTCCGTTCCAAAAGTTTTGCTCCATTTGTTTTTTACAATTAAACTAAGATTTTTTATTTTTAATATTTTAATATATAAATAAAAAATCTTTGTATATGAATGATAATTCAAGATATGTAGTTTTTAAATATATATATTTTTATTTTTTTAATAAATAATAATATGAATAAAATTAAGTTAAAATACAACAAAAAATAAAATGTATCAAAATTTTTGAAACAGATGGAGCACATGTATTCAGACAAAACATTATCATTGTACTAACAAAAACGTTAAAAAGGTGCGCCCTGATTATAATTGTGACAAGTTTTTACGATATAAATTGTAGGAGCTCCCATGATAGATATCGTAGCACTAGACACCAAAGCAAAATCATTGCAGTCCATTGTCATAATGAAATCGAGGCAACCTCTCTTACACAAAAAGTCGTGGCTGATATTTTCATGATTTTCCATTTATTACTGTGCTTTTTACCACAATTTCTTTGCGATGACTTAAATCATAAACAAACCAGTTTACTATGATTTTGCGATGGTTTTTGATATGACACAAGCTCGAGATTCTTGTAGTGGTAGGGCTTCTTCACAGACATAGCAAAGTATGATAACTGGTAAAAAAAAAAGGTTCAGTTGGTTTCCCATTTTTTAAAATACAAATTTTCTTTTACTTTACTTTTTCTGTCCAAAACAAATCTTATTTGAAAACTAATCGTATTTTCTTGTATTGCCTCTTGTAACCCCACCGCCGCCAGTTTTTGTAGCCCGCCCTGAGGGCCTCTTTTGTTTTTAATATATGTACATTCTCTTTGCACCGAAAAAAAGAAAAGAAAAGAGAAATCATAGTATATTGTCTAATAATCACTTAAATAATATTTCATCTGTTTTGAAAAAAATGACCCTTTTACCTATTTTGATTAAAATTTGATTTAAATAGATTCATATTAACTTGTATTATAAAAAATTTTAAAAATTTATATTTATAAACTAAAGTTTTTAAGATATTATTTCCATATAAAAATTTTATTTTTTGTAAAAAAAATTTAAAAGAACGAAAATTATGAATTAATTACTGTAAATATAAGTTTTGCAAGATAGATGGAGTATTTTTCATGATATGTTGGTAATTAAATTTGGCACCAAACAATTATGTCGCTCAATTATATATATATATATATTATCCATATACCTTAGCGAAAGCTAGCTGAAAAGACCTGCTGCTTAATTAACTAATTAACTAAGATCATACGCTTGAATGTCGTAAGATTCATATCATCCAGATTTTGTCTCCGTTAATTTCCTCTTGGTATAAACTTAACACTCTTCACTTTTTTCTTTTTGGGACGTTAAGAAATATCGAAACATTTCATGAATATAATTTTTTTTTATCAATGAATATAATATTTTTGTTTAACAGAAATTGTATAAAAGACATCATGGATTAATATAAATAAAGTACTTTATACAAATTTGAAATTAAAGTAACACGTGTGACGTGTCCAGTGGCAGAGCTACGTTTTGCTGCCCCCGGGAATTTTGAAAAAATGTAAATATAGGGTAGTAATTTGATGATTTTGTCAAAAATTAAGGATTGTGTGTACATTTTACCCCCAAAATATTGTGGAAAATATAAAGATGGGGGGCAATAAGGTAGTCTCTGAAGAAAGTAGGGACCCAGTGAGTAGTTATTCCCTCTACTCTAACATGGCCTAAATGCACTATTAGTCTTCAAACGTTTCCAACTCATACAATTTGCTCCTTGATCTTTGAATTAGTGTGAATTAGTCCCAATTTACAGCTTTACCTAACAGCGACGTCGTCTCTCTCCTCCGAGCTCCGCCGACTCTCCTCCGGGCTTGCCCCCCGAACCAAAAATCCTGATTCCGCCACTGCACGTGTCAATGAAAATATAGGCTTAAAATTTGGGAAATCTATTTGAGTAAATGTGCTTTTTTTTTCCCTATGAATTTTATATAGTACTAAAGGAATTAGTTTATGATCTTTTTAGCTCCCATTCTTTTGTTTTCGGCGGACTGAGCACTCATCTCTTGTGGGTTCACATTTTGGGGTGGGTAGGTCTCCCTGGTGTTCAAAAAGGCTAGTAGACGGCTCCTTAGACTCTAGTGCGCTACTTGTAAATTTTATAATAATTCCTCATGAAATTGGAGGTTTGAATATTAAACCACTTAGAATGTGCCTTTTTGACCATTTATGGATTAGTTTGAACATATGAAAGAAGCATCAATTTGCCAACTATAGGAAAGAAAGGGGAAATGAACTATAAAAAAATAAAAGGCAATAATTTAGAAACTGTAAAAGTTTATCTGACTTTTCCATGAAAATTTATGTAATTACGTGTTCTGCACAGATGATAAATGAAAATTTATAATTTCAATTTTTTAAAATTTTGCTAGTAAATAATAACATAAATAAATTAATGTTAAACTTCATTAAAGAAAAGTGAAATATGTTGAAGAATCCAGGATGAGGAGTAGCATATGACAGGCAACAATTAGGTATAGAATTGCATACAGAATTTAACTGTTTGACATACTTTTTAATAAACTAAAATTTGTAGAATAATTTCTTTAATATTGTCTGCGAAAAAAAATTGCTTTCTTTTTTTTAAAATCAGAAATAAGTAAAAAAATGCTTTCGAAATAAATAAAATAAAACCATAAGACTAAACTTTTCAAAGTCATGCTCTAGAAAGTCATGCTCTTCTAGACACCTTGGCCCACTATCCTACCAACCAGAAAATAAAAAAATAGAATAGTCAAATCGCAGCCTGGAGGGATTCCATTTATTTCATAAAAAAAAAAACATTTGTGCATCACATTTACCAGGGAAGAAAAGAGACAGCTTAAAACAAAGGAAACAAACATCCATGATGAGACCAGTAATATTCCTTTTCATCTCCTGCTACCTTTCCTCCACAGTTCTGCTCTCCAATTCTGCAGACACTCTAGCTCCGAATGAATCACTAAGAGATGGCAGCACAATTGTTTCAGCAGGAGAAAACTTCGAACTGGGATTTTTCAGGAGAGGAAGCTCCAACAGAAGGTACGTAGGCATATGGTACAGGAGATCACCAGAAACAGTGGTTTGGGTAGCCAACAGAGAGATCCCATTGGATAATTCATCCGGGACCTTTAGGTTGACAGACCGGGGAATTTTGGTCGTCTTAAATGGAACAAATGGCACCATATGGTCTTCTGACTTGCATGGAACAACAGGACAAATCAGTCCAGTTGCTCAGCTTCTGGACACAGGGAACTTGGTTGTCAGAGATGGGGATGGTAATGGCGAAGAGAATCTTTTGTGGCAGAGTTTCGATCACATTGGTGACACGTTCTTGCCAGGAGTTAAGTTTGGGAGGAATTTGGTCACAGGGCATGATAACTACTTAACAGCTTGGAGAAGCCCTGATGATCCTTCTCTAGGAGAGTACACAAACAGGTTTGAGATTGGTGGATATCCACAGATAATGCTGAGAAGGAATTCGGTTATACAATTCCGGTCTGGTCCTTGGAATGGTGAAAGGTTTAGTGGGATGCCGAGTTTGAGGAGCAACCAGATATATGCATTTGAGTTTGTTTACAATGAGAATGAGGTCTTCTACAGGTATCAGTTGATTAACAATTCAGTTGTTTCCAGGATGATACTGAACTCAGAAGGAATTCTTCAGCGTGTCACTTGGAGTGACCGAACTCGCGACTGGAACCTCTACTTAACAGCACAGATGGACAACTGTGATAGGTATTCTCTGTGTGGACCTTATGGAAGCTGTAACATTAACAACTCCCCGCCTTGTGGATGTCTGAGAGGCTTTGTTCCGAGGAATCCTGGGGAATGGGCAACGGGTGATTGGAACAGTGGATGTGTTAGAAAGACTGAAGTTGAATGTGGCAGAGGGGAGGGCTTCCAGAAAATAAAAAGCATAAAACTACCCGATACAACGAAAGCTTGGTTCAACAGAACCATGGACCTTAAAGAATGCGAGAGGGTCTGCCTGAGGAATTGCTCATGCACAGCTTACGCAAATTTAAATGTTAGTGGAGGTGGAAGCGGTTGCTTGTTATGGTTGGATGAGCTGGTTGATATCAGAGAGTATGCGGAAAATGGAGAAGACATCTACATAAGGCTTGCTGCCTCAGACATTGGTAAGAAATCACATCCTTTTATGATGTACCTTATACCATCTGTTTCAAACCCGTATAGGAATCCATTTCATCACGAACTTTTCAATCTTTCTTTAGCCACTCATGCTTAGTAGAGAAACGAGAAAATTTAGTTAGCATCCTGACAAAGATAAGCATCAGTTAGTACTGCAAAGTGATGCACTAATGTTTCCAACAACTTGGCCTAATTCTGTGTGCTTTTAATGTGTAAACACAGACAATGGAGATTCTGGGAGGAAGCAAGTGAAGCTCATAGTTATACCTGTTTTGAGCTTCTGCATAGTTGTCCTAGGCATATGCTTTACTAGGCACATTTTGAAGAGGAGGAAGCTAAAGAGAGCAGGTAACAAAGAATGGTTCTGGTCTCTTCAAAAGTTTATGTAAAGAGACACACAAAATGCAAATGCTATAACCAATTTTACATCCATTTCAACAGGCCAGAGTGCAATGGTAGAGCCAAGTTATCATAGGAACGAAAACAGGAAGAAAGATTTAGATTTACCTTTGTTCGAGCTGGATGCTATCATTGATGCTACAGATAGCTTCTATGAGAGCAACAAGCTTGGAGAGGGTGGTTATGGTCCGGTTTACAAGGTATTACAGGAACAAATAATAAAAACAAAAGGTAAATTTATCTCAATCTCACAAGCATTTCTATTATCTCTTTTGCAGGGGGTACTAAGGGATGGACAAGAAATAGCAGTCAAGAGGCCTTCAGGGAAGTCCAGGCAGGGGCTCGATGAATTCACAAATGAAGTCTCATACATTGCCAAATTACAGCATCGAAATCTGGTGAAGCTTCTGGGGTGCTGTATTCAGTATGGAGAACAGATGTTGATCTATGAATTGATGCCTAACCAAAGCTTGGACTTTTTTATTTTTGGTATGAATCTATATTGATATCATATTGGCATACCTAGTCAGTTCCTTGATATATGGCTGATAAAGTGATTACTGACATAATATGGACAGATCCTAATAGACAAAAATTGCTCGACTGGCCAAAGCGCTTCAACATTATAAATGGGATCGCTAGGGGACTTCTTTACCTTCATCAAGATTCAAGACTAAGAATCATTCATAGAGACCTAAAGGCCAGCAATATACTGCTAGACCGTGAGATGAATGCAAAAATATCTGACTTTGGCATGGCAAGAAGTTTTGGGGAGAATGAAACGGCAGCAAACACAAAAAGGGTGGTCGGCACATAGTATGACACCTATCTTTAATGATCCATCTTTACCAGGTCCATTTCACTTGCCTAAAACTGATTTAACTACTACATGATTTCTTGCAGTGGCTACATGTCCCCAGAGTATCAAATAGATGGCCTTTTCTCAACAAAATCGGATGTTTTTAGCTTTGGTGTGCTGGTCTTAGAGATGCTTAGTGGAAAGAGAAACCGAGGATTCTCCACCCCCGACCACAAGCACAACCTTCTCGGTCATGTAGGTATCCAGAGAGTAACATTAGATGTGATAGAAGATCACAATCACTTTCTAAAACCCAATAACTTGCAACAGCCAAAATCAAAACTCAAATTCACTGACATAGATTTGTCTTCAAAATTGCTTAGGCTTGGATCTTATATAGAGAAGGGAGGGCCATGGAGCTGGTTGATGAAGGTTTGGCTGAGACCTGCACTGAACCACAACAAGTCCTGAGATCAATCCATGTGGGGCTCTTGTGTGTGCAGCAAAATCCTGAGGACAGGCCAACCATGGCAACTGTGGTGCTCATGCTTACTAGTGAGATTGGCATGCCTCAGCCTAAAGAGCCCGGTTTCTTCACAGAAAGGGAAGTTTTCGAAACAGATACTTCATCCACCAAGGCCGATTCTCGTTCTACGAACGAGGTGAGCATCACATTGTTAACTGCTCGATAGCGGTCACTAGAGTCACTTGGACGTCAATTCACAGTGCAGAAATCTGCTCTTTAATGGTCTGTCAATTCACAGTGAACTCTGCCTGCAGAGTGTTGCTATTGGGTGAATCATTTTTTGGGCCTTCACTGGAATTTCACTTAGGGTTCTCGCTGCTTCATCTTCATCTCCTTCTATCTGCATTTTTATTGTTCAGCCATAATCCATGCTGTGGAAAATGCATAGAGGAAAGAGAGACTGGCCCTTCTAGACTTGAAGCAAGGCCTTAATGACCATTATAACCTCCTCTAATTATGTATTTTGTATTTATTTTAGATTGTATTTATCTTCCTTGTTTTAGATTGTATTAATACACTATATTAATTTAAACAAAACATTATCATTTTACCAAAAAACTGTTAAAAAAGGTTTGCCTTGATTGTAATCATGACTTGTTGGTACGATATAAATTGTTGCCGCTCCCACAATATATATTACTCCTTCTGTCTCAAAGGTTTTGCTCCATTTCTTTTTGGTAATTAATGTATAATTTTTTATTTTTAACATTTTAATATATAAATATAAAATCTTTGTATATGAATGATAATTCAAGATATGAAGTTTCTAAATATATTTTTTTTAATTTTTTTAACAAACAATAATATGAATAAAATTGAGTCAAAATACAATAAAAAGTCAAATGTATCAAAATTTATGGGACGGAGGGAGTATCATAATGGAGATCGAGACAAAATCGTTGCAGTACACTGTCGCGACAAAATTGAGACAATCTTTGCATACCATGCAAAAAATTTTCGTAGATATTCAAGGGGTAAAGCTAGCATTTTAGAATAGAAGGAATCAGATTTTATTTTAAAAATATTAAATATTAAAAAAATTAAATTAGAAATAATACAGTTTATTTAGCTTTATTTTTACAAGCATACATGCATGCATGCATATATATATATATAGAGAGAGAGAGAGAGAGGGAGAGAGAGAGACACATAATTTGCAAGAAATTTAGGGGCACGGCCACCCCTAGTCCCTCAGCCCTCTGCCGTTGCAGATATTGCTGTGATATTGCCACAATTTTCTTTTGTCACGTTACTTTTTGCCATAATTTTCGCGATGACTTAAATGGTAGCAAATTTCAGTCTGCTACGTACGATTTCGCTACAATTTTTGCCTTGGCAAAAACCCTGAATTTTTATAGTGGTAGGGCTTTTTCACACCAGTATGATAACTGAGAAAGAAAAAAAAAAGGTTTCAGTTGGTTTGCCATTTTTTAAAATACAGTTTTTTTTTTACTTTTGTTTTTCTGCTAAAAAACAAATCCTATTTGAAAAATAACAGTGTATATATTTCCCCCACTGCCTCTTGTAACCCCTCCGCTGCTAGCTTTTGTAGCCCTCCCTGAGGGCCTCTTTTATTTTTAATATATGTATATTCTCTTTGCACCAAAAAAAATAAATAATAATATATTGTCCAACAATCACTTGCATGATGTTTTTTGAGGTATTTTGGTAATTAAATTTGGCGCCAGCAATTATATCGCTCAATAAACTGCGAGCAATATTCTGTAACAAAACACGTTAATAGTTTATGCAAATGTTATTTACCGCAAAGCATTAGCACAATTTTATTTTACGGTATACTTTTAGGTAATATACCAACATTTCACAATGTGTAACGTATGCTGTAACAACATAATGAGGGAAATATTCCAATTAGAGTCAATTATCGACCCTTATTTAAAAAAAAAAAAAATTCTTGGATGCATCACTGAGCTTGTCTAATTTGACACTAGGAATCGACGGATAGGTTAAACTGATTTGAAGGTTACCCCAATTCAATTATAGGTCACTCTCACTAATGCAAATTATTTATGATATAGATATATGATATATTATCGATATACCTTAGTGAAAACTGAAAAGACCTGATAATTAATTAACTAATTAACTAAGATCATACGCTTGAATGTCGTAAGATTCGTATCATCGGGATTTTGTCTCCACTTTCCTCTTGGTATAAATTTCATGAATATAATATTTTTATTTAGCAGAAATTGTATAAAAAATGTCATGGGTTGATATAAATAAAGTACTTTATACAAGTTTGAAACTAAAGTAACTTGTTCCAATGAAAATATATATATAATAATCTTAAATAGGCTTAGAATTTGGGAAATATAAGTATATAGCAATTACAATATTAAATTTGAGATTATTGTATCATATATACTTGTTGACACCCAATTTTGTCCGGGCACTGACTTTTTGTTTAAATTTTAGGATAGGAAAATTAGTTTAGGAGCATTTCGATTTTTATAGGGGCATTTTAGTCTTTTAGGTAATTTTTGATTTTTTTGGATCATTTTAAGGTAGAAATAGGATTTAATTTAGTTAGCACTGATTTGGAGTCTTAAAAGTCTTGTGGGGTCAATTTGGGCAAAAACAAAAAGTTTGGGAGAAAACGGGCTAGTTTTGAGCAAAATTCAAAGGTTTGGGGTAAATCTGTCAATTTTAGAGAGTTTGAGCCAAATCTGGTGATTTTATGGAGTTCCAGGAAAAATCTGAGAGTTTTGCAAAGTTTTAGGGCCAATCTGACAATTCCTGAAAGTTTAGGGTCAAATGGACAGATTTAGAGTTCTACGGGACTTAAACTGTAATTTCATGTAATTCTCTCCTAATTGGAATAAACTTCCTCAAATTTGATTTAAATCAGGTTTAAACTTTAAAGATATTGTTAATCACGTTTTAGGGACCCTCCATTATAAATATAGGCTCAAATTTCGAGAGAAAGGGGGAAAAAATTCGAGGCCCTAAGCTCCTAGCTAAAAAAAAGAAAAACTGCAATCTTTAGCTCCTATTTTCGAGCAACCCTTCAGCCCAGAACCCTAGTTTCCCCGCCTGCCGCCGCTGCCCCTGGAGATCCAGTCCCGCTGCCCGAAGCCACCAGCCGCCGCTGCTGGTCCTCTTCCGCTGCCCCTCCAGCACCGCCATCGTCGCCGCCATCCCTCCGCCGTCCTCTCCTCAGGCCGCCGCTCATCCGCCGTCTCCTATTTCCCGTGCGACGCCACCAGACCGCAGCGCGTCCGCCATCGCCGCCCCGTCGCGTCAAGCTCACGCTGCCAGCGTCGCTTGCCCGTCGCTGCAAGCCCCGCCGTCGCATCGCCCAAAGCCCCTGGTCGGCCCCTTTGCCGATTGATCGTGAGAGCCACCGCCGAGAGAATCGAAGCGGAGATCCGGATCGCGACCCGCCAAACCCAACCCGGATCGAACCCATCCATCTCTTTTTGGGTAAAACCCATGATTAGTCCTTTCAATCATTTATTTCATCCATTAAGTTACTAACATGTTTTCATTTTGCAGAAAAGCCACTGATAGCATTGTTTTTTTTTGTTTATTTCTCTTGCTGTTTACTTATTTTGTTTATTAAAGTCACGAATTAAGTTGGTCACTAAGATTAGGTAAAGATTGTAGGTCTAGGATAGATATAGGTTTAGGAGTATAATTTTTAAGATTCATTTAATTTTACATAATACACCTCAAAAATCACATAGAGTATTCATTCTGCATCAGTTTAATAAAATCTTTATGATAAATTTAGGATAATAAATAAAATTTTTATATCCATATCCGGGTGATCCGGTAGGATTCATGGTTTGGATGTATAATTAACTAAAAAATATTTAAAAAGATAAATAAGGATAAAAATGAGGATAGGTTAAATTCTTTTTTAGATATCCACATCCGGGTGGTCCGATAGGATCCATGGTTTGGAGAAATAAAAATTTCATAAAAATCAAATAAAAAGTCAAGTAGTGAAGGTTAGGAAGTCCATATCCGGGTGGTTCGATTAGAACTCATGGTTTGGAAAATTAATCAAACAAACAAATTTAAAGCAAGCAAAACTTTTCTTTAACCAAACTAAGGTACCAATTTTTGGGCACTAGAATGAAGTTATTTTAGCGTAACCGTACTCCCGAACCCCTCGAACTCTCGTAGACCATTTTTAGGTGTCCAATCGACCTAGGTGTAAACCGATTGGTGGCGACTCCCAAAAACACGTTGCTACAATACGTAAAGTCATATTGCAGTTAAATCAACAAATATGCCTTAAACTATTTTTTATGCATAAAGAATAAGAGATGAGGGTTTTGAACTCTATTTGGGTAAATGTGCTTTTCTTGTATAAATCTTTTATAGTACTAAAGGAATTAGTCTATGATCTTTTTTAGCCCCTTCCTTTTGTTTTCGGCTGACTGGAGCACTCATATTATGAGTTCACATTTGGGAGTGGGTGGGTCTCCCTAGTGGTTCACAAAAGGCTCTCCAGTGCGCGCTAATTGCAAAAATTTTATAATAATTTCTGATAGAATTGGAGGTTTGAATATTAATTATTAAAAAACTTAAAATGTGCTTTTTGACAATCTATTAACTAGTTCGAACATACGAAAGAAGGATCAATTTGCTAACTCGACGGGGAAAAGCCTAGAATTTAATGTTATTGTTTTTTTAATTTGAAATAAACGGAAAGGAAGGGGAAATTAACCATTATAAAAAAAAATAAAAGAAAAGGCCAAAAAAAGGAGCAAAACCACCAACTTCGTTGCTGTTAAGGGACGCTTCCTAACTGTGGGGAATTCATTTGTCAACTTTTGCTGCGCGACGAAATAAAGCAAATTCCCTCAAATTCCTGCAACCACAACCACAATCGCAATCACATAATTTTTTTTTATATTTTCCTGGGGGCAATACTCTCATTTAAATCAGGTACACATGAAAGATACAATTTAGAATCACTTTCAACAAAACCCCACCGGATTAAAAGCATATGTGGTCACCCACCTTTGAATGTTGCTCAACTTTTATCTCTGTCCACTTTTATTTCTAACATCATAAAACATTTCATTTTTATTTATTTAGATGAAAAATGTTATGGTGGATAAAAAAATATCTCAACCTAATACCCAATTCATTTTAATCTAAGTCAATTGCCTTCAAAATGAGTTATTCTTATTTTTAAGTTTTTGTTACCCAGAACTAATCTTAATTAAAAGTCAATATTATGTAGCCGCAATAATTTATTGAAAATATAATTTTCATAATTTTATTAAATTTTTATAAATTTTTTTAGTTTAAAGCATTAAAAAAGAAAAATTCATAAAAATTTAACAACATTATACAAATTTACTTTTAAATTGATTATTACATCTACATAATATTGGTTTTCAAATGAAACTGATTTCAAGTAAAAAAATGTAAAAGTAAAAATAACCCCTAGAAAATTGATTTTGCTCTCCATAAACCCTAAACTTTTTTCCATTTATCAATTTGGCCACCAATTCCATCTCTCTCATTTTCAAGCTCCTCCCGCGCCTCTAGCCCCTCTGCCTTTGCCCCCGAAACGTCCTCGTCCGCCTCCTCCCTCGAGTCTGACTCCTCCCGGAATCCTCCGCCTCAGGCCCAGCTGCCGCCCATGCCAGGCGTCGCCTAGGAAAAGACCATCGTGGCCGCCGCCGCTCCTATTGCACTCGCCCCTATTTTCCGTTTCAAAATCAAGAATGGGCTTTTCAAAATCCAAAATGATGTGCTTCGGTTTCTCTTTCAAAGACTTAGAGTACCAGAGATGGGTCAGAATGCCACCTTCCACATTAGGATCCGGATCCCCTGGCCAGACGCTCGTGCTTCTTCACCTTCCTCAGCCTCACAGTCACAGTGAAATCCCTCCTCAGTTTATAGCTAAGTGAGTCCTCCTTAGGGTTCTCAACATGAGGCCACGAAAGCCACTGCTGGAGATCTGATGCCGAAGTGAAACTAAGTGTAGCAGCAGAACATGATACTGAACCCATCCTGATAGTCGAAAGAGCCAACCTCCCTAAAAGCCTGTACTAAAAGCAGTTTCAAATTTTAGACCTGAAAGTTGCATTGAGGAAAATGAACAATGAGAGCTGAAATTGGAGCCATAAATTACCGAGAAAAGGCGAGAAAAAAAGCAGGGAAGATGAGCGATGAATGGAGGAGAGAAACGATCAAAAGTTAGGAGAAGAGAAATGAGAGATGTTTATCAATCAATTGAGCAATGGGAGAGAGGAAAGAAGGAACATCATAGAGATTGTCAAGGAGGAGGCAGACTAGGACCTTTCGGGAGCCCAGGTGGAAGGGGTGGACGTGCGGGAGGAGCTTGACAATGAGAGAGATGGAGATGCTGACTAAATTGATATATAAGAAAAGTTTAGGGTTTATGAGGGAAGAATCAGCATCCTATGGGTTAAAATTGGGCTTTCTTCTATAATCTTGGTCCAATGTCACATTTTTCCATCAACAATAACGTTTTCCTTCCAAAAGAGGGCAAAAATGGAATGTTTTATTGACTTCAGGGATGAGAGCGGAATAAAGTGGATGTTAGGGATAAAATTTGAAACAACATTTCAAGGTTAGGGACCACAGATAGATTTAACCTGAACACCACCATTAAACATAAATCGTGGAACTCTAATAAACATTAACTAGTCATATTGGATTATGTACCATTTTTTTAATAGTACAGTAAGGAAAGATATTGTATGATATCGTCTCGGATATATTAATTTTAAATATTTTAGATATATAAATATATATAAAAATAAAAAATATATATAAATATAACATATCAACACATAGAACATATTTAAATTTGAGATTACAAGAGTTTGAAGTGTAAGTTATATGTATATAGATTAATTAAGAGTTTTTTTATATAAATATTGAACTATGTATATTAAAACCATAATTTTTAATGCTTAAAAAATTTAAAGTAAAAATTTTATTTCAAATAATAGTAAATGTTTGTCATAAAATTAATAAATTACACTTACTTATAATATAACTTACCTAAAAATATAAAAAATATATATATTTGGCCGGTACTGAGATAGTATAGCTAGTACAATCTGATAAAGAAGAAAACCTTTGATCTAATAGTTCTGTATCATCTCCAGCCCGGTACCGATACATACTGAACGACACTGTCCAAATTTAAAAAGCATGTTTGGGCTTTTTTAAGCATCCCAAGTTAACATTTTACTTTTTTGTTAATTTTTTTTGCACCATATTTTTTTCTAGTACATAATGAATTTTATAAAATTAGATTACTAAATTACTCCATTCATATGATATTAAGAATCCAGGTCGAAGTAGTACATGATGGGTAACATTTATGTGTACAATTGCATACATAATCTCCCTAACTGTAAATTATCCATTAATTGCCTGACATACTATTTAATAAACTAGAATTTATAAATATAAAATTTTCAAAATTTATATTTATAAAATTTTCAAAATTTTTTCTAACAAATAATAATATAAATAAATTAAAATCAAATTTAAGTAAATAAATGACTTGTGTTAAAGAATCCAGGTCGAAGTAGTACATGATGGGTAACATTTATGTGTACAATTGCATACATAATCTCCCTAACTGTAAATTATCCATTAATTGCCTGACATACTATTTAATAAACTAGAATTAGTAGAATAATAAATAATTTGATTAATATTTTCTTAAAAAATGCTTTCGAAATAATTAGAGTCAACCCATAAGACAAAATTTCAAAGTCATGCTATTCTAGACACCTTGGCCAACTATCCCAGTTCCACATGAGAAATTCATCCGCTGAACAAAATAATGCAGATAATCCAAAATCTTCGTACCCCTATCTGACTTTTGGGGTAAAAAAATAAGAGTCGAAGACTAACCAATAGAATAGCCAAATTGGCAGCTTGGAGGGATTCCCATTTATTTCATAAAAAAAAATTGTTCATCACATTTACCAAGGAAGAATAGAGCCGACAAAGGAAGCAAACATCCATGAAACCAGTAATATTCCTTTTCATCTCCTCCTTCCTTTCCTCCATAATTCTGCTTTCCAATTCTGCAGACACCCTAGCTCCAAGTGAATCACTAAGAGATGGCAGCACAATTGTTTCAGTAGGAGAAAGCTTTGAACTGGGATTTTTCAGGAGAGGAAGCTTCAACAGAAGGTACGTAGGAATATGGTACAGAAGATCACCAGAAACAGTGGTCTGGGTAGCCAACAGAGAGATTCCATTGGACGATTCATCCGGGACCTTTAGGTTGACAGACCGGGGAATTTTGGTCGTCTTAAATGGAACAAATGACACCATATGGTCTTCTGAGTTGCCTGGAACAAGACGACCGATCAGTCCAGTTGCTCAGCTTATGGACACAGGGAACTTGGTTGTCAGAGATGGGGATGGTGATGGCGAAGAGAATGTTTTGTGGCAGAGTTTCGATCACATTGGTGACACGTTCTTGCCAGGAGTAAAGTTTGGGAGGAATTTGGTCACAGGGCATGATAACTACTTAACAGCTTGGAGAAGTCCTGATGATCCTTCTCTAGGAGAGTACACAAACAGGTATGAGATTGATGGATATCCACAGATAATGCTGAGAAGGAATTCGGTTATACAATTCCGGTCTGGTCCTTGGAATGGTGAAAGGTTTAGTGGGATGCCGAATTTGAGGAGGAACTCGATATATAAGTTTGAGTTTGTTTACAATGAGAAAGAGGTCTTCTACAGGTATCAATTGATTAACAGTTCAGTTGTTTCCAGGATGATACTGAACTCGAACGGAATTCTTCAGCGTTTCACTTGGAGTGACCGAACTCATGACTGGAACCTCTACTTAACAGCACAGATGGACAACTGTGACAGGTATGCTCTGTGTGGACCTTATGGAAGCTGTAACATTAACAACTCCCCACCCTGTGGATGTCTGAGAGGCTTTGCTCCGAGGAATCCTGAGGAATGGGCAACGGGTGATTGGACCAGTGGATGTGTTAGAAAGACTGAAATTGATTGTGGCAAAGGGGAGGGGTTCCAGAAAATAAAAAGCATAAAGGTGCCAGATACAACGAAAGCTTGGTTCAACAGAACCATGGACCTTAAAGAATGCGAAAGGGTCTGCCTGAGGAATTGCTCATGCACAGCTTACGCAAATTTAAACGTTAGTGGAGGTGGAAGCGGTTGTTTGTTATGGTTGGATGAGCTGGTTGATATCAGAGAGTATGCAGAAAATGGAGAAGACATCTACATAAGGCTTGCTGCCTCAGACATTGGTAAGAAATCACATCCTTTTATGATGTACCTTCTACCATCTGTTTCAAACCTGTATAGGAATCCATTTCATCACGACTTTTCAATCTTTCTTTAGCCACTCATGCTTAGTAGAGAAACGAGAAAATTTAGTTAGCATCCTGACAAAGATAAGCATCAGTTAGTACTGCAAAGTGATGCACTAATGTTTCCAACAACTTACCCTAATTCTGTGTGCTTTTAATGTGTAAATACAGACAATGGAGATTCTGAGAGGAAGCAAGTGAAGCTCATAGTCATACCTGTTTTGAGCTTCTGCATAGTTGTCCTAGGCATATGCTTTACTAGGCACATTTTGAAGAGGAGGAAGCTAAAGAGAGCAGGTAACAAAGAATGGTTCTGGTCTCTTCAAAAGTTTATGTAAAGAGACACACAAAATGCAAATGCTATAACCAATTTTATATCCATTTCAACAGGCCAAAGTGCAATGGTAGAGCCAAGTTATCATAGGAACGAAAACAGGAAGAAAGATTTAGATTTACCTTTGTTCGAGCTGGATGCTATCATTGATGCTACAGATAACTTCTCTGAGAGCAACAAGCTTGGAGAGGGTGGTTATGGTCCGGTTTACAAGGTATTACAAGAACAAATAACAAAAACAAAAGGTAAATTTATCTCAATCTCAAAAGCATTTCTATTATCTCTTTTGCAGGGGGTACTAAAGGATGGACAAGAAATAGCAGTCAAGAGGCCTTCATGGAAGTCCACACAAGGAGTCGATGAATTCACAAATGAAGCTTCATACATTGCAAAATTACAGCATCGAAATCTGGTGAAGCTTCTGGGGTGCTGTATTCAGTATGGAGAGCAGATGTTGATTTATGAATTGATGCCTAACCAAAGCTTGGACTTTTTTATTTTTGGTATGAATCTATATTGATATCATATTGGCATATCTTGTCAGTTCCTTGATATATGGCTGATAAAGTGATTACTGACATAATATGGACAGATCCTAATAGACAAAAATTGCTCGACTGGCCAAAGCGCTTCAACATTATAAATGGGATCGCTAGGGGACTTCTTTACCTTCATCAAGATTCAAGACTAAGAATCATTCATAGAGACCTAAAGGCCAGCAATATACTGCTAGACCGTGAGATGAATGCAAAAATATCTGACTTTGGCATGGCAAGAAGTTTTGGGGAGAATGAAACGGCAGCAAACACAAAAAGGGTGGTCGGCACATAGTATGAAACCTATCTTTAATGATCCATCTTTACCAGGTCCATTTCACTTGCCTAAAACTGATTCAACTACATGATTTCTTGCAGTGGCTACATGTCCCCAGAGTATCAAATTGATGGTCTTTTCTCAGTAAAATCAGATGTTTTTAGCTTTGGTGTGCTGGTCTTAGAAATACTCAGTGGAAAGAGAAACCGAGGATTCTCTACCCCCAACCACAAGCACAACCTTCTTGGTCATGTAGGTATCCAGAGAGTATCATTGGATGTGATAAAAGATCAGAATCACTTTCTAAAACCCAATAACTTGCAACAGCCAAAACCAAAACTCAAATTCACTGACATAGATTTGTCTTGAAATTGGTTAGGCTTGGGTGTTATTTAAAGAAGGGAGGGCCATGGAGTTGGTTGATGAAGACTTGGCTGAGACCTGCACTGAACTACCACAAGTCCTGAGATCAATCCATGTCGGGCTCCTGTGTGTGCAGCAAAATCCTGAGGACAGGCCAACCATGGCAACTGTGGTGCTCATGCTTACTAGTGAGATTGGCATGCCTCAGCCTAAAGAGCCCGGTTTCTTCACAGAAAGGGAAGTTTTCGAAACAGATACTTCATCCACCAAGGCCGATTCCCGTTCCATGAACGAGATGAGCATCACATTGTTAACTGCTCGATAGCAGTCACTAGAGTCGCTTATTCTTCCCAAGTTCCATATATTTCTACTTAGAAACCATGTCTAGAGTTGGAGACAGACTAAAACTTCTGCCTTATTGAAATGAGTGCAGGTTCAAGCAACATATAAAGCAACATAGAATTGAAGCTTACAAGAAAGAATAGTTTCTTCAACTTAATACTCAAACTGGATCTTCAGTTCCTCAAGCAATTCTGAAACTTTTCACATGTTGTACAGAAGAATCTTTCCTCTTCCTCTTGAAATGCTTAGAAGCAACTTTCAGGACCTTATTCCAACCCTAAAAAAATTAAGAAAAATTTAAGAACCCAGAAAATCAACCAAGCAATAGATTCTTCAGATACTTAATAGATTAACAAAAAGCAAAGCAATAATCTTAATTACCTTATTAATAATTGGGGCGCAACCGGATTTAATTGGGGTTGGGGAGAAATCAGAAACCCTCTTCTTCTTCATCTTCTTCATCTTGTTTTTCTTTAGCAGATTAAGACCACTGCCAAAAACAGAGCAAAAAGTGTTCTTTTTCAGTTTGCTGGGGCTTATCAGGTTCGATTCTTCCAACCCAGATTCTAACGAAAGCTCTCTCGGAACTGCCAAATCGAAATTGTGAAAAGAGCGATGTACAAGAGGCGACCAGAGCGAGCTCTGCGAGTAATCAAAATCGAAGGCCGAATTGTCCGGGAATTTGCAGAGCAGTTCTTTAGACATCAATGGCTCCAGATACTCCACCACTTTGGCCGTCGCTAAGATCAGGGATTCGGTTTCCTCTGTCCAATCCATTGTTGGGTTTCGACGATCAAACTCTGAAATTGCGAATTCTGTTTCTTTGTGGACAGGAACGGCGAAGAGCAAGAGATGATCAAAAAGTTCGAAAAAGTGACCGTTGGAATTTGGTGTTGGTTTCCATAAAGATATTTGACTGTTCATGGGGCTGAGTATGACTGAGGACTTGGTTGGTTTGGTTTTATGGTAAAACCAAATCAATCTAAAATAATCACGGTTTTAAAGTTTTTTTACCAATTTGAGAACTGAGAACTAAATAAAATAGTTATGGATTTTTTTGTTTTGATTCTCAGATTTTTTTGTTTATATCATATATCTATAATAGCACTAAAAATAAATAAAATTACATCTATAACCAGTTTATGAAATATTCAACATAATATACAATTAAATCAACATTTAAATATATGGACTTGGATACATTTAAAAGAGTTTAACATGCTGTTATCAAAATAGTTCAAAAAAGTTGTTTGTGAAGAATCTTCCATCTCAACCAGTTTTGCTTGTGGATTATCTTCCATCTCAATCTGTTTACTTCTTTCCAATGATTCCGACATGGGTATGACATGTAACATGAAAAGCTGAGTTTTTAAGACCATCTTCAACATTAAAACCTAAAATACGTTGATGACATGAATTTTCAATTTCACATTGCTCATACATGAAAAAACATGAGGATTATGTCGTAGAGAGTAGTTTGGAGTAGAGAAATTGAAAGCAAAATAACCCAAGAGTAGTCAGTCTAAGAAGTGAAGTGATTCAAGTGAATATAGAGAAATTTCATGAATGATCCCACAATTTGCATATTTGTTTCAATTTGAGACATTGGTTTAAGGATTTAATATAAAAACATAAGATGACCATCCTAATTCCTCAAAGAAAGATATACATTATTGATATATTAGTAATACTATAATTTTTATTATATAATTATATATATACCTCGAATTCGGTTTCATCTCGAGTTAGTTCCATATGAAATCAAAACTGACCCAAAAACTATCAGTTCTCTTACACATGGAATCAACTTGTGAATCATGGTTCATTTTTATCAGACCCAATGGGAGTGGTTCGGGTCGGGTTTCGGGTTTACCTAATCCATGCTCACCCCTAAATCTATTTATGGTTATTTCATGGGTAAAATTCATATGTGGTCCCCTAACTTTAAGGATCTTCCTAATGTGGTCCATTAACTCAAAAAGTGGCTCTTAAAGTCCCCTAACTCAACTTAAGTGTCCTATTTTGGTCCCTACCGTTAGTTCTACCGTTATTTTGGATGAAAATTGCCTGCGTGGCTGATATATTGCCACGTGGCAGTCTCTTTTATGATAAGAACTGATTAGATTGGAAGAACAATAAAGTTCAAGCTAAAATTGGCACAAAAAGTAATTTTAGGGACCTAAAACGATAGTTAACCCAATCTTCCCCATCGCCGCCCCACTCTGATCAATTGCCGCCGCTGCCCCTCTCTCTCTTTCCGTCGATGCTCCATCTTCCTTCTTCCTGACCGACGCTCCATCTTCCTCTTTCATCCACAGCCCCGCTGGTTGGTTGTTGAATCGCGCCTCCGAAGCCGTGAATCGCCTCAATTCCCCTAGCAATGACGCCCAGCCTCGATTTTCCAGGAAATCGCTCAGATGACAGTTGCCCAACCCACAAACCCTCGTCCCACCAGTGACCAACGCGAATCCGTGAATCCTCAGAGGTCTCCATTCTCTCTCGCCCGAATGTTGATGGAATCTAGAATTGCGCCGAGGGTGGGAACAACGGTGGGGGCGAGGAGGAGGAGATATCAGGTGAGGGCGGATTCAAGGGAAGGGACGGCGATTCCTAGGCGGACGGAGGAGGGCGTCAAGAGAGGAGTAGCAGTCGCACGATTTCGCACAAATTGGAATCTGGAAATTGGAAATGGGTGCGAAGAAGATATGGGCAGAGGAAAACGATAGGGCGACCAGAGGAGAAGAAGTAAGTCGGAGAGCGAATAGTCTCTCGGCGAATCGAAACCCAGGTGAGCGACAGACGTCGGCGATTCCGTGGCGAGAACAACTCGTCTGCACCTTTTAGGTTATGGATGAAGGGGGAAGATGGAGTGTCGGTCGGGAAGAAGGAAGATGAAGCGTCGGCGGAAAGAGGGAGAGGGGTGGCGGTGGAGATCGAACGGAGTGGGGCGGCGATAAGGAAGGTTGGGTTAACTATCGTTTTAGGTCCCTAAAATTACTTTTTATGCTAATTTTAGCTTGAACTTTATTGTTCTTCCAATCTAATCACTTCTTATCATAAAAGAGACTGCCACGTGGCTATATATGTGTCACGTAGGCAATTTCCATCCAAAATAACGGTAGAACTAACGGTAGGGACCAAAATAGGACACTTAAGTTGAGTTAGGGGACTTTAAGAGCCACTTTTTGAGTTAAGAGACCACATTAGGAAGATCCTTAAAGTTAGGGGGACTACATATGAATTTTACCCGTTATTTCATGTACCATCCTTCGACTTTTTTATTGTTATGCTTTTGAACCAATACTTTCAAACATATCATCTGTACCCCACAAATTAAATGCAGATTCCAAGTGTTTTACTGGTAAAAAAAAAAACCAAATATTTCCCTTTTTCCTAGATATATAAGTACTTTATACCCTATTTACATTATAGGATGCTTCTGATTACAAAAAAACAAAGAGGTCTAAGCCTATCCTCCCTCAAAACTCATTTTGTTCAAGTTAAGCATCTCGGATTTTAATACTAATAACTTAAATTTAGGCTCGGAAAGTGGCGAGTTATTAGGCACATGGCCAATTTTGCCCAAGGCGAAATAAGATCAATAAAGGGCCTTTTAGCAGAGGCACATCAACACTACAAGAGCTATTATTTAGTAATCATGGTTAAATTTGTCATAAGAAAATTTAGGATTTTTGCGAAGGAGAGTCATATATATATATATATATATATATATATATATATATATATATATATATATATATATATATATATATATATATATATATATATATATATATATATATATATATATATATATATATATATATATATATATATATATATATATATATATATATATATATATATATATATATATATATATATATATATATATATATATATAGGATAATGTTTTTCTGTCCTTGATTCACTTGTTTCAATGAAATATGATAAAAATGAATGAGATGTTCATGTTATATAGAATATAAGAAAAGAAAGTTACATTTTGATCCTTAAACTTATATATTTCTTTTCACTTGGCTCATTGAATTTATCTTGTATCCAACTAACCCATTAATTTTCTCATACGTCTGAAGAGAAAAGAGAAAGACAAAAAAAATTTGAACCTAAGATAGTAAAATATATGAAAGTTCAAGTGTTAGTATAGGGCTCATTATATATGTCATTCTAATTATTGGTAGAAAGAAGAGATTGGCCTTATTTTTATTAAGGTAAAAGGAACACATTCTTTTATTCTAATTATGAATATTATAAAAACTATGAGGGTCTACTAAATAATTTAATGGGTCTAATTACTAAATTATGTATCTTTTATTAACATCCTTTTAGAAAAATGAGATCTATGAACCTAGGGATGGCAACGGGGCGGGTCGAGTGTGGATTTACCATATCCGTCGCGCTCCCGCCAAGGCTGATGGGTGGAAAACTACACCCACGCTTGCCACCAGCGGGTCACGGGTGACCACCAGATACCAACAAAAACAGACACCACTCTTCAAATGTCTGTGAGAAATCCACCCACCTTTGAAAGTCACCAAAATCCGCGAGTTAATGAATCAAATAGGTTTATCAATTCTTTCGAAGCCGAGACGCCAATCGATGAAGAAAAGTGGCGTTGCAAGGGTTCATCTCTGGTCTTGCGGCAAAGAGGGAGAGATCGGCAACTGCCATGGCTGGTGATTAGGCGATGGGCTGCTAGAGGATGAGTGAGTGGGTTGAAGAGAGAGAAACGAGTTGGAGGATGAAAAAAAGAGCAATAGAATGGTGGTGATGGAGGAAGAGGCAACGAAAGTGGAGGAGGACGCCACGAAGAATAAATGCATCCGGCAACTGTGCGGTAAAATAAGGTTTTGAGTTGTATTATATGTTAATTTTGGGTTAATTGTTTTCCCAGTCCTCTAATTTTATTAGTTTTTACAAAAAAAAAAAAGATCTATTAGATTGAAATTTAACAAATACATCACTCCTGAGTATCAATAAATCTCGCGGGTCATGGGTTCGCGGGTACGGATAGCTTTAAATCCGTGCCCGCCCATACTCGCCAAACGGGTTTCAGCTAAATATCTGTGACCCGCGGACGGATATTCACAGGTTAGGGGTTTTACCTTATCCATTGCCATTCCTATATGAACCTCATATTTGCAATATAGATACGCCACTGCATTTTTGTGTAGTTTTGCGTATTTGACTAAGAACTTATCTCAAGGCAATTCCCTATGAACTATTTGTTCAGGCTAAGCATTTAGGAATTTGATATTGATAATCTAAAATTTGGATGCTGTAAGTGGTGGGTTATTAGGCCATTTTATACCCAAGGCGCAATAAGATCTATAAAGTACATACTGTGAACATATGTTTAATTGGATATATGAAATAATTTACAGATTTACCCCTAGCTCGAAATTTCATTTTCTTCCATGCTTCTCTTCTCGCACCGCCTTCTCTCTCATGTCAGATCTCCTCCTAAGCTGATGCGTTATTCTTTGCCTTCTCAATTAGTTTAGTCATTTCCTCGTGTGCAGAAGATTTATCATTTCTTAAATAATGGACCCGTGTCGTGTGAGGCCTTGATGAGCACTTATATGTCGGAGCTTAAGAGCATTTATGTAACAATTAGCTGACAAGTCTAGCTTTCCGGAGTAGGGGTGATCACTATTCGGTTAAAACCGAAAAAACCGAAAAACTGAAAAAATTTAGAAAGTCGGTTTGGTTATTTCGGTTTTTCGGTTCGGTTCGGTTGAAACCGAATAGAGAGAATATCGGTTTCGGTTCTGAGTGTCAGTTATTTCGGTAACCGAAAAAATTGAAATTTCTTTATAGCATATTTGAGGTTTTGGTGGGCCAGATGACAGGTTTAAAAGGAGGAGGGTTTGAATGGAAGGTAGGAAGAAGATTGATGGCTTTTTTGGGGTTCCGCCATCACAAATCAATGAAATCATCGTCCTCCTCCCGCCTCTCGACATCGTTCTTCGGCCGCGCCTCCACCCTCGCCTCCGCCATCTGCCTTCGCCTTCCACTCCCTTCCCCCTTGCCCCCGCCGTCTGACCTCGCCTCCGCCCTAGCCCCCGCCATCTGCCCACGGCCTCCACCCCCCTATGCCCTCTCCCCCGCCGTCGACTTCCGTCTTCGGCCTCGCCTCCAGCCTCGCCCCTGCCGTCTGCCCTCGCCTTCCACTCCCCTCCCCCCTTGCCCCCCCCACCGTCTGACCTCTCCTCCGCCCTAGCCCCCACCATCTACCCTCGCCCTCCACTCCCCTACGCCCTCTCCCCGCCGTCGGACGCAACCGTCGGTCCGTTAGTCACCTCCACCTCCCATCAAAGTACAAACCCCATAATAGTCCATGATTTCTTGCTATGTAGTTGTTTAAGCCACATACATTTCTCTATGTAAAAAATGAATCACTATGTTTGGATATGATTTTTTTCGGTTATTTCGGTTTTAAACCGAACCGAACAAAATATTTCGGTTCGGTTGTACTTCGGTCGAGTTGCTTAGTTCGGTTAATTCGGTTTCTAATCATAATAAACCGAAAACTGAAAAAACCGAAATATTCGGTTCGGTTTAAACCGAAAAAACCGAATGATCAGCCCTATTCCGGAGTCCATTTGATGGCTTCGTTGGCCTTCATCCTTCTGCTGTAGTAGTTATTCTCAGTAGGGCAGAGGATCGAGAAAAAAAAGAAGCGGTTGCAGTGAACGCGAAGCCAGGAGCAATGATGGTAGGAGGAGAAAGGAGAAGTGGTTGTGGTGGAGGCGAATGCAGGAGTGGCAAGCAGTGATTGGAGGAGGAGAAAAAGGAAGCGGTTGTAGCAGGGCAAAACTAGGAGCGACGACCGAAGGAGGAGAAAGAGAAGCAGCTACAGCAGGGACTTTAAATAGAGACACTTTAAACATCTACGGAACAAACAGAGACTTTAGACATTTTTAGATTTTGCTTTGAAAACTTTTAAATATTTATTTAAACACTTTCTTTTTAAGTTCGCACACATTTATTTATAAGGGAAATAAATTATTCACATATTGCTAAAACATTTTTTTATTTTTCTTTAGACATTTTTTGCACATTCATTTAGACACTTTTTTTTTTATTATTTCAGATAGTTATTTTTTTAAGGGAATAATTTTTTTACTTATTGGTTTAGACACTTTGAGATATTTCTTTATACACTTTCGATATCCATCCAGACACTTTTTATTTTTTGATAATAATAAATTGTTTGTAAATTACTTTAGATACTTGCAAATATTGCATTAGACATTTTTACATATTTTTTTAGATACATTTTCACATTACTTCAAACACTTTTACAACGACGTGTATTCCAACGGGTGGGCAGCAATGGATAAGGTAGTGGTAGTAACAATCAGAAGGTTGACAATGATATTGCAAAGGCGTGCGACAAATCAATGTGATCTAGAGAATAAGAGTGGCAGCAAGATTTGGATGCGAGATTTGAAAGAAGAACGGAGGCAGCGATGCGAACCAGAGGAAGAGCAACGACAACAAGACCCTGAGCTATGACAGTTCGGTGACGGCAATAGTATCAGAGGAGGCAACAGTAGGGAGCTAAGGTTTTTGTAGAGAGGGGAAGATTTTGACTAGTGATAATTTTATCATTTTTTTTATGGTTAGTGTCTTATATATAGAAAATTAAGAGCTTGGTTAGTGTGTCTAATTAGACATAGGTACATAGTTAAATAACTATCTATAAAGGGTCTTGTAGCATAAACATATCAACATTATTTAGTGATCATGGTCAAATTTGTCATGAGAAAAGGTAATTTTTGTCATAGGTTATATTTGGTGACAATTACCTAATAAAAAATGACTTACTTTTACTATTACATATTTTTTGTTCAGAATTAATTTCATTTAAAATCTAATATTATTTAGATGTGATAATTCATTTATTATAAAATTTTTATGATATTAATAAATTTTTATAAATTTTTCATTACGTAGACTCATCTGGTATATATTTTGCCTTGAAACATCTAATATAAATTTGCAGACAAAAAAAATGATAAATTACACAAAATTTCTAAAGTTTATTAAAAATTGTGTTAATACTACAAGATTTCAAAACCAATAACTTCATGCATTTACTATAAAGTTCTTAATAGTAGTGGTCAATCTAGTTCCAAACTATAACATTAGTAGTTATATCAAAACTAGGAAAAACTATAATGGGTAATTCAGTCCAAGAACCAAACTGTAGTGGAAAATTTGATACTTTTCCACAAAAGCAATGGTGGCCGAATTGGCTTATACTTCAATTGCAATCTCAGTTAGTGGTTTACCGAGGATTATTCTTCACATTCTTATAACTAGTTCATTAAACATTAAATCAAGTTAATATAAAATGACTTGTTTTTATTTGTACAACTTTTTTATTTGGAACTAATCTATAGATATAATAATCCACATTGTATAAATTGTTCTGATTGCAAAAAAATAAATAAATAAAGTTACGCACTCCTTTATAAAAAAAGTATGTAAGTTTGATACCTAAAAATAATTTTTCTTAAACTTTTGGGCTGAACAAGCATTTATATCATAATTAACATCTCTCATCGAAAAAAAAAAGATGAAAATAGAACATTGCCAAAAGGCAAGGACCTTAATGAAATGATCTAGAGGTTAGGGATGAAAATAGAATTTAAAAAAGGGCTAGAGACCAATGGTGTATTTAACCCCTCAAGTCTCTCATTGCTCTCTCTAGATTTCTGGTTAAAGGGTGAAGTAAAGGTTCTTAGTTTCCTAACTTCTTCAAATAATCTGAGTTGCCACAAGTGGATCATCTCAGATTTAGATCTTCTTCAAGTTTATAATTATTAAGCTTGAAGGCAAATGATGACTTGAGAGTTGCCACTACGTGGATCCTCTTTTCAATTTGTCCTCTGCCTTCAATCCTAATTGTTGTAAACTATCGATTTCGATTCCTGATGATATGTTTGAATAGTCTAGTAACTGTTTTTCAAAAGGTTTACCAAAACATCTTTAGAAAAGTTTTAATTAGTGTGGTTATGTCCTAGAGAACACCTCTATAAACCCAGTTCCATAGGGCCTCGATTGAGATTTAAAAGAAGGTTAAAGCTTATGGGTTTCTGTGTGCTTTCAAACTGTATCACTATTTAAACTTTCCGGTTGATTTCCAGAACTCGTTTTCCATAATTCTACTTATGCTTGGTATATTGGGTTAGAAATTGTCTTGTGCCACGGTTAGCTGTCTTATTGGGCAATTCTTTGGAAATCTTATTATAGGGTCTGGCTGATAACAATGCCACATACCAAGTTTAAAACCCTATTTTCCAAAAATTTTGTTACTGGGCTACCTTAGAACCCCTTTGGCATTAGAGCCATATATCATTCATTGCTACTAAGAAGTTGTGTGATTAAGAATTTTTTGTTGATCCCTTAACCCAGATCTTCATAAATATGTCAGGAACCTTAACCCTCACACTCACTCTTACTACCTCTTTCAGATCGACAACATCTTCTTACCTAGATTCTCTCTATGAATTCAAGTACCTCTTTGAAGATGAGAAGATCCCTCTCACCGATCTTCCTCTCATCAATCCATACAAGGCATTTACTAAACCTTCTTATTTTCTTACAAAGACTGTAAAGAGTATTGTCTCTCCATCTCGGAAGCATGTCAAAGAATATGTTCAGGCTACTAAGTTTGACTAACATGCTTTTCCTGCAACATCCAAAAAACAATATGTCACTCTGGAGATTCCTTCCTACTTTCCTCGCCAATGGATAGCAAAAGGATATACACATCTCCATTTTGGAACTATTTGTCTCGCTTTTACTTATCATGGAATAAAGGGGTTACCAGTTACTGCCCGACTAGTTCTTCTTGATTTTTGGTACAAGAAGTACAAGCATGCCTGCATCGGCATAGTTAAGACTACTCTTAACACTGGCACCATCCTTATTACGTTCTTCCCCAATTTCTGTATGGCTTTTCAAGATCCACATCTTTTATTAGCATTAAAGATCCAACTACAGATTACTGGAGCATAATAGATCTCCTCCACTCTGGCAGCTATACTTCACTATCAAATGACATACAGAGTCCAAAACCATGCTCTCAACTTTTCTATGCCCAATATGAATAATGATATTTTGTATCTTTCTGTGGATACAATGCATGTTTCGAACGAGACCTATGTCCCACAATAAATTCCTCGTGAATAAATCCAGCGGCTTATTCTTACATCCTGAATTACAGCATATGAATCTCTCCATCAGCAGACAGAACCACTCCAGCCAACAAAGCCTTTATTCCTTAACAGAAGAGAAGGCAAGACTGAGATATTCTTCCAGAAAAAAGAACCATCCTTTATAGCTAATGTCTTTACTACACTAACAGTTCTGTCTATAATCAGAGAACCACAACAACCTCTCCAAATTCCCATCGAGTCATTTGACCCAATGGTTCTCCTTTCTACTCATTTCAGGACAACAATAGTCACAAATATTTTGATATTTGTGATTGCCCAGATTGTTATAAATCCCCTTCTAATGATGATGAAACTACAAAGAAGATGAAGAAGAAACCAAACAAAAAATCATCGCAATAACTTCTTCATCAATGATATGAAGATGGTAAGCCCAAAGTCAAATTACTTGAAGAACCCTCTGGCAAGTAGGACTATTTCGTCCTCTATTCCTAGAAGAATGAGTCCTCTACCATTTTCCCGACACTAGCAGAACCATTTGAACTTTCTCCCCCATCTCTGGAAGTTAAAATGGCATCTCATCCATACTACAAGCAAAGCCCTCAAGCAGCTCAGGAAAAAATAACCTTCTATTGTTTCTCCTGAGATAAACATGTTTGAGCTAAAGAATGAGGAGTTTCCTCCTCTAAAGTTTGAAGATCCTTCTACGTCAATAAAGCATGCCTGGAAAGTTCCACAACCTACATCAATTGATTTAGAAGGAAAAAGAAAAGAAAATTTTGCAGCAGAACAAGTATTAAACTAGCAATCTGAGAATATGATGTCTTAGAATAAAGCTCTCAACAAAATTTAGCAAAACCAAGTTAGACTGGAACAAAAGATGGTTCAAATGATAATTGATCCCTTGGCATAATGTCAACAACAGATTAACTATCTTCATCAAGAAATCTTAAGGCTAATAGCAAGCCAAAAGAATTTCTCGGCTAAAAAATGAGAAATAATCTATCTGAAGCAACAGCTCAAGTATCTACAGGACCAACAAAGGCCCAAACCTTCTGATTCTTTTGCTACTGTCTGCAGGACTATTGATCCATTCAGCCCAACTCTAAGCACAGTCTACTATCCTCCGGCTACAAGTAATCCATTTTTTACACCATTGCCTCAAATACCACCAAAGCCGGTTTATACAATACCAGTCCCTACTGTTGCTTGTACTTAGCCCACAAGGCCCAATCCTAGTACTTCTCAGGACCAAAAGATGAAAAGGCCAATCAGTCCGCAACATCTAGAATATCAACACATGTGGCCTTCTTATCCTCTTGTTAAGATCCAGGAACCATCTTGTGAAGCTTGGACAATCTAGACGTCCAATCCGATCACAAGTTTCCTTGATCAACGACTTCAACAAAATGACTAGGATATTCCAGCTACCTTAATAGCAATCCAAGACTTGGAATCCAATTCCTCCACTGGTACAACAGAATTTGACAATGATATTTTGTCAACATCTTCATCATCTGAACTCCAAGTCTATATGGCACAAGGTTCCACAAGTCAAGCTCAGCCAATTAAATTTGCTACTACTGCTGCCAAATCCCAACCTCCGCCATAGGCTCCCCCACAACCAGAGCATAACAGCAACAACCTTCTCCTATTACATCTGCACCATCAGACCCACAACCTTATGTGGCTATAGAAAAAAATGTTCCCTTTGTGAATATCAACGCAACTTGGAATCCTCCTTCACTTCCAGTCATTCTATCCTTGAATGTTGTTCCACCAGCTAAATGGCATGAAAAATTCCTCAAATTTCATGCTTGGTGTCTTACACAATTACAAAAAGAATGAGCCACTTATCAGAAGGTAATTGCAGCCTTCATTGTCGACATGACTGGTATTCTCAAACATTGGTATATGAGTATTGGAAAATATCATCAAGCCTAGTTATTTCAACTCCCCACAACTAGTGCGTTAGCCCTTCAACTTTATCATGAGTTCATTAAAGAACCTGCAACACTTTTAGATCTAGCCAGAGAAGAATTCTTTAAGATGAAGTGTCATTCTTACAATAGAAAAATTTTTGAGAGGCATTATGAGAATATACTCAAACATTTTTACCTTATCTGCACTAGATATAAAAGTGACAATAATATGAAGCAGACTCATCTAAACTCAGTCCTAGAGACAATTGGCTAATAAGCTATCGGAGTTACTCAGCAGAGTGGACAACCTCTCAATAATTATTCGTTTGAAAAGCTTTATCAGACTCTCATGACCAGAGGTGGGAACCGGGTCGGACCGGCTCGGGACCGGCTGGTCCTGGGCCTGGGTCCTGAGGCTCGGGCACGGACCGGCTCTAGGCGGGGCGGGGTGGGTTTCATTTTTTTTGTTAAAAAAAAAAAAAAATAATAAATATATATATATATATATATATAATAGAACAATTATTAATTATATAAGTCATAAATATTTTTAAGAAAAAACACCACCTCCGGTGTAAGTTTTATTAAGTTAAAAAGCCAAACGGCACTTACAAATAATCGGAACGTGCCTTACATTTTGAAATGGCAAAAACGTTCCGGAAATGATAAATAATAGAAACCTATGATCTGTGCTGAACAGCATAATCAGATCAAATACAAACTACATGTATGATTGAAAAAAAAAAATTCAACTCTCGGTATCGGATATTACCTCATCATCCGAACTCTTTTGGTCTTGATGCCGGAGTGCTGCGAGGCCCCAATCTCGGTTGCACACGCATACTTCTACCGCGTCGGGTGTCAATCTTGACCGTTTTTCTGTTATCACCCGTTTTCCGGCACTAAACGCTGCCTCGGATGAGACGGTCGATACTGGAACGGCAAGAATCTCTTGTGCGATTATCGACAAGATCGGAAATCTTGATCTCTTTTGTTTCCACCACTCCAAGATGTCGAGGTCGCTTGTCTCGAATGATGTGTTGAGATAGTCATCGACCTCAGCTAATCCCGATGTCATCGGTCGAGGTCGTTTGAGCATTTGGAGCGCCGGGTTGAATCTTGAGGAGATTGATCTCCTTGGAGGCTCAGTTTGAGGAGCTTCGGATCTTACCTTATCCGAATGCCGCTCACAATATAACTTGTATAAAGAATGCAAGTACTCGGAAGCAGAAGCAGACATAGCCAAAACATTTATATGAGACATTTCTAAATAAGTATGAAAAATTCCTTCAAGCAGTGTTGTTGTACCCGTTAATTTTACATACGGGTCAAGTAAAGAAGCGACTAAAAAGATAGGTGGAATGTTTGAGAAATATTGAAGCCACTTAGCCCGCATGGCTTCGACAGTCGGTTTTAACAACTCATCATTTTTAAATTGATGTAAAGCATATGTGATGTTCACTAAATGAAACAAAACTTGATGACTTGTTGGGTAGTAAACACCAGAGAAAAATTCAGTTGCCTCGTAAAAAAACTTAAGCAATTCACCGGTTTTGGAACATTTCTCCCAAATTTCAGTCGTAAGAAATTCAGAACCCATTTTTAAATTCATGAAATGTGACAACAAATTTGCATACGGTAATGCATCTTGCAACATAAAAAATGTGGAGTTCCAGCGGGTTGGGCAATCCAATTTAAACCGTTTCCAAGAAAATGGTTTTTGATTTTCAATACAAAAGCTTTTAAATTCACGAAAAATAGCAGGTCTGGACATCAAATATTTTAATGAGTTTCGAATAGGCAAAATCTCATTTTGGAGAACTTCTAAACCCTTTTGCACACAAATGTTCAAAATATGGCACATGCATCTAACGTGAAAAAATGCACCGTTGAGCGGTGGTTTTAAGTTTTGACTCAAAAGGCGAGCGGCAACATCATTATTTGAAGCATTATCAAATGAAATGCACAGAACTTTATCAGTACAAAAATAATCACGTAAAGTTTCTAAGATACAATTAAATATTTGAAAACCAGTATGATCTGTTTCAATAACCTTAAATGACAAAATTCGTTTTTGCATTATCCAATCAGAATCAATCCAATGAGAAGTAACACAATAGAATGATTGACCTATAGGTGATGTCCACATATCAGAAGTAAATGCCACACAATGATCAAGAGCAGAAAAATATGCTTGCAAATCTGATTTTCCGGCTTCAAATTGTCTAAAGCTTTCTTTCCTAGCAGTTTTCCTAGATACTTTTCTAAATGCAGGATTTAATTGTGATTTTATCCAAGATTCTAGGTGGACATCTTCAGCTTGTGAAAAAGGTTTTTCGGTAAGCATCATCCAATTTACCATACCTTCTCTACAAGATTGTTGGTTAAAACGAAATATACCTGGTCCGCCGGCGCCGGTTGTAGACCCAAGTTGTGTTTGTCCTCCAGAACTAGTCCCGGTACTAGGGAGGACGTTAGCATGTTGATTTTCAATATGCTGCTTCAGCGTTCCAGTGCCGGAATTCTTTCTATGCATAAATTTTTTCCCGCAATGTTTGCATTTTCCGTACCTCGACTCCCCTTTGTTTATGAGCTCATAATGCTCCCAAACCCAAGCAGTTAGTCTCGTGGATTTACCTTGTGCTTGAGTTTCCTCCACGCCGAGTTCATGACTTGTAGGCGTCGGTTCTGTTGACAGATTCCCGGACGCCATCGCATCCAACTCTTCCACTTCATCATCGGATAATTGATCGTCGAGACCCAAATCGTAATTCGTCATATCGATTCCGGCATCATCGTCGTGAAACTCTTGAATTGAAATGCCTTTATCGGCGGGCCGAGATCGGCGACGGAACAAGGCTCGGAGGCCGGTGTTGCGGGAAGATGAACTATCTGTTGACTTGCCCTTTCCTTTTGAAGCCATGCCTCACGTACTAATAGTAGTGATTAATGCAAAATCAAGAGAGGATTATGAAGATATTAGGGAGAGATTAGTAAGAAATTTGGAAGAGATTAAGAAAATAAGGAGAATGGTTGAGAGAATATAGTAGATGAAGAAGAGAGGTTGAGTGATTGTGTGAGGATTGAGTGAAAATGGCATTGGTATTTATAGGGGGAGGGGAAAAATTAGTTTGACCAAAAAGTCCTTGAAATTTAGTTGTTGGGAGGGGCAAAAATGAAATTTTGGGGGCTGAAATGGAGCAGAAAACCGTTGGAGGGCCTGCTATGTAATTAGCCCTTTTTTTTAAAAAATTTTTTGCAGGTTAACGTTATGCAGGAGCCATTGCGCGCGGGTCGGTGAGGCGGTTCGGTCCGGTCCGGCCCGGGGAGGCCCGGGCTGGCGGGTTCGTCTGGTCCGGGCCGGTTTTTTTTGCGTCCCCCTCCTCCTATTGGGCCCATATTCGGCCCATAAAATTGCGGGCCTCTTGCGGGGCGGGTTTGACCAGCGGGGCGGTCCCGGTTCGGTCCGGGCCAACCCGGCCCACCTCCCACCTCTACTCATGACAGCGTTACAAAAGCTGTGCAACACACATTCCTCCTTTAAAGAATTCAACCAGACATAAGGTCTGTTTGATAAAGCTTACCAACAACCAAAACTATCGATTAAATGCAAAGGCAAGAATACTTGCTACTGTACTAAAAAAAAAACATCAACGATGGAAACTCTATTCTCCAGACAAACCTTGCAAATTTCAGGGAAAAAAAAAAAGAGTTTTTTGATATAAGAAAAATACTGAAAAATTCAAAAGGTGTTTCATCTGCAGACAACACGGACATTTTGCTAAAAACTATCCTAAAAAGAACACTCAGTCAAAAAAGAATATGGCTAACACCATCTTTCATGCCACTAAAACAGACCTTTCCAATGATGACATGAAGTTGTTTTTTTGCCATAGAAGCTTACTTTTCAGAATCTAACAACAACTTAGATCAAGCTTCCATCTACACTATGCAGATGGCGCCTATACAATCCTCACTGTTTGCTGCTCAAATCATCCATCAGGCCAAGTTCAACATTCTCCTGGATAAGTATACAAAATTGATTCCGGTTGATGCTTTATTCGATACTGGTGCAACAAACACCATTATCAATCCTTCATTACTTCCACAAAGAATGTGGGGACCCTACAATGAAAGATTCAAAGCAGTCAATGGTGTCTTTTATGTCACCTAGATAAGCAAGCCCATCAGGATCAATCTCTCACCAACAAAGTACGTGGTTACTACTGTTTATGGTTATAACCATAGCAGAGATATGATTCTCAGGTTTGATATTATCAGGAAACTATCAGTTCTAAAATGGACTGACAAAGGTCTACAATTGTACAAGTTTTTCCTTCCCTGGACAACAACTTCATGATTATATTCATGCGAAGGTGAAACTCTTTCTACAAGTCAGATGCAATCTGAAAGTGACCTTGTATACGACTCAGTAATGCAAATGCTCATCCAACAATCTTGTGCTGAGTCACATTCTGAGTTTGAGAAGAAGCATTCTCTACCACTTTGGAATCCAAAGTTCTTTATCGAAATTTCATTTAAGGAGAATGAAGATGTTAATCTTACCAAAGCCATCCATTCGGGTATGAGTCCAGAAGAGGAAAAGATGGCGGTCCAAGAACTACAAGAATTAAAAGCCTAAGGTCTTATTAAGCCCACAACCTCTTCATGGGCTTGTCAGACCTTCTATGTCAACAAACACTCGAAGCAAAAAAAAAAGAAGCTCAGGCTTGTCATAGACTACAAGCCTTTAAATGAGTTCCTTGCTAATGTCAAATTTTCCTTGCCAGACAAGAAAACGCTCTTCGCCAACCTAACAAATGCCAAGATATTTTCCAAGTTTAATCGTAAATCAGGCTTCTGGCAATTGTCAATCAATCCTCCAGACAAGTACAAGATAGCATTCTGCATCCCAGATCATCATTACCAATGGACGGTGTTACCATTCGGTCTCAAGATGGCACCTTCACTCTTCTAGGATGTGATGGTCCAAATTTTTGAACCAATCCTTTAATCGACTTATATATATATTGATGATATTTTATTATTTTCTCCTTGTACAGGATCTCACTTAAAGCTCTTAACCCAGTTTGCTCATATCATTAAGGACAATGGTGTTATGCTTTTTCAAAGCAAAATGGTCATCAATCAAACATCCATTGAGTTCCTTGGTGTTCAAATCAAAGATAACAAATACCATCCTCAGCCTCATATTGCTACAAAGATCATGGATTTTCTAGATGATAACCTCACAAAGAAACAAGTTGAAAAAATTCTTGTGCTTGTCAATTATATCCGAGAATTCATCCCAAAGCTGGCCATTATCTTACATCCTTTACATGTGTATTTTTGCAAGAGCTCATTGCCCTGGTCCTCACAACACAAACAAGCTATCCTCAAGCTAAAAAAAATGGTACAAAATTTGCCACCACTTAAGATTCCTGACAAAGAGAAAATGATACCCCAGACTAATGCATTAAATGAATATTAGGAAGCGGTCCTCCTTCAACAGATCAATGGTATCTGACATGTATGTTGCTGCAATAGTGGAGAGTTTAAAGAATCAGAAAATCGAGAAGTTTTAGTTTCATCTTATTGGTCATCATTTCTTGGTGGAGATGGATATGTTAGCATTCCCATGAATACTACATTATAGGTAAAAAAAACTCCTAAATGTCTTATTGCTTCACTAGCAGCAGTGGTTCATCCGCTTCAGCTTCAACGTTAAGCATATAAAGGGCATTTTCAACACCCTTGCCGATATCCTGAGCAGAGCAGACGCAAAAGAATCTTAACCTTATTTCCTATCTTGCCCTAGCCTCCTCTTCTCCAAACACTATTGAAGAAAAAGAAGAAGATCTACCACTGACTCAACAATGTGAACACTACATTATGCCAGACTGTGGTTGCGGTTTTATCTGTATTCATTAGAAGCGGCTTAATGGTCCAGATCCATCAGGTGAACCAGATGATCCACTTAATGATTCTTGTATCGATGATCCGTAATTTTTGGCGGGAAAGACAAAATTTAGATATTTCAAGCTATAATTTAGACGAATTCAACCCAAACTAACTTGACTATAATGCTCCGTAATTTCCACGAAGTTTCCTTGTTCAAATATCTTTGTCCTTATCCCTGACAAAGTCTGGTGTGTTACAGTGTGTTTATAAATTATTAAAGTAGATTCTGGGCCAGTGGTCTGTCACTTCTGGATGAGAATTATTTGCTTTGACATAAGCCCTTACGTCATCTTGTTTGTTTGTTTTCCTTTGCCTTCACCTATATATGGAGGTCTAGTTTCAGTATGTAGGATATCCTGAAGGAAATACAGAAATCCTTTGATATATCTTCCTCCTAATGTCTTCTTTCTCTCTCTAGATTTCTGGTTAAAAGGTGAGGCAAAGGTTCTTAGTTTCCCAACTTCTTTAGATAATCTGAGTTGCCATAAGTGGATCATCTTAGATTTAGATCTTCTTTAAGTTTATAATTATTAAGCTTGAAGGCAAATGATGACTTAAGAGTTGCCACTACGTGGATCCTCTCTTCAAGTCGTCCTCTTCCTTCAATCTTAATTGTTGTAAACTATTGGTTTCAATCCTCGATAATATGTCCGGATAGTCCAGTAATTGTTTTTCAAAAAAATTTCAAAACATCTTCAAAAAAGTTTTAAGTAGTGTAGTTATGTCCCGGAGAATGCCTCTATAAACCTGGTCACTCGGGGCCTCGATTGAGATTTAAAAGAAGGCTAGAGCTTATGAGTTTTTGTGTGTTTTCAAACTGTATCACTATTTAAACTTTCCTATTGATTTCCAGAACTCGTTTTTTGTAGTTCTACTAATGCTTGGTATATTAGGCTGGAAACTGTCTTGTGCCACGGTTAGCCATACTACTGGGCAATTCTTTGGAAATTCCAGTAGAATGTCTGGCTGATAACAATGTCACGTACCAAGTTTAAAACATTGTTTTCCAAAGATTTTGTTATTGAGCTACCTCAGAACCAATTTGGTATAACCTAAGCGAAAGAATAATTTGCTCACCACACGATTCAGTGAACAAACTAAGATAAGAAAAACAAAATAACAATAAAGGTTTCTACAATTATTACACTTGCCTCACTTAAGGTTTCAAAATCTACACTTACCTCATCGAAATATTAAGGCAAAAATATCAAATTTGCCACTAATGTTTTAGGTTGGGAAGGGATATGCCATTATAGTTTTTTTTTGGCACAATCTATAACTAATGTTTTGAAATGTGCTGAATATGCCTCTAAAGTTTCAAATTAAGATTGGATACGTCACTGGCTGTTAAATATTTAACAGAAAACGTTAAAAAGCTAACAAAAAATGTTAAAAATAACAAAATTTGAAAGTTTAAGGTGATAATGTAAATTTTAAAAAATTTCAAAGACTTTTTGTAATTAGACTATTTCTCTCTCTCAAATGCCACCGAGGAGATTAAACAGTAGAGATAGATGGAGGGCAGTGATGGGGCTGGGACACTGGTAACGGAGGCAATGATAGGGCTGAAACGCTGATAACAGATATCATACCTCTTTTTTGGTAAAAATCTCAAAGGTCATAATATGTTTTTAAATGTGCATAATAACTCCAAGATTTCTAAACCTGCCTTTTTTTTTTTTTACATTTTTCATTCTTTTCTAACCGGCAATGGCATATTCAAACCATTTTAAAACATTAGTGGGAGATTGTTGTTGATTTTTAATCCCTAACCCGCAAGTGCACGATGGACGTGTAGATGGGGTGAGTGAGTATTGTTCCCACGAGAATTGATTAAATTGATTGTCAAGTACCACTATTCAAAGTAAACTTTAGCTAAACAATCAAAGTTGGATGGAAATGTAGGCAACTTAAACAAGTAACTAAACTTAGCTAAACGGAATACTATTAACCTAGAATGCAAGTATGCAATGTAAAAATTGTAGTTTTTATCAAATTATGAAAGAACACTTCCTATGGGTTCACTACTTGTCTTGATTTGTTGGTGAACTTAGGTGAGTAGGTTAATCTCTAATGTATGTTGATAAAGTTATTTAATTAAATTCTTACTTTTCCAAGTGAAAGAATTAATCTCTCTAATCTAAACTTAATAAGGATTTCCATCCATTTACAAGCTTAGAAAGAGGCATTAGAGCTCAATTTACTTTTACCTAATGACTTAGACTAATTTTCCAATAAGTCCATAGCCATTAAATTCTTCTCCTAGGTCCAATTACTTCTAATTTTCCAAGAGTTTAGAGGCAATTTATAGTGTAACTAATTGTAGCCATCAACTAGCTAACACAACATTAAGCTCAAGAGAAGAATACATATACATTTAGTAGAAGACTAACATCACATACCCATAAATTCATTCAACATAATCAATCCAAGTAGCTACATCCATAGAAAGTGTAGAGAAAACTACTCCATAACTAAGTGAAACATAACTATGAGAATAAACATAATAACATCCATGACAAACTATAAGGAAGATAAAGAAATAAACCCAAGATGACTAGAAGGTCTTGAATCCAAAGTCTCCAAGCTAGTCTTCTTGAGCACTCCAAGCAATCTCCAAGCTAGCTCTAATGGTGACAAAGAAAAACCAAGAAAAGCCTAGAATACTAACTATGGTGGATATGGAAACTAGTTCTAGGATGAGAAGATGAAGATAAAGCTCTCTTCTTTTGCTAGGTTCCAGGTTCTTTTACCCCTTGGAGGTGTCACTTTCACTCACCAAACCATTTGGATAGAAATCATTGGCCAATAGAAAGCTTGAGTTCAAATTTGAGGTAGGGGACCGCTTTCCTAGGTGACTAGTGCTTAGGCCTTAGGAGAGGGTGCTTGGGCGCCTAGGCTTCCAGGCTCGCAAGTGCCTGGGGCCTAGGCCTCAGCTGGCGCTTAGGCCTCCAGGGTACATTTTTCAGGCAGTAAGCTTTTGAACTGTGGCGCCTAGGCCTCACAGTTATAAATTTCCTTGACTTTTGCATTCCTGTTTTTCATTCCGCTCATCCCGGTGCCATTCCAATGCTATGGTCTACTTCTCCAACCTACAAAATGAAGGATCAATGCAAGAATCAGTCAAAAATATTGAGTGGTAAGGTAGAAAATTGTGGTCAAAGTTGATAAAAAGTCAACATGTTTGACCACAAAATTAACATTTATCAGAGATTAGGTAAAAAAAAACTATAGTGGCATATTCGCTCCTTACCCAAAACATTAGTGGCAAATTTGATATTTTTTTCAAATATTAATGTTGTCTATTCAAAGGCACTGTTCATGCATTAACCACCATAAAAGTACTTGCAATTCCTTTATTGCCCCTAGGTAGTTGCACATGTGAGTAAATTAAGCCAACCAATTTCCATAAAAAATAAATACAAAATTGACTCTTTTTTGAACTTTCTCTTTGTAACTTGCAGCGAAGGGTAGCAAAGCAAGGAGAAATAAGGACATGTTCAATTTTCCAAAGAAATAAGCCTTGAAGAACCCCTCTTGAAGTTGCATAAAAATGGTGAAACAATTCCTTTAATAATCCATCAAATATTACTCCTATTTCTTTGACCTCAGGGTAAACAATATATGCATTTTCTATATGCATTGCAAATTTCTACACTAAGTTAGGGAAGCTATGAAATAAATAATCAAGAAGCATGAGGAGTTTGAGACCAAATAACTAAAGCAATTATAAGCAACATGTTGTTCCTTCTATTTATGAAATTTACAATGTGAAAGCATATCCCTTAGCTAAATAAATCTAGAAATCAGAAGTTTAGATAGACAATTCTAAAAGATGATCATAAACCATATTTCTCTTATCAACAAGTATGGTTGTGAATAACCTATTCACTATTGATGATATGCATAGGCCTTTGATTTGATCTAAGCACTTAAGCCATAAAAAAGGTAAGACAACATTTAAACATTCTCCTTTACTCTCTTTGTCCCACATTGTTTGCACAATTTGTGTATGGTACGGAGATTAAGAAATGATAAAATGATGTATATTTTTTTGTTTTTACCCCTAGTCTGCCCTTTTTCTCTCCCCACCTGCAACACCACCAAACCCAATTCCATCTTCAATTCCATCTAGGCCTTTGATTCCGGCTTCGTCTTAGTCATTGATTCCGTCCTCAATTTTGCCCTCACCAGTCCTTCCCTCTATCCTTGCCAGAGTATTAGTCAAGTCTCCTTGTCCTTCGCGCCGCTGGGTGTGAACAATGTCAATCATGAAAGCTAAGTTTACCATCCTCGATCTGCTACCACCATCCACGATTACATCATTGCTCTTCTTGATCCAATGCCATTCTTGCTCCACCGTCGTTCTTGATCCATTGTCGTCCTCGATCTTCCTTTATTCTTTATCCACCATCATTTTCATTCCACTGCTGTCATCGATCGTCACCGTTCTTGACGTTGTCACTGTCACTTCCTTAATCTTAATCTACTGGTAACCTAATCGATGATATTAAAGGGAGCAGAATCGATTTTGGAATTTATGAAAGAATTAGAAAGAGGGGCATATTTTTCATTTAAGTTAGTAAAACTTACCAAAATGGGAAATGGTGCAAAGAATTTTGGACGGCCCAAAAAGGAAAGTGGTGCAAAGAATATGAGATAGATAGAGTAATAGGGAACAAACCATTGGAGCATTTAGCAACATTCAACATTCAACATTTTCAAATCCTGGTCTCTCCACTTCCTACAACATGTCTTATATAAGCTGGTTCTATTATCATTCTGGTTCCAAAAAAATGGCATACCTTTTTCCTTAGTTATCATAATAGTAGATCTCTCTCCTTGTAAACTTGTAAAATGATTCTAAATATAAAAAAAATGTGATTGTAAATAACAGCAACGAAAAGCAATCCATTTAATGGAAATATAACAAAATAGAATAAATCTTAATGGAGCAAAGCTTCGAATCAAACATTGGTGCATAGGCTCAACTTTGATCGAATTCAAAATTCACAAGTTCTAAATCACATGACCTGGATTAACTAAATAAACATATATAATAATGACAGGGAAGTTGTGAAAAATGATTACCCTAACAACATCAGTTACATCTCGAATAAGGGTTCTGGGGTGCTAAGTGGGTAATATAGAGCCAGTCGATGACCCTTCCTCCTCCTTGTCCTGCTCTTTTATAAGACACATTAGTAGTTCTAGAGTTTACTCTAAAGAAGCACATCGATTATTGGGCGTCGGAGGCTCTAACTGAGGACACGGCGTGGGAACAACCAATAATGGCGGTGGATGGCTTGACAGAGGCGGCCTTGGCACTCCTTAGACAATGAAGCCATCCATATTGCTCACATTGTCTCACTTACTTCGTCATGCATATAGTTCAAAACCTTCACCAATTTGCCCCAATTCACACATTTTTACCTAATTCGAACTAACCTCACCACTTTCACCCTAATTCACAAGAACTCTAACCCTTCTGCCTCACAAAAACCTAAATTGCAATTAACTCGTTCGAAGACCTCTATTTCTAAGGAACCGTAAGTTTTGAGGAGCATTTTAGACATTATTCATGGCCCAACATCTCTAGTGAATGGCGTTAATACTTTTGGGAGTAAATATAGATTTTGAAACCTTGAGGGTAAACGTAATAACCCCTAAATTCTACAAAAAAACCCTAAAACTAAAATTAAACAAAGAAGGTCTTGGGACAATTTCCTTGATATCTACATAGAAAGCCAGAATGCTTGATTTGGACTTTTGGGTCCATGTGGATGAGATATTCGATGTATGATTGATCAAGTTGGCACAATTTCCTAGCAAAAAACACTAAAGCCAAAATGTACCCAACCAGTCCTTACGCGACTAAGCCATATCCAATTCATCTCATTGTGAGGGAAAGAGAAAAACATAATTCAGTTAGGTTACGCATCATCGTCTTGCATCATCAGGCTCAAGATGGCAAACAAAGTACTTGTCATCTTCATCATGCTCCTTTGCCTCTCACACAATACAAAAACCAGACTGGAGGCACAAAAAGTTTGCACCCAACAGAGCACAACATATTATCAGGTGCCTAACCAGCAGGAGCTGTTGCCGGATGAAAAGTCACAAATGTTGGCTCAATTGATCCAGATCGATGCTACGATTATTGTGTTGGGAGAGAAAACTTGTTGGATGGATCATGCCAAACGTATGAGGATAATCCTCCAGTTACAGTATATTTGTGCTATGTGTACTGTAACTACTAAAGTATATATTGAATCAACAGGTTGCAGAAGGCTCCGGCTGCTTTCACCTTGCATCTCAAAGCCGATCAAGCAAGGTCAGTTGCAACGCAAAGCAAGGGATATGGAGCAGTAACTTCGGCTTTCAATTAAGGGGAAGCATTTCGTCTTCTTCGTAGAAGAAAAATGCTTGGGGAAGTCTCTTCAGGTGATCGAGATGGGAAGGTGCATCAGGAGTTATACACTTTTGCAAGGCGATAAGATAAGGTGGTAGGCTCAAATTCGGCAGAAGTTTTGGTTGAAGGAAGCTGGA
The DNA here is from genome assembly GCA_005392925.1 of Aquilaria sinensis. Lineage (NCBI taxonomy): Eukaryota > Viridiplantae > Streptophyta > Magnoliopsida > Malvales > Thymelaeaceae > Aquilaria > Aquilaria sinensis. The sequence goes on from SMDT01003269.1 coordinate 747,350, forward strand.
AATAGTCCATCGCCACCAGCTTACAAACCTACTTCCAGAAACCTTGAATTGGCTTTGTTGAAGAATAGCCAAAGCTTGTAGATTTTTGCTGATGGGTGGCGACGAGTGAGTGAGGTAGCTGTGGAACATGCAAAGAAATACGTACCGGGATGGATCAGTTAAGAAGGCTTTTGAAGATTCGTTTTAATTTAAGTCAACTAATTTATTTTTATTTTTATATTATTTTTTTATCTAAAATTAATTTCATTTGAAAGCTAATATTATGTAGATGCAATAATTTATTTGAAAATAAATTTTTATGATGTTATTAAATTTTTATTAGTTTTTTTAATGCTTTAAACCAGAAAAATTTATAAAAATTTAGTAAGATTATAAAAATTATATTTTCAATAGATTATTGCAGCTACATAATATTAAATTTTAATTAAAATTAGTTTCGGATAAAAAAAAATAAGTAATTTTAAAATTAATTGAATTAAGTTAAACCGAAAAAGAGACCAGAGTCGGCAACACCACTATTGACACCTCCATTACAGCGGCCATAGGAAAGAGTAGCTCCGGCGGCAGCTTCACTTGTTTTACGGTTGAATTAAACTTAATCCTAATAGAAAATGTCTCCGAAGCTTCTTCTCGTTTTTGTTTTTGATAAATAAGTTCATGAATTTTCATTTGAACGCGATAAAAGTTATATGTCAGCTTAATAGTTATATGAAAATGAATTTATTTGAGATCAACTAAAATCACTAGCTTACCAAGCAACTTAACAATTCATGCACAAAACAATTGCAACTACAAATATTATTGTTCGTGACAGAAGCTAGTCACATGATTGAACGTGACTTATTTTAAACGGTTGAAACTTGAAAGAGCAAAATGTCCAGATTTATAAAGACTGGGGGTTGGGTCAGCCAAAGCTATAGATCAAGGGGCAAAAGAAGCAAGTCAATAAAGTTTGAGAGGCAACAACGTATTTAGGCATAGAATACACAGCCTGGCTGGCCTCCTTGTCTGATTTGTCGCTTTTACAACTCTTGTCCCATCAAAGCAGCTTACCGACGCTTTCCATGCCTAGGTCGGCAATTATATGTATGTATTGGTGTATGTACAGATAAAGATAAAAAAAAAAAAATATAAACTATTTTTACAAAAAAGGAAAATTATGAAGTTTAATTGAATCTACACTTTTACCCTGCATTTGAAATACCTACATTTTTCCCCTAAAGAGTAACTTTATGAGTCATAGCTATGATAGAAAAAATGAAATATCTGATTTTGCCCTCTTAACATTCTTTCGTAAAAAATTTCCCTCTCCAACTTCTGCATGTAACGAGCTACTGTATCTCCTTCCATCCCCATCTACTCCCCTTCATCCTTAGCGATGACTAGCAGTCTCTAAGGCTCACCTAGATGTAGCGATGGAAAAATTGTCACTAAGGACCAATTTTACCCAAGTTAACACAGCCACATTAACATGTTTGAGTGTGTTTTCCTTTATTAGTACATGGGGGCCACATATGAGCTGACTAATTTGCCCCTCACTTATCTCTTCTTCCATTGGTTCGTGATGAACAAATGGCATAAACTCCTCACGGCTCACGGATGAATCCGATTCCTTCGTAGTATCAGCCACTTTCCTAAGCTTCCTTGCATTGGATCCGAAACATCGCTAAAGTATTCCTCAAAGCACGATTGACTTCGACCACTGTTTGAAAAGGCACCGACAAGATGCTAAATGCCGATGTGAGCTTTGGCAGGATCAACGGCTGTGATAGCAGCATAAGATCATTGGCATTCAACAATCCATCTTCCCACTCTAGAACCTTCTCATTATCTTCGGTGTGGTTGCCGTTTTGACTTCGTATTCACTCATCTTCACTTCCTTTCCAAGAAATGGAAAAAAATTCAGAAAATCGCCAAGAAAATGAAAAAAAAAAAACTCAAAAAATCAATCCCACTCAAAATTTAAAAAAAAAACCAATAAGAACTGGCTGTACGGGGGAAGGTCACGGATTTTTGCTGCCTTGCGGTCCGCCCTCTCCACCAAGGCGTAGAAGGTTCAAGAGATGATGTCATCATTATCAACCATGTGAGGAAAGAGAGAATGTGAGATGAGATCGGAGAGGCAGTTACAGGTTCCATTAGGAAAATGAAAGAAACAGAGTGGTTGGGACTTAGGAGTCTTGGGAACAGAGAGAGAGAGAGGTTTGCTTTTCAGGAAAGAGGTAAATAAGATAGTAAAAATTTGGTTCCACATCATGTCAATATCCATCTAACGAAAACATGTTAACAGGAGCAAATTAATTTTTGTCGAACAGGCTACAAGTTGGCAAACTCTAGCAATAAGCTAACAATCATTAGCATTCATTGAAATGTAGTGGTGGTCTATCTGTCACTAGATGGCAAAACCATCAAAAGAAATACTCCTTTTGAATGTGTCTAATTCCAATTCAACGTGTCTAAAAAAATCGAACAAGTAAAAACCTTAAAGATTTCACCCACTTACACTTTATATTTTTAATCATTCCACTTTTTTTTTCAAATAACGTATTAAACATTCATTCAAAAATTCAACTGCCTAACTTATTATTTTTGTGAACTATTATTTCAAAATTTCAAAAACTCCTCACACCAGCAAGAAGAGATGCTGTCTCCATTTCAATGTTAGGTCTTGCGGTCGCTAGATGGATAAAATTTGTTACATTTGGTTTTGTTTGAGTGTATTCAATTGTTTTTTTTTATTCGAAAATAAAATTGTAATTACACTCACCTCTCGAATGTATATATCAGAAAATATGATCTGGGTCCTAAAACGTTTGTGCAAAAAAAAAATGTAACCATTAAGAATTTCAGAAACATGATCATGATAAAACACACTGATCCTTCTGACCCTGGCTGCTAGAAGACCGCCCCCCTCAACACGAATCTGCTCCAACATCTCCAACAAATGTCCAGTTGGGTGATGAGGAGAAGAACGATATGTTCAACTTACACAAGAAACCCCTCAACCAGTTCTCGATTCAATCAGGAATTTAAAAACATAGTGTCCCTAATAGCTGGTAAAACGGAAGTACCGCTGAAGCAGTCCTAGTCAACCGCCATTGATGCTGCTTCCGGTGACATAGGCGATTCTTCCTCGCAAGGAACACTGGCTTCGTTCTCAGCCACAATGTCCTCCTCTCCAACATGTTCTTTGGCTTCCTCTAGAGGACTACAGCTGCCTTGTTCAGGAGGAACAAAAAATGGTATGCTACCTCTCTGCCAGTCATGGAGGACCATCTTCGCTGCAGCTCTCAAGTCTGGCTCCCCACCCTTGGGATACACACCAAATAAATGTGATCAAGGAACCTCTCAATCCCAAAAACATCCCCTAATTTGTTCTTTTCACCTGCTGGTTTCAGAAATTAAGCGTATCTATCTACAATCAAAATGTACCTTCAAAAGTCTCCCTGTTGACCTGCAAAGCTGGATTAGGAAGTCAGTTTCACCCTCCCTGACAACAAAAAGATCACCAATGATGGCAGAGAAACCCAAAGATCAGAACAATATTAACTAGAGATATGAAATTAGATGCCACCTATGGCCTTACCATTCTTTTATCTGGTACGCTCTCACCAGATCTTCGTTCCTGGTGCGCTTCAAGACCTCCCCAATATGCTTCTCAGCGTCTTGCAAGTTTGCAACGCGCACCTAGAAGGCCCAGGAAAACTTAATAACAGTTGCATGACAGACTTCAGGATTCACAAAAGCTGCAGAGAATGAAACAAGGGAATAGGCATGAAGGAAAACATACCACCCCCTTTAGCACAATATCAGTTTCAGAGTCACCACTTGGGTAAACAACTCCGGGGCAGTCGATCAAGAAGATCCTTTTCGAAAGTGTTACATATTGCCAAACTTTTGTCTCCCCTGGAATGGGGGCTACCTTGCAGACCTTGTAGAAAGCAAACAAGTAATAAGTAATTAAACCATTGCCAAATTGGAAAGCATCTTTCAAAAAGTAATGCAAATTAAAGCACAAGAATATGGACAAGTCTATTTCTGATGTTTGAACCAGAAGAATCTAGAGACTGTAGAAAATATGAAAGTTCTAAGTCAAACTAATCCTTTACCTTCTTGGAGCGAAGGGTATTGATAACCGAAGACTTCCCCACATTTGGATAACCCACAAATCCCACAGATATTGCTTGCTTGCTGCATTTGAATCGAGAAATTTGTCTCAACACAGACAGAAGAGAACCCTACATGTATCAAATAACAATGGCATACAATTATATGGGGGAAGAATTTCTCATCCAGCAAAGAGGCAACAAGACAAACGGTTAATATAAGAGTTAGAGAGACCTATCACCTGTATGGCAATCATTCTATCAACAAATTGATTTCCAATGGATTTCAAGGAGTAAGAAGAATATTTATGGTGCTGGCATGAAGCCCCCATATCACTTGAATGAACCCAATATAAAATTATACTAATGAGTATACCTTTCCATAAGGCTTATTGATGCTCGCATGAAAAGCTATAGCTGGATATTCCTTGGATAAAATTCTGAGCCATCCTTTAGTAACCCAAGAAGGAACAAGATCACACTGTAGGCAGGAGAAGGGTCAAGACCAGGAATATTCAAGACAAATTGGCAGATAAACTGGGAAAGGAAGAAAACATCCTTACAAGATCGATGCACCATCAAAACAAACCTTGTTCAAGATAAAAATCATGTTTTTTAATTTACAATGCTGTTTCAGAAACTTCTCCAAATGACGACACCTTGTTCCTTCAGGATCCCTAGCATCCAACACCTGAACAAGGAGAGTTGAGAAATGATCAGCATTGTTTAGTCTATGACGCACGCCTAGAAATCTTGCTCATGGGTGGGAATCTGGTAACCTCATCCTAACCTGAACGACAACATCAGATGAGTCGATGACTTTGTAGAGCTCATTCCATATACGCTTGCTTTGGCCCTTCTGGAACATAGCATGTGGTGCAATGTCCCTGGATCCATCCAAGTCATCAGCTTCAGGATGTACAAGGGCGCAACCAACTTGCTCGAAGGCTTCTGAAAAAGTTAACAAGGCAGTAGAGCCACGTTATAGGCTTCACTTTCAGATTGAAAGAGCATAAGTGAAAATAGGAGACGGGGAGAGAGAGACTCACCTCGACGTTTATTAGCCCTCATAGCGAAATCCTCAGAAGTGGCTGCCATGAGTTTTTCCCGCTTCTTCTCCATCGTGCGTCCAAACGCAACCTCGTAAGGGTGTTCTTTAAGGAATTCTCTCGCAGTTCGCTTCTTATCCTACAAAAGTAAAATTTCGAATGAAAAGTTTTCGATAGAATGGCAGGTTCATTTTACAGCTCCAAAAAACGAAAAAAAAATGAAAAAAAAAAGAAAAAGAAAAGGTCTACCTTCTGTTTCTTTTCATCGGGTAAAGGGCGCCCCAAACGAACATTATAGTTGCTTGAACTGTGATTCTGCAACGCTTCATGATAAATCTGTAGCTTTTCCTTACTGATAGCGATTGTATTAACTGAAAATTAACCAACGGATCAGCTACAAATAGATTCAGAGAATATTTAAACCGCATGAGTTAACAGAAGCCAACGTTTTGAGCTGAACAAATGAGGTTTGTGAACAGAGCTTTAGGAACGAACCAAACCAGCGTCTGTCCGGATGGATCCTTGTGTCTGGCAAGCTATCCGACTGGAAGGGATTGCTCAAGATTCTACCTTTACTGCTGCGTTTCGGTACTGTCTTGTACATCTTGAGGCGGCGTACAGTGGCGGCGCTTCTCCCACCTTTCCCGCCGCCATCACTTCTGTTTGCGTCAAGAGAATGCCTCGGCTTTCGGTTCTTAATCACGTTCTTCCGCTTCACCATTCCCGCTTCCTAGGACCCAATCCCGGCGAATCCTTCCAACGACAATTGACCTTTCGGAATGCGTGTTCATATATACGCTAGGGTTTCTTTGGGCTAAATCCACAATTCGCCATCAAACTTTGTTTACTCAGACACATAACCCCTTATACTATGATTTGGAGTAACTCAACCTCTAGATTTTATAAACAGGGATAGGGATGGCAACGGAGCAAGCAAGAACCCCGAACTGCGGATATCTACTCATGACAGATGGGTAAAGTGGTGAAAATACCTGCAATGGGGCAGACACGAGTGAAAATGTTCACCCGCCTGGCGGGCACGGGCGGGTGACGGGCAGGGGATATCCATCGCGGATAAATCCGCCGCACACCCCTACCCGTGAAACCCGCCAAGTATATAAAATTTCAATGTTACCCTTAATATAAGTGTTACCTCTTTTAATAACTTAAATGGCTAATTTGGTAATTATACCTACACACGCTTCACGCTTTAGCTGCTTGGCCGGCTTCTGCCTTTTGGCGTTGAGTCCGTTGTCCGATTCATTTGGAATTGGCCCAATTGGGCGCTAGGTTTCAGAATTTGGGAATTTGGGAGGTCTCACTGGCTACTATGCTCACAATTCAGTCATCGTGTCTCCCTATAGCCTGCTCACGAAGTCACGATTCAATCGTCTCGCTCGCTACTCACGTCCGGCACCGACGGCACGATCGTTTTGTTCGACGAATCCTTCGACCGAGGGAGAAATCAAGCTCGGGCATCGGCGCACTACATCACTAGTGTAAACCGCGGATTACCCACGGACATGGATTATCCGCGGGTTGCGGGCACGGGTACTATTTTTTACCCATTAGCAGATATCCGCAAGCTGGCGGGTATGAAAAAATCCGCTGGTGCAGATGATGGATAGGGGGCATCCACGCTTGATCCGCCCCGTTGCCATCCCTAAACTGAGACACATAACCTCTTTTACTAATGAAAAATAATTACAAAAATGTCCTTTTTGGTTTCTCAGTGACCTAAATGACAATAACGGTAAAAAAAAAGGTCAAACTTAGTGTTTTAGCACATTTTGTTCAAGATGATTTGTCGATGTTACTCTTTGATTGAAAAGCAGAAAGGTCGAGCTTCAATGAGCGGGCAACTGAGACAATCTCAAAAGAGTTTTTTTTTGTTCAAACTTTGTGACTTCTCTAGTTTCTAAAAAGTCACATTTCTTTCTAGGTTCTGGTTATTTTCTGTTGCTAATGATGCTTGCTTGGTTTCCCTTTAACATCTCCCTCTTTGTGGTGAGATAAAATGTAATGTAACTGAGAACTCGTAATTATTCTACAATCCCAATAATTCTGGCACCTAGGCGAGCGATGGTGCGAGAGAAAGTGAGAGAGGCAAACACTAAGAGTGTGAAAGGCGATTATGGATTCTGGAAATGGTGCAGGCAGCTTGAATCAAGACTTTGGGAGGGTGATGAATCGAGTAGCTGTGATGTTCTTGTTTATGAATTTTTTGCAAAAACCAGTTTCAATAGTTTCATTGTACTAATATATACATATTTCATTTTTCCTTTTACTATTTTTGCTCCTTTTTTATTTTCACTAAATTAACTTTGATTGTGTTACACCTGGCAAGGTGGGTTTTCATTGGAAAGAAAACTTTAAAAATCTGAGTTTGAGTTGGAATCATTTTCTTATTAAGTAATTAAAAATGTAATTTCCTAACAAAGCTTAGAGAGCAAGTAAAAACATAACTTGCAAGACAAGTTAGCTACAAGCCGTTGTTAATTTTTTCCTGAAGAGCTAGAGTGTGGTAAATTAAAGAAAACTTAGTAGAGATATCAAGTTTAAGCAAGAAGAACAAATTCGTGTATGTGTTTGGTTTTGCCAAGGGAACACTAATTAAAGAACTAATTAAATATTCATGTAGTAGACTACTTTAGTTACCTTTAAAAAAACCAACAAGTAGTTTAATGTCCAGAAAGGGACTATGTTCTCTTTCTTTTTTTGTTTCAATTTTTATAAATAGCTTTATATAGACAAAGGATTATATAGGTATCTTAGTGCATTGGATTAACACGTGTTTTAGTACATGCTTGAAGGATTTTTAGTTGTTGGTTAACCAAAGCAAAGTCATAGAGATGTTTTAGTAAAGTAAGATAGAAACCAATAGTTTATTGTTTTGCTTTACACAAAATTAACATAAACAATTAATTAAGTTTTTAAGTCAAAAAAAAATGAAGAAAGAGATACGAAGTTACTATGTTTTGGGTTTAAAAATGAAGTGTAGTGCAACTTGTTGGTAAATTTTTAATGTTAATATAGTTTGACTTTGGATTTTACTTTTAATTTTAAATTCAGATTTTAACTATATAAATGATTCTTAATCTTATTTTAGTTACTTAAACTTATTCACAGGTTCTTTTTTAACTTCACTGGTCACTAAGTATGTGTTTCTACTTAAACTGTAACTTTACTGCTAAACTTACTATAGTTTGACTTTTTATTTGACCTTTAGTTCCAAGAATGATTTTAAACTTCAAAATGGGTTTTTGATTGCCTTTTAACTAATGAAATTTGCTTGCCAACCTGGTTTCGCTTTACCATATCATTAAATGATTCTTTATGCAAATAACTGTTGTCCTTCCACATGGTCATTCATGAATTTTCAACAACTCATCACATATTGGTCGTGGATAAGAGTTCTGATTCCCAAACAACTATTGAGGAAAGAATTAGAAATAATTTCAATTTCACATCTAATTTTGGGAAAAAAAAATATCTCCCTCCTAATAATTTCTTTGTTCCATCAAGGATTTGTACCATTTTTCTGCTCCAACTTCTAAGATAAAGTATCACTAATAATATCTTCCAATTAATACAACTATTGAAAAAAGAATAAAAAAATGATTTCGATTCCATAACATCTAATTTTTAAAATAAAATATTATCCTCCTAAAAGTTTCTCTACTCCATTAAAGACTTTTACCGTTTTCTATGTTCTAACTTCCAATTTAAAGAACCACCAAAAATTTATTTCATTTATTACAACTCTTGATGAAAGAATTAGAAATAACTTCGATTCTACACCATCTAATTTTGAAAAAAAAAAAAAAGACATCTTCCTCCTAATATTTTCTATATTCTATTAAGAACCTGTACCATTTTCTCTATTCCAATTTCTACCACCAATAATTTCTTTCATTTATTATAACTATTGAGGATAGATAAAGAACCAGAAATGATTTTGATACCACATTATCTAATTTTGAGAAAAAAAATCATCTCCTTCCAAATCATTTCTTTATTCCATAAAAAACTTATATACTTTTCTCTACTCCAACTTCTAAGATAAAATACCACCAATATTTTTTTTCATTTATTACAACTATTGAGAAAAGATAAAAAAATCAGAAATGATTTCAATTTATTTTCTCCATCAAGGAGTTCTACCATTTGTTCTTTTCCAACTTCCAACATAAATTACAATAAAAATTTTTATTCATTTATTGCAACTCTTGATAAAAGAATCAGAAATGATTTTGATTCCATAACAACTAATTTTGAGAAAAAATACATCTTCCTCCTAATAATTTTTTTGATCCATCAAGAACTTGTACCATTTCTCTATTCCAACTTTTAAGATAAAATACCACCAATAATTTATTCTATTTATTACAATTACTAAGGAAAGAATTAGAAATGATTTCGATTCTATAATATTTGATTTTGATTCCACAATATCTATGTTCTATCAAAGACTTGTACAATTTTTTTCTATTCTAACTTTCAACAAAAAGTACCACCAATAATTCATTTTATTTTTTACAACTTCTGAGGAAGGATAAAGAATCAAAAATGGTTTTGATTTCACAACATTTAATTTTGAGAAAAATATTTTCCTTCTAATAATTTCTCTATTCCATCAAGGACTTATACCATTTTCTCTATTCCAATTTTCAAGATAAAGTATTACTAACAATTTGTTTCATTTATTGCATCTACTGAGTCAAGAATAAAAAATGTTTTCAATTCCACAATATCTAATTTTGAGAAAAAAAAACATCTTTCTTTTAATAATTTCACTACTCTATCAAGGACTTATATCATTTTTTCCTTATTGAGTAATTAAGAATGTAATTTCCTAACAAAGCACAAAGAACAAGGAAAAACATAGCTTCTAAGTCAAGTTACCTACAAGCAATTATTAAATTTTCTTGGAAGACTAAAGTATGGTTAATTAAGGAAAGCTTAGTGCAGATATCAAGTTTATGTAAGAAGAACAAGTTCATGTATGTGTTTGGCTTTGCCAAAAAACGTTAACTAAAGAACTAATTAAATATTCATGTGGTTAGGCACTTTAGTTACCTAAAAAAAAAAAACCAACAAGTGGTTTAATGCCCAGTAAAAAGCTACGTTCTCTTTCCTTTTTTTGTTTTTTTGTATCAATTTTTACAAATAGCTTTTTATAGACAAATGGTTAGACATATGTCTTAGAGCATGGGATTAACATGTGTTTTAGTGTATGCTTAAAGGATTTTTAGTTGTTGGTTAACTAAAGCAATGTCATATAGGTGTTTTAGTAAAGTAAGGTAAAAACCAGCAGCTTATTATTTTGCTTTACACAAAAATAGCATGCACAGTTTAGGCAAAAATATCAAATTTGCCACTAATATTTTGGTAGGGAGTGAATATGCTACTATAGTTTTTTTTTTTTTGCCTAATCTTTGACTAATGTTTTAAAATGGGTCAACTACACCACTGCCAGTTAATAAATAATGGAAAATGATAAAAATAGTAGATTTTGAAATCTTGAGGTTATTATGCATCTTTCAAAACATATCAGGACCTTTGAGATTTTTGCCAAAAGAGAATCTAATCTCTGTCATCATCACTTTAGCCCTATCGCTGCCTCCATTACCAGCACCTCAGCCCTGTCGCCACCCTCCCTCTGTCTCTGTTGTCCAATCTTTTCGTCAACATTCAAGAGAGAGAGGGGAGGAGAAAGAGAGTCTAATTACAAAACATCTTTGAAATTTGTTAAAACTTGCATTATCACCCTAAAATTTCAAAATTTATTATTTTTAATGTTTTTCATTAGCTTTTAAATGTTTTCCATTACCTTTTTAATGGTCATTGGTATTTCCACTCTTAATTTGAAACTTCAGTGGCATATTCAGCCCATTTTAGTGGGAGATTGGGCAAAAAAAAACTATAGTGGCATATCCACTCTCAACCCAAAATATTAGTGGCAAGTTTGATTTTCTGCCAATAGTTTATTAAGTTTCTAAGTTAAAAAAAAAAAAGCTGAAGAAGGAGATATGAAGTTATTATGTTTTGGGTCTGAAAATGAAGTGTGGTGTAACTTGCTGCTAAATTTTTAATATTGTTACAATTTGACTTTTAAGTTTTACGTTTAATTCTAAATTTAAATTTTAACCATATCAATGATTCTTAATCTTGTTTTAATTACTTAAACTTGTTCATCGGGGTCATTTTTAACTTCACCGGTCTTTAAGCATGTGTTTCTACTCAAACTATAATTTTGTTGTTAAGTTGTTGTAGTCTAACTGCTAGTTTGACTTTCAGTTCCAAGATTGATTTTGAACTTCAAAACCTATTTCTGGTTGCCTTTTAGTCAATGAAATTTGCTTGCCGATCTGGTTTGGCTTTACTATGTCATTTAAAAGATTTTTTAAGCAAATAATGGTTGTCATTCTGGATAGTCATTTATGAATTTTCAACAACTCATCACATGTTGGCTTTGGGATGAGAGTTATGATTCCCAAACAACTATTGAGGAAAAAACTTTGAAATGATTTCAATTGCACAACATCTAATTTTGAGGAAAAAAACATCTTCCTCCTAACAATTTTTCTATTCCGTTAAGGATTTGTACCATTTTCTCTACTCCAACTTCAAGATAAAGTATCACCAATAATTTTTTCCAATTAATTCAACTATTGAAAAAAGAATCATATATGATTTTGATTGTACAACATTTAATTTTGAGAAAAAAAAACATCTTCTCCTAATAATTTCTCTATTCCATCAAAGACTTATACTATTTTTTCTGTTATAACTTACAAGATAAAGTACCACAAATATTTTTTTTTCCATTTATTACAACTATTAAGAAAAGATAAAGAATAAAGAATGATTTTGATTCCACAACATCTAATTTTAAGAAAAAAATATATTTTTTCTAAAAATTTCTCTGTTCCATCAAGAACATTGACCAAATTCTCTGTTCAAGCTTCCAAGATAAAGTATCAATATTAATTTATTTCATATATTACATCTACTAAAAAGGGAATTAGAAAAGATTTCAATTCCATAACCTCGAAGTTTGAGAAAAAAACATCTTCCTAATAATTTCTTTGTTCCACCAAGAATTTATACCATTTTCTCTATTCCAACTTCAAAGATATAATACAACCAATAATTTCTTACATTTATTACAAATATTAATTAAGGAGAGATGAAGAATAAAAATTATTTTGATTCTACAACATTTAATTCTAAGAAAAACAACAACTTTATCTTAATAATTTCTTTGTTCTATCAAATACTTGTATCATTTTCTCTATTTCAATTTCCAAGATAAAGTGTTATTAATAATTTCTTCCATTTATTATAACTATTGAGAAAAAAACTAGAAATGATTTCTGTTCTACAATATCTAATTTGAGGAAAAAAAAATGTAACGGCCCAAGTCCAGAACTGATCAACGAAACACCTGCCCACACCACATGAGCTATTGTAACGACCCAAGTCCAGAACTGGTCAACGGAATACCTGCCCACACCACATGGGCTATCCTTTGTAAAAGGATAAGCGCTAGGTGCTTATGTTCTAGAATTGGAGCCTATATATCCACATAAGGCTTCCCACAATTTACCCATGTGGGACATGGGGGTGTTACAGCCTCCCCCCTTATGTACCCAACATCCCCGTTGGGGTTAATCGGATTACTTGGTTCCCTGGACCAAGTAACCTCTCTAATCGGACTACTTAGCCCCTGGCCAAATAGCCTCTTGAATCCAGGATCAGTCCCGTATAGCCTCTCGAATCCAGGATCAGTCCCGGTAAACGATGCATGTGCATACCTACTATGCTACTATGCCACACCATCGTGATCCCGGGTCGGCTCTGATACCATCTGTAACGACCCAAGTCCAGAACTGGTCAACGGAACACCTGCCCATACCACATGGGTTATCCTTTGGAAAAGGATAAGCGCTAGGTGCTTATGTTCTAGAATTGTAGCTTATATATCCATATAAGGCTTCCCACAATTTACCCATGTGGGACATGGGGGTGTTACAGCTATCCTTTATAAAAAGGATAAACGCTATGTGTTTATGTTCTGAAATTGGAGCCTATATATTCACATAATGCTTCCCACAATTCACCCATGTGGGATATGGGGGTGTTGTAAACTCCTCCCTTATGTACCCAACGTCCCCGTTGGGGTCAATCGGATTACTTGGTTCCCCGGACCAAGTAACCTCTCTAATCGGACTACTTAGCCCCTGGCCAAGTAGCCTCTCGAATCCAGGATCAATTCCGGTAGACGATGCATGTGCATATCCACTATGCCACACCATCGTGGTCCCGGGTTGGCTCTGATACCATCTGTAACTGCCCAAGTCCAGAATTGGTCAACGGAACACCTACTCACTCCACATGAGCTATCCTTTATGAAAAAGATAAGTGCTAGGTACTTAGAAATGGACTCTCAGTATAAGGAAGTTCCCATGTCCCATACCAACAGATACAACCACATACTTTGAACCAAACCTGGCTCTGATACCATCTATAACGGCCCAAGTCCAGAACTGGTCAACGGAACACCTGCCCACACCACATGAGCTATCTTTTATGAAAAAGATAAGCGCTAGGTGCTTATGTTCTGGAATTGGAGCCTATATATCCACATAAAGCTTCCCACAATTCACCCATGTGGGATATGGGGGTGTTACAAAAAATATTCTCCTTCTAATAATTTCTTTGTTCCATCATGGACTTGTAACAGTTTCTCTATTCCAACTTATAAGGAAAAGTATCATCAATAATTTCTTTTATTTGTTGCAATTGTTAAGGAAAGATAAAGAATCAAAAATTATTTCAATTTTACAACATCTAATTTTGAGAAAAAAAAACATCCTACTCCTAATAATTTCTTTACGCCATCAAAGACTTGTACGATTTTATCTATTCTAACTTCTAAGATAAAGAATTATCAATAATTTATTTCATTTATTACAACTCTTAATAAAAGAATCATAAATAATTTTTTATTTCACAATATCTAATTTTGAGGAAAAAAATATGTTCCTTCTCATATTTTCTCTATTCCATCAAGAACTTCTACCACTTTCTTTGTTCCAACTTCTAAGATAAAGTATCACCAATAATTTATTTTGTTTAGCACAACTATTAAGGAAAGATAAAGAACTAGAAAAAAATTTTAATTCCACAACATCTAATTTTGTGACACGAAAACATTTTCCTACTAAAAATTTCTCTATTTTATTAAAGACTTATATCATTTTCTCTATTCCAACTTATAATTTAAAGTACCACTAATAATTTATTTAATTTATTACAACTATTGATGAAACAATCAGAAATGATTTCACAATATCTAATTTTGGGGCAAAGAAAAAACATTTTCCTCCTAATAATTTCTCCATTCTATCAAAGACTTGTGTCATTTTTTCTATTCCAACTGACAAGATAAAGTATCACAAATAATTTCTTTCATTTATTGCATCCACTAATGAAAGAATTAGAAATGAATTCAATTCCAAAATATCTAATTTTGAGGGAAAAAAACATTCTCTTCCATATCATTTCTTTGTTCCATCAAGGACTTGTACTATTTTCTCCGTTTCAACTTTCATGATAAAATACCAAAAATAATTTTTTTCATTTATTACAACTATCAAGAAAAGATAAAGAATCAAAAATGATTTTGATTCATCAATACCTAATTTTAAGAGAAAACAACCTCCTCCTAATAATTTATCTGTTTCATCAAGGACTTGTACCTTTTTCTCTATTTCAACTTCCATCATAAAGTACCATGAGTAATTTCATTTATTTATTACAACTCTTGAAGAAATAATTAAAAATTATTTTGATTGCTTAACAACTAATTTTGGGAAGAAAAACTGACCTTTTAGCTTTGAATAAACCTGATGAAATGTCTTAGAATCCTATATGAGTAATTATTCTATGGATTTATGTCATTCTGTAACAAAGAAATAAAACCAATATAGTTATGATCTTAGTACAATAGAAATGTTAGAAAAAATAATGTAATTGGTTTAACTATTTCTGGAAAACTTACACAGGGAAACTTGAAAAACTATTAGACTAATCCTTCCAATTTTCTGGAGTTTTATATTGGACATAAATATACAATAGCTTTTTAACATTAACCATAATAGGGAAAAAACTGAATAATAGATGTGAAAGATGACAAAGGCTTCTACTGTCTGGGATTTATATGAATTCAAGAGTGCTGTAATGGTAACTTTGCACAATTAATTCCATAATTATTGTTAATTTGTATATGGACATTAAATATCTATATTTACGTCTTCTTCTTAATTTGTACAGTTGAATTGTTTGTTTGATCATTCAATTTTTATTCCACGTTCATTGATACCTTTACTGATGCGTTAAATACCAAATTTTCTGCTACTAATGCGTTTAATTCCTTAATTATTTTTAAATTGATTGATACAATAAATAACATATATATTGATATGGTAATTGGATCAATAATTTCCTCAGTTTATATCTATTAGTTAACGCTTTTGCTACCTTCTATAAGTATGATTACAATGGGTTTAAAAGTGATATCAAACATGTCAAACGCAGTGTCTCATTAAAGTTAACTAATACTGTTAAACTTCTGTTAATTTTAATCAAGGGTAATTATAGATTTTCACTTTTCATCTCATAGTATACAATTTACCAAAAAATTGTAAAAATGGACACATGACAATCAAGGATGGTGTCAACTAAAAGAAGACCAAAACCTCTCAAGAGATTATCCTGCTTTATATGTATATAATAAATTATATTAGACTTGGTCTCGATTCCATAACATTTAATTTTGACAAAAACATATTCCTCCTAATAAATTTTTTATTTCGTCAAAGACTTATATCATTTTCTCTATTCCAATTTCCAAAATAAAGTATTACCAATAATTTCTTTAACTAGTTATATCTACCGAGTAAAAAATAAAAAAAATGATTTCAATTTCATAATATCTAATTTTGAGAGAGAGAAAAAACATCCTTCTCCTAATAATTTCTTTGCTCTATCAAGGACTTGTATCATTTTCTCTCTATTGAGTAATTAAGAATGTAATTTCCTAATAAAGTGTAGAGAAGAAGGAAAAACATAACTTGCAAGACAAGTTATCTAAAAGCCGTTGTTAAATTTTTCATGGAGGGCTAGAGTGTGGTGAATTAAGGAGAACTTAGTAGCGATATAAGATTTAAGCATGAAGAACAAATTTGTGTAAGTGTTTGGTTTTGCCAAGGGAATACTACCTAGAGAATTAACTAAATATTTATGTGATGGAGCACTTTAGTTAACTTAAAAAAAAAACCCAACAAGCAGTATAATGTACTATAAGGCCTATGTTCTCATTCTTTTTTTATATCAATTTTTACAAATAGCTTTTTATAGACAAAGGGTTAGACAGATGTCTTAGTGCATTGGATTAATAGGTGTTCTAGTGCATGCTTGAAGGATTTTTAATTGTTGGTTATCCAAAACAAAGTCATACAGGTATTTTAGTAAAATAAGATAAAAACTAGTAGCTGATTGTTTTGCTCTTCACAAAAATAGCATAAACAATTTTCTAAGTTTCAAAGTAAAAAAAAAATGAAAAACTCAAGAAAGGGATACAAAGTTGTTTGTTTTGGATCCAAAAATGAAATGTGGCTTAACTTGCTACTAATTTTTTACTGTTGCTGCAGTTTGACTTTGGGTCTTACTTTTAATTTTAAATTTAGATTTTAACTATATCATTGATTCTTAATCTTATTTTAGTTACTTAAACTTGTTCATAGGTTTTATTTTAACTTCACTAGTCCTTATACGTGTGTTTCTACTCAAAATGTAATTTTACTACTAAACTTGCTCTAATTTGAGTTCTAGTTTGAATTTCAGTTACAAGACTGATTTTAAATTTCAAAACCTATTTTCGATTGCCTTTTGGTCCATGAAATTTGCTTGCTGACTTGGTTTGGCTTTACCATGTCATTTAAATTATTTTTAAGCAAATAATAGTTGTTCTTCCTGATATTCATTTATGAATTTTTAAGAACTCATCACATGTTGGTCTTTAGATAAGAGTTCCAATTCCCAAATGACTATTGAGGAAAGAATCAAAAATGATTTTGATTGCACAACATCTAATTTTAGGGGGGAAAAAAATATCTTCCTCATAATAATTTCTTTGTTTTCTCAAGGATTTGTACCATTTTCTATGCTCAAACTTCTAAGATAAAGTACCATCAATAATTTTTTCCAATTAATACAACTATTGAAAAATGAACCAGAAATGATTTCAATTTCATTACATGTAATTTTGAGAAAACAACATATTCCTCCAAATAATTTCTCAATTCCATCAAGGACTTATATCATTTTCTCTGGTTCAACTTCTAAGACAAAGTAGCACCAATAATTTTTTTCATTATTACAATTGCTGAGGAAAGATAAACAATCAGAAATGATTTCGATTTCACAACATCTAATTATCAGGAAAAACCATTTTACTTCAAAAAATTTATCTTTTCCATCAAGAACATATACCAAATTCTCTATCCAAACTTTCAAGATAAAGTACCATCAACAATGTATTTCATTTATTACATTTACTGAGAAAAAAATTGGAAAAGATTTTGATTCCATAACCTCTAAGTTTGAGAAATAAACATTTTCCTCTTAGTAATTTCTCTATTCCATCAAGAATTTGTAGCTTTTTCTCTATTCCAACTTCAAACATAGAGTACAACCATTAATTTCTTTCATTTATTATAACTATTAATTAAGGAAAGATAAAGAATAAAAATGATTTTGATTTTGTAACATTTTATTTTGATAAAAAAATATATCTTTCTCCTAATAATTTCTCTGTTCCATCAAAGACTTATGTCATTTTCTTAGTTCCAACTTCCAAGATAAAGTACCATCAATAATTTCTTTCATTTATTTTAATTATTAAGGAAAGAATAAAAAATTATTTATACTAGGGCCATTGGATAGGCTTTTGTGTTTTATTTTGCCTCGCTGTATGGGCTTGCGTGTGTATCTTCTTCTTTGTTAGTTTTGTTATTGATTGGGTGGTTTACTACTATATAATGTTTCTTAAGACTTCATTCCTTTGTACATAAGGTTTTGCAATAATAACTTAAGTTTTCTTCTTAAAAAAAAAAATTGCACATTGAAGCATTTTGACTTACTATTTGTTTTATTCATCTTTGAATAATGATTTGTTGATTCTATGTGCTCATATTATAAGTGACAACAGAAGTACATTGATCAGAAGAGCCATAACAAAGAAGAAAGTTTCTTTGATCCTATTAGTAAAATACAGCTCATGGTCCTTTTGGTGACAGATGTGAATCTACTTATATCCCTTTTATATGTCGTCAAAGCTAGCATCCTTCTTTTTTCTGAAAGAGTGATAAGCCCTGTCATATGGTTCTCTGCGCCACAACTTTTGTTGCTTGCCTACCTATATTTGTTTCTATAATTTTCAGTGTCATTCTATATTAAAACTCTTACTTCCATTTATTTGGTGTATCTTTATATCAATGGTACTAAAATTTTTGTTATATAAGTACAGTTTAGTCTTTGTCCATGTGTCTAGACCTTCCCTGCCCCCTAATGATTTGAATTTTGTTATGTTTATGAGTCAAGTAAATTTATTCTGGTTATAAGTTCATTCGAATACAATATTTCTAGGTTAGTTTGCCTGTATCCTTTTATGTTATTCACTTGTCACTTTTACTACATGTCTTTTGTTGTCAGCTTTCCTAATCCTTGTTTATATATAAAGTAGAGCACATTTGCTGACCATCTTAAACTCAATAATGTAAAAGTGTGGCTACAAATGGCAATCTCCTTTGTTTCTCTTTCACTGAGCTTTTCTTTCTCCATCAAACACCTTTATCTTCTTGTACTTTTAGTTCTTCTAACATTTATTTTCTCTCTCTTTTTTATTTTTTGCAATTTCTTAGAAAGAAGATGTATCTAACTGCACATTGTTCTTAGCCCAACACACTTGAATATGATATGGCTAAAAAGTGGGTCTTGCTACAGGAAAGTTGTGAAGTTACATTGACAAAGTTATTTGAAGTCTGGACCTTTATCACTTTTCATAGCATTACTAGTTGTCTTTTTACTGGTTTGTACTATTTTCTTCCATTTTCTTGTTTAATGGTATGGACATTCTGAATGGTTTTAAGAACAAGAAGAGTTCAGAAAACTTCAAGTCTTTCTCAAGTCCAAATTAAAGAAGTGCTATCATATCTAAATGTTTGGTTGTTTTTCTTTTGGTAATCACTCTGAGCAAAAGAAAATTGAGTATAGACGAAGACCATAAGGTGATATGTTGGTTTGATGCTTCCTTTTTAATGACGTAGCTGATGAGGCCGTTGATGACACCTATGAAAATGACTAGGCGTTTGATAAGCTTACTTTTGCTATATTTTTTTCTCTCATATTTAGTATGTTTTAATATATTTTGAATCTTAAAGATCTCTTTTGATTATGTTTTGTAACTTAGAGCATATCTGGACTCAATTGATTAAAATTGGATTTAATTTGCAACTTTACAAGTTTTAATTTGGTTATGTTCTTTCAAGATTTTGACAGATTGACGATGTTCCAGTAAAAAAATTATATCTTGAGCTACAGAGATCGGAATTAAGTGATTATTAATTCATTGGAAGGCTAACATTTGGAGCATCTGGAGCTACAAATCATATGGAGACCATAAAACCCAATTTGCATGTTAAAGAGGTCAAATTCATCTTCAAAGTCACAATTTGCATGTCATTGCTAGTTTAAAAGGCAATTTCGGTATTTTAGGCATATCGTTGGTTGTAGATGCTCATTTTGTGTGATTTAGGTGTCATTTTGAAGCTAAGAAAAGCTATACAACTTTGATGCTTTGAGTTTTAAGAGATAATGGCTACATCAAGGTTAAATTTCAGCTTGAAGTTGTTGCTGATGTTCTAGGGTCATATTAAGGCATTCTAGTTATTTTTAATCTTTTTTATTTATGTGGGATAATTTTAGAATAATATAGAAAGTTTAGGGTGCTTTTACAGTATTCTATCATTAGTTTATTAGGTTTCATGTATATTAGATTAGGCCAAGAGCATACTTGCAACTGTATCTCCCTTCCCCAACTTGTGTTCTTTTCATATTTCTTTTCTTTTCTTTTTTTTTTTAGTGATTTTTTCATTGTCATGTTTGGCTATTTATTTTTAGTTTTGGTTGAAGAAGACTGAAACCCCAAATTTTTTAGTACTGTGAAATCAAAATTATTTTATTCATTCAATTAATACTTTGAGTATTAGGTGTTCTTCTATGATTCATATTATGATTGTTTCGTTTATATGCTAGAAGACCTGCTAGTTGTTATTCGGATTCAATCTACTGCTGGGTTAGAAATTAAATCTGTAATTGTTTGGTCTCTTTAATTTGTGAAGCAACTAAGGTTTATTGATTTGCTGCATCAGAAATTATTAGGTCTTAGGGAGAACATTCAACTGAATTAAATACAACGGCTTGTGTTTGTGTTATTCAATTTCATCGATCTCTCTAATTTTTAATGCAATTGTTAAATTAAATCGAAGCATCTGTCTTAGGTTGTTTAGCAGTTAGGGTTAATTAGATCGCTTGTTTTCTGATTAACTACGACTAAGGAGAGATAGGAAGATAGCTCCATCGATGAATATTCAAAGGCTTGATTGATTTATCTATGCATTGATGATCAATTGTAAGAATTCGGTGGTAAATGTTAACTGATGCCAAGATTTGCATTCTTGATTGTTGCGTTGATTTATTACTTGATAGGTTTCTTGAATTGTGTTCTTTGATTATTCTTAATTTTATTGTTGATTGCAAACAATCCCTCCTAATCTTTTATTTCAATTTTGTATCAAGAAGCTTTCAGTTAAAAAATTTTCCTTGGGATTCAACTTGATTTTCATTACTATACTATAAATTTATTTATTCTGAGTTGTTAGTGAGACCGGAATTATTTTTGGCAGTTTCGATGACCGACCAGCCTTGCATTTGATACATATAAATCTTACATGCTTAAGGCTCACATTTTTTTGATGTTATATACTATGTTTAAAAGTCAATTAATTGATTCTTTTAGCTTTCTTGGATAATTTAAACTTTGCCGATGATGGACATGATATGTATTATGGATGTTATTTCTATTATATATGATTTCATTTTTTTCATTCTTATCTATATTCAAGCATTTATATTATTCACAATGAAGCAATAATGGATGATTATACTACAAAGCTACAAAATTATATAAAAAATTTAGTTAGAAAAGATAAAATTATAGGTAGAAGCAAATGGTTGCTCCGAACTGTTGAAGCATATGAACAATAGAAATGCTTAACCACTTCTAATTATTAAATTAGCTTACGAACAATCAGTGGCGGAACCAAGTTTTTTTGCTCGGGGGCTAGGGCTGAAGCAAGGGCGAGATGAGCAACGATCAAATCCTAAGAGAAAAAAAATATTTAAAAAATTATTTATTTATTTAAATAATTATTAGGTGTATATGGTATTAAAATAATATCTATTCTAAATAAAAATTAGTAAAATAATTACTTTATTTTGATTAATCATCACTAAAGTAGATTAGAGAGGAGAGAGAGACAAAGAGACGTTAAGAAAGAATGGTTTGGGATGAATATGCAATGTTTCAGAGGTTAGGTGTAAATTTGCAATAAAAAGTAAAGATTTAGCATTATTCGCGCTATTTACCCTTTCATATTCTTTAGCCAATTTGGGGGGCAAAACGCATACTAGGCCCCTAATTTCTTACAAAATAGCCAAGTTAGTATCTTATATTTCCAAACTTACAAAATTCTCAGGGGACAGTAGTACCCTATGCCCCAAGGTGGTTCTACCTCTGTGAACAATAGAAGTCAATAACCACTTCTAATGACTGAAT
Source organism: Aquilaria sinensis (assembly GCA_005392925.1). Lineage (NCBI taxonomy): Eukaryota > Viridiplantae > Streptophyta > Magnoliopsida > Malvales > Thymelaeaceae > Aquilaria > Aquilaria sinensis. The sequence continues at coordinate 769,471 of SMDT01003269.1, forward strand.
GCAGGACTATGTACTTGAAGCGGTTAACTACTTAAAAAATGGCCCTTACATAAAATGAAAAGGTTTCTCGTGCACTTCAAATTTCTTTGAGGTGAGTTTCCCGAAAGCGGTTATCTGAAGCGGTCAGTGATTGTTTTTATTTATTTTGAAGCAGTTAAAACCGCTTTTATGAGGTACTAAAAACTAGTTCTAAGAATTTATTTTCTTATAAAGTGTACTATTTTCTTTATTCTAACTTCCAAGATAAATAATCACTAATAATTTATTTCATTTATTACAACTATTAAGGAAAGAATCAAAATGATTTTCATTCCATAACATGTAATTTTGAGAAAAAAAAAACATCTTTGTCCTAATATTTTTTTTTCTGTTCCATAAAAAACTTATACCATTTTCACTGCTTCTACTTCTAAGATAAAGTACCATCGATAATTTATTTTATTTATTACAACCATTAAGAAAAGATAAAGAACCAGAAATAATTTCGATTTCACAATATCTAATTTTGAATGAAAAAAACATCTTCATCCTAAAAATTACTCTATTTTTATTAAGGACTTATATCATTTTTTCTGTTTCAACTTCTAATATAAAGTACTACCAATAATTTATTTAATTTATTATAACTATTGATAAAAGAATAAGAAATGAAATTTGATCCCACAACATCTAATTTTGAGAAAAATAAACATTTTCCTCCTAATAATTCTCTATTTCATCAAAGACTTGTGTCATTTTTTCTGTTCTAACTTCCAAGATAAAGTGTCACCAACAATTTATTTCATTTATTGCATCTCCTAAGGAAAGAATCAGAAATGATTTTGATTCCACAATATCTAATTTTAAGAAAAAAAAAACATCTCTTTCCAAATCATTTCTCTATTCCATCAAGGACTTGTGCCATTTTCTCTATTCCAATTCCAAGATAAAGTATCACCAATAATTTTTTTTTATTATAACTATTGAGAAAAGATAAAAAAATCAGAAATGATTTCAATTTCACAACAACTAATTTTAAGAGAAAATAAAACCTTCCTAATAATTTATCTATTCCATAAGGGACATGTGTCATTTTCTCTATTCCAACTTCCAACATAATGTACCACCAATGATTTTACTTATTTATTACAACTCTTGAAGAAAGAGTTAGAAATGATTTCTATTCCACAATAACTAATTTTGAGAAAAAAACCATCTTCCTTCTAATAATTTCTCTGATCCATCAAGAACTTGTACCATTTTCTCTTTTCTAACTTCTAAGATAAACTACAACCAATAGTTTCTTTCATTTTTTACAACTACTAAGGAAAGAATCATAATTGATTTTGATTGCACAATGTCTAATTTTGAGAAAAAATATCTTCTTTGAAATAGTTTCTATAACGCCCCCAATTTTATAAATCTTAATTTAGAAAAATATCGAAATTGCCAAGAGTTATTAATTAAAAATGATTTAAGAAATATGAGGTAAAACATTTTCTTTTAATCTATTTCCAAATAATAAGAGGATTAAATGAAATCAGACTAATTAAGTGACAATCCCAGGAAACTAATATACGGATAATGTACCAATTTAAACAAACCCTATGTCTCTTTAGAAATCAAATAACACAAAGTTGAAACCCAGTCCTAGCCAGTTTTACTTTTGAGGAGCTACAACGTACCCTCACTCAGTCTGCTCTACATTTTGAACCTCATTATATGGTTCAGTGTACTCTGTCTCCTCATAGTACTCACCTAGGAAAACATGTTAGAATGAGGGGTGAGCACAACTTGCTTAGTAAGGGGGAAGTATCAGGCCCATCACGTGGGTCCTAATATTCCTACAACAAACAACAACGAATAATAAACTTAAAGTTATAGCAATTTAAATAAAGAAAAATTTCATACAACATCATAACAACAATATCAAGCTCCTACTAGCATGCTTAAACTACCATGCATATGCATTATTCCTTTTGCCGATTAAATCATATCTTATTGATTAATCATTTAATCCAATACTTAAATGCCGTCGGAGGAACCTAAGGTGGTGAGTGTGTACATCACCCACTCTTGGGATAACTCTTAGGCAGTGCTACTAGGGATGCCACCAAGCCAAAGCCTCTCGGGATACCTAGACCGAGGTAGAGCCTCTTGTGATACCAACCATAAGCATGGTCCCTCGCCAGCTATGGTCTGACAGCACACAAATCATATCTCCATACTTCATTTCAATACTGGGTCATGACTAAGGACAGTCCGCGGCCACCCTAACATGCCTCTCGGGTTCGAATCGTCCGTTCTGAACCTCTCGTCTAAATTTACGGCTTGTTAGGTTATGCAGATATGGTTCGTCACCAACCTTGCATGCCTTGTGTTTTATCTTACTCCTCAAATCTTTTACTTAATGCAATCTTATGTATGACAAACATTAATCATATGCAATAACCAATTGATGCATGACTGTAGCTCATTTTATTTAGCCCTTTTTAGTTAAGTGCCATGATTCTAATGCATTCTATTTCTCTTATCTTGTTATCTTAACTTAGTGTTCCATGATGACATGACAATCAATGATATCTTCTTAAGTGTTTTTATGATATATGTTCATCTCCTCTCCCATGAATTCTTTCTAAGTTGGTCATTTAGCATTTATGCTCCTAATCCTTTATCTACCGGCTTATAGTAATTTATTACAGCCCTAATATGCCACTAACGGTTGCTTTTAATCTCATCATGTTGCTAGCGAACTTGTTGGCCCTAAACATGATACTAGCGGTGGTTGTCTACCGGCCCTAAACATGGTACTAACGGGTTTATTCAAGCGGTTCTAACAAACTTATAATTTAATTCTTGTTACAAGCGGTCCTAGTATGATACTAGCGCCAAGCATACATCATATATGACATCATTACAACCATACAACCAACCAACCAAAATTACATCTCATTGGAAAAGAACTAAAATAAAATAAAATTCTAGGAAAACTAATTAATGACCCTACCCATGTTTCCCACGCATTCAAAGATTTTATCTAACCCAATTGTTTACTTAAAATCTATTATTCGGGTTAATGCTTATTTTGGGCTTAAGATGGCCCACGAGAACTAACCCGCTCTTCCCCCTTATCTAGTACAGAAAACAAGGTGAATCGGAGTGATTTCTTATAACGGTCCTACAAAATTTTAATAAGGTAAAAAATTAGAAAATATACTAAAAATTGGAAATTTCCTAATTGGTACTTGCAAGGTTCATGTTCTTGGCATCTAGGCCAAAATTTTACCTAGTGAGCAAAAAAGGTCTCAGGGTGTCTCCGGTGGCCTCGTGCCTATTTGGGATCGTGTCAGGAGCCTTCTTGATATTGATCATAAAAATTACATCGGCCACACACTAAGTTATATGCTCATTTAATGGCTGTAAAAACTGAGATTGGAAGGAAAAAAAATTTATTTTGATTACCGATGTGTTTTTGCAATCTCTGGCGTTCTGGAAGTCCAAAGAAGTGCCAAACCTTTAAGTAAGGATTTTCTAACTCTTTGTAACAACATGGACAGCAAAAATAAGATAATTGTTAAGCCTGTAAGATTTGAAATTGGCAGCCAAAAGAATTTTAAAAAGTCTACAGCGGCTTACCAGGGTTTAGGAGAAAGTATGAACCCAATTGAAACGAAAACAAGTGCAAAAACCCAAAACTTGGATTAACAATGATCTACCACGAATTTACAGAAAAAATATAAGGCCTTTAGGTGCTGGAGGAAAAGAAAAAAAAATTAAAAGAGTAATACCGAAGAACTTTGGCTCACACGAATCAAATCGGGATCATCGGTACTCGTAGGATCGGTTTTGGTGTCCGGATGTGATTTCCCTTCAACTTAATGAACCTAAGCAATAATGGGAATAAAATAAAATAAAAAAAATTTCTTGGATGATGGAGAAATAAAGTCCAAGGGCTGGACTTACGACGGTTCAACAAAGAACGCGATCAAGCCGGTAACGGAGCGGCGAGTGCGACGACAATCCTTTGGTTTGATTTCTTCTTCCCCACTTTAATGAGTACGACCCGGAACAATGGAGGAATTATGAACCTATTTAATTGAGCTAAATAAATGGGAGAGATGGATAAAGCCGAAGCTACACGGACATAAAAAGGATGGTGTGGCAGACAATGGCGGTCATGGGTGGATTTCTTTTTCTTGGTATGGTTAGGCGGCTGTTTTGGATGAAATAAAAGAAGAAAAGAAATAGAAGGTGCATAGGGTTTGGCTAATGGTAGATAGGTATCCGGGAACAAAATAATAATAAAAAGAGAGGAAAAGGATAATTATAAGGTAATTAATGGTGAATGTGATAAAAAAAATTAAAATAGATTGAGATAAAATAAATTAACCTCAACTTCAATATTTTAGGAAGGCTGCGGCTGAAATTCTTGTAAGATAGAAATTAGGTCTTGTAATAACCTTAGAAATTAAGGAAAAGAAAATTACCAAATTACCCTAAATTAAAAAAAAGTAAATAAAATAAATAAATAAAAATAAATTAATTAACATTTTGTCCTTATGGGTTTTTTTTGTAATTTTACCTACCAATTTAGAAAATCAATATAAAATTTAGAATCTTGATCCTTAGATAATTCCTTTAGTAGTTATTAAGTCAAATTCCAAACTAGAAGCTTAAAGTCATTTTCCTTAGGCTATGGGCATTTTTGTCATTTCCAACTGAGCATCGGATGAAAAATCTGGGAGCACCATTGGATTCTTCTCGCAAAAATGAGTCAAGAGAGATTTGTCTCACTCAATTCTGAATCTGTTTGCTTAGATTTCCAAAAATTTAGCCTACGCACGTATAGGGTTTAAACCGAGTTCGTGCTTTTGTTGTATATAATAATTTCCCAACTAACCCTATTTTTTTATTCTAAAAAGTTTCAGCCGCATGACTCCTTGGAATTTTGTTTGTTAAAAAAAAAAACAATTTAATTTAATTTACCTACTTATCTATATTTTCCTTATTTTAAAAACCTTCATTATTATCCTAATATAACTATAACTCTTTCCTTTAATTTAATATTCTTTTCCCGTATCTCTCCTAGGTCAAAAAGGCTGGTGCGCCTCCAGCAATTAAAAATCCTAGGCAAACTAGAATCTTGGTCTTTTATCACCCCATAAGCCGTAAAGCAACATTTTCGAAGGAAAAGAGAATTTCGGCCGCCACCTTCAAAATTCGCCATCAATTTTTCTTTTCTTTCTAGCCTAGACAATATTGTTTTATTCCGTTCATGAGTGCGAGCAACTGCTAGCAAGTATTTCATCGTTTAAACCACAACAAAGCCGCAGACAAACACCCGATCATCTTCTGTCTCCCCTTATCCTTCCAACAAACCTATGTAAGTCAGCTCTCCATGCTTTGATTCTTAGTTATTCTAGAGTATTGAAACATTATTTTAATTTTATATTTTTCTTAGATTCATTAGATTGAAGAGAAACCCCGTCGGGGACACAAAAACGATCCTACACGCACCGGCGATTCCAAATTCATTTGTGTAAGTCTAAATTATTTTGTATCCCTCTTTTATTTTTTTTTTCCTTTCTTTCTCTTCTTTCCAGCACCTAAAGGCCTTATATCTTTGTTGTAAATATTTGGTAGATTATCATTAATCCAAGTTTTAGGTTTTGCATTCGTTTCCGGTGCAATCGGGCCCATACTTGTTCCTAAACCCCGGTAAGCCACCGTAGTCTTTTTAAAATTCTTTCGGCTGCCAATTTCAAATCTTACAGCCCTAAAAATTATCTTATCTTTACTGTCCATGTTGTTATAAAGGGTTAGAAAATCCTTACTTGAAGGTTTGGCACTTCGTTGGACTCCCGGAGCGTCAAAGATCCCGAAAACACATCGGTAACCGAAATAAAATTTTTTCCTTCCAAGATCAGTTTTTACAGCCATTAAATGAGCTTATAAGTTAGTGTATGGCCACTGTAATTTTTAGGATCAATATCAAGAAGGCTCCCGGCACGATCCCGAATAGGCACGAGGCCACCGAAGATACCTCGAGACCCTTTTTACTCACTAGGTAAAATTTCGGCCTAAATGCCAAAAACATGAACCTTCCAAGTACCATTTAGGAAATTTCCAATTTTTAGTATATTTTTCTAATTTTTCTACCTTATTAAAATTTTGTAGGACCGTTCTAAGAAATCACCCCGATTCACCGTGTTTTCTGTACTAGGTAAGGGGGAAGAGCGGGTTAGTTCTCATGGGCCCTCTTAGGCCCAAAATAAGCATCAACCCATATAATAAATTTTAAGTAAACAATTGGGCTAAACAAAATCTTTAAACGCGTGGGCAACATGGGTAGGGTAATTAATTAGTTTTTCTAGAATTTTATTTTATTTTATTTTAATTCTCTTCCATTGAGATGTAATTTTGGTTAGTTGGTTGTATGGTTGTAATGATGTGGAGTATGATGTATGTTTGGCGCTAGTATCATACTAGGACCGCTTGTAACAAGAATTAAATTAGAAATATGTTAGGACCGCCTAAATAAACACCGCTAGTACCATGTTTAGGGCCGGCGAGATAAACACAGCTAGTACCATGTTTAGGGCCGTCAAGCTCACTAGCAACATTATGAGATTGGAAGCAACCGTTAGTGGCATGTTAGGGCCGTAATAAATTATTATAAGCCGATAGATAAAGGATTAGGAGCGTAAATGCTAAATGACCAATTTAAAAAGAATTCACGAGAAATGAGATGAACATTTATCACAAATACACTTAAAAGATAGCATTGATTGTCATGACATCATGTAACACTAAACTAAGATAACACGATAAAAGAAATAGGATGCACTAGAATCATGGCATTCTACTAAAAAGAGCTAAAATAAAATGAGCTACGGTCATGTATCAATTGGTTGTTGTATATGATTGATGTTTGTCATACACAAGATTGCATTAAGTAAAAGATTTGAAGAGTGAGATAAAATACGAGGCATTCAAGGTTGGTGACGAACCATATCTACATGACCTAATAAGCCGTAAATTTAGACGAGAGGTTCAGAACGGATGATTCGAACCCGAGAGGCATGTTAGGGTGGTCGCGGACCGTCCCTAGTCATGACCCGATATTGACATGAAGTATGGAGATATGATTTGGGCGCTGTCAGACCATAGTTGGCGAGGGACCATGCTTATGGCTGGTATCACGAGAGGCTCTACCTTGGCGTAGGTATCCCGAGAGGCTCTGGCTTGGTGGCATCCCTAATGGCACTGCCTACGAGTTATCCCAAGAGTGGATGATGTACACACTCACCACCCTAGGTTCGTCCGACGGCATTTAAGTATTGGATTAATTGATCGATCAATAAGATATTATTT
>SMDT01003270.1:0-248037 GCA_005392925.1 Aquilaria sinensis
GGCCTAGGCTTTGTTCTTCATGATGAATTGCTCAATTAGCAAGTATGTATTGCATAATTGCCTAATCCCAACGTGCTCATGCCTCACAACACTTAGAACAATTTCCTAGAATGCTCTAATATGCTTGTTTGAACATGAACTAAGCATTGAAAATACCTCAACTTACCATGAGCTTTTCTTGTGTAGTTTTCCAAGTTAAAGTTGTATTCATAGTCGTGAATGCTAGTTCTTTGTCCTGCAATGTTTCATGAATTGAATTTTATGTTTGGCTTTGTAGGAAACATGCCTCGCAAGTCAATGCCAATTCATTCCCTTAAGAAAAAGGGAAAGGGAAAAAGGATCCGTGAGGAGGAGCCTCAAGAACCTCCTTATGACAAGAATTGTTTTGTCTCTTCTCGGGCGCACAACTATTTCAAGGGGTTCTTGATCCGCAAGTTGACACCGGAGCGAGGCTTTGACTTCTCCAAGAAAGAAAACGAGGGTATTTTAAGAGTGGTGGAGAAGCGAGGATGGCAGCATTGGGTTGCTCATCCTCGGGCGGAGGTGCCTAAAAAACTCATCATGGAGTTCTATGTGAATCTAATAGGGGCATATTATTTGAATCACCGGGCGAAGGTTTGTTTTGTAAGGACTCACAGCGTGCACTACGATGACTCAGCTATCAACAACTTGCTTCAGATCAACCCACTAATTGGAGAATCAATCAAGGAAGGCACCCTTGAACAGATGGCTCAAATAGTGTGTGGTCACCCGGTCAATTGGACATTGTGCAAGGATCAGTCTCACAGGAAGCTCTACTTCAACTCCTCAACTCTCCCACTTAAGATGAAAGCATGGAATTACTTTATCTCATCTCGCCTTATCCCGACGACTCACATTCGAGAGGTTACCCCGGATCGTTTGGAGGTTCTATATTGCATTGTATGTGATTTCTGGATATGTCAGATGCCTCATCTTCAAGCATATCCTTCGTGCCACAAAGTCGAAACGGGGGAATCTACCCTTCCCACAATTAATCACTAGTTTGCTTTTGAGGGCCGGTGTCGACTTGGAAGACCCCTTGAAAGTATCCTTGGTCATAAGGCCAATTCAGTAGACAAACTCAGTGGAGAATCGGCGGGCATTCAAGAAATAGCTTCGGAGGAGGAGGAAGAAGACGCTGTTCATGAGCAAGAACAAGTTGAAGAAGAGGGAGAAAAGGAAGAGCAGTTTCAGGAGAAGGATAGGGGAGAAGATGAGCGATGGGGGACTTATGAGCAATTGGTTGACCCGGCTACCATTACTCCGGCATCATTAGCCATGGCACTTAACAAGATGTACATCTTCAAGAAAGAGCAGCATGATGAGTTGGTAGTCTGGTTTGAATCGGTTGGTGATACCTTCGTTTCTTTTGCTAGAGAAACGCGTGAAGGCATACCTCTCCTTGCCAGTAATCAAGAATCCCTCTCTGGCCAAGTTCGTTTGGGCCACCAGCAGCAGCAGAGCCTGCATCGGGAATACCCCCCATTCCAACCCATTCCTCCTCATTTTCACCTCTTGGCATATCCATGGTACATGCCACATCCCTGCAGCCATCCTCCCGCATTCTACCCACATTTCGGGCCTCCCCATGACCCGTCTGAGGGTCCATCTTCTTTCCCTCCGGCCACGATGACATAGGTGAGGATTAGTAGGGGCGGGAACATCCGCCCCCAGGTATGATTCTTGAACAACTCCTTTATTTTCTTCACTCCTATTGAGGACAGTGTCGTGCTTAAGTTTTAGGGGGGTTTTGTTAGTCATGCTTGATATTCCTTGTTTTGTGCCATTGTTTTTCGTTCTTTCGTGATTATTGGGTTTTTTTAGTCTAAGTTGTTTTCTTGAGAATTAGGTTAATCTTGTTTGTTTCATTTTAGGGTGACCTTTTCTTTCTTGCTTTTCTTTCATTTAATCTTTGTAGGTTGCATGTAGAAGCATATAGGTTGATTTCTTTTCGTGTTTTCTTATTTCATTTTTCTTAAGACCCAATGGAAACCATCATTGCATTTGGATAGATTTGGTTGCTAGTTTTACTCTCTTGAAGTTTTGGTGAATTTGGAAAGATAGTTTTGAAACTTTTGGTGGAACCTTTATGGTATGATGTTTTGAGCTTAGGATTATTGTGCTATGAACTTGTTCTCTCTTGAGATCCTTGCGCATAATTCAACGGTTAAAGTTCTGGACTTTTCGGCAACTTTGACCACTAATTACTTGTATCTCTTCCCTTTTATCTTAGTTTTTTTTTGTTTTCATTGGCTTTCTACAGGTTGGATGGTGTTGTGGACATAGCGGTTTGGAGCAGGATTGAGCAAGACAAAATTTGGGCAAGTGAAGCGGTTGAAGATGAAATGAAGTGTTGGCGACGCATCGCCAACATTAGCAACGTTTTGTCAACTTTTCACCAATTGGCAAAGCGTCGTCGCCATCTCGACCTACGTTGGCGATGCGTCACCAACGTCTACTCTATTTCTCCAAATCTGACAATTTTGATGGTCCCCCACACTTCCTATCTGATAACCTGTCCTTGAAGAGGGATTTTTATCCCTTTAGGGTTTTGGAAGAAGAAAAGAAATAGAGAAGTGGCCTGGGGTATAAATAGAAGAAGGAATAAGGAGCTCTTCATCTACCTGCGCACCCTCTTTTCCTCATCACTTCTTGGGATTTCCACCATTAGAGGAGGCTTGAAACTTGGAGAAGGAGACTAGGAGTCAAGGAAGCTTAGACTACTAGGATCCATCGTTGGTTTCTTCTTTTCCTTTTCTGTTTTAGTTGGATTTTCATGGTTAGTTTGTTTATGGGTTTATTGTTGAACACATTGATGGATTGTGAGTAGGTTGTTACATTTCTCTAGGATGACACTTCTTTTCTGATAGCCGAAGGACCATCTCCTTTCCCAGTGCGTACTTCCTAAGTATGATCAGGAAGCCTGGCGTCACCCGAAAGAAGCACTATCACTGACCTCGGAAAGAACGGAGCCAAGCACCCCGAACTTGGAACTTCGGCAAAGAACGCCAGGGACCGCAAAGATGGTGCCGGCTCCCTCGGGGGGACCGAACGGATCGCCTTCGGTTACAGTGAATTAGCTATCGCAAACAGAAGGGAATCTCCCCGAAGGTGGAACCTCCGAATAAGAGAACCCCCCAAAAGCACGAGCATAACTCCCGAAGGAGGGCGACCGTATCGAAGAACGACCTCGCCCAGAGGACCTCGGGAGTACGACATGAGCATTTAAGGAGCCTCTGACATGCCGCCCACAGACGCTACATGTCACCTCAAACGGCGATTTGACACGCCGACGCCGTCCAGGTCTTGTCACGACCTGTCTCGGTTCAAGACTCAAGGAGCCTGTCACCAGCTACTCGCCCCCTACGCCCAGAAACTCAGAGAACATCCGACCGAACACGTGTCGTCATCTGAACGGGCTGGGCTTCTCTATAAATACCAGGGAACAGACCCTGGCAAACGGTTCGACTCCTCCTCCTTGAGAAAATACAGGCAAGCCCACTAAAAACTCTAGTGCTTCCCCCTTACCTTCTCAGGAAACTGACTTGGGCGTCGGAGGCTCCTCCCCGGAAAAGCACCCCGGGGACCTCCTAACCCTCTTCTCTGAGCTTTTCAGGCACATTCCCCTGGGAAACCTCAACTCCAGACGCTCTCCTCCACAAGAAGTCCTCCCGGAAGTCACCATGCCTTCCAGTGAAGATGTCTCAGGGCATCATTTGGCGCCGTCTGTGGGAACCCATCCTCGGGTCGCCGTCGTTGAGACTCGGCGTTCTAAGGACAAGGGACTCCCGAGGTCCCCGTCCGCGCCTGAAGTCCAACCGGCCACTGAGCAAGCCCTCCCAGGGACTTCCACGCCTGAGGAAGAGCGTCCTCTGGTCATAACCATGAGCTTTCTGCGCGACTTTCAACGTTCTGTTGTGGCTGAAATGACACAACAGATAGACCGAAGGTGGCCGCAACAAGCTCAAGCCCAAAGGCCTCCTTCGCCAGCACACCCTCGGGAAAAAAGTCCCAAACCAACCCATCGTAGTTCGGGATGCGGAGACCCACGAGAGGAGTCTTCAATGGAAAACATGCCCCTCGGGGCACGGCTCGCGGGACAAGCAGGGTCAAGATGACCCAAAATCACACACAGGAGGAGCCAGTCACCTGAGGCGAGGTCCCCATCCCCTCAGCGCCGAACTCACTCTCCGAAGAGGCACCGACAATCTCCCCTCCCAGAAGAAGAACCTAGCGCCACGATCCTTATGGAGAAGATATTGGCGAGGTTGGACAGAGTGGAGAAACAGGTGGCCCGCAAACCCGTCTGGGCTAGGCTGTCTGGAACCTTTTGTGGGGATGAGTCCCCATTCACCCAAGATGTAGTTGAGGCAGCCATGCCAGGTGACTTCAGAGTACCTCGGCTGGAAACTTATGATGGCCGTACTGATCCACAGGCCCATCTGACCAAGTACAGACGCAGCATGATGATGCACGGTGCCGACGACGCTACCTTGTGCAAATGTTTCGAGGTCACTCTCACTGGGCCAGCAACAGCCTGGTATAATTCATTGGCCCCAGGAACCATCACGGAGTTCCAGGAGTTATCCACAGCCTTCACGCAGCAGTTTATCGGAAGTCGGCCAACGGTGAAGATACCGGTTCAGATGTTCGACATAGCACAAAGAATTGGAGAGACCATCCGCGACTATGTCGAGAGATTTAACAGAGAGGCCTTGATTGTCCCAGACTTTCGGCCCGAAGTACGCATCCTCGCGATGACACGGGGCCTTCGGAGGGACTCACAGCTGTTTTACGAATTCTCCAAGGACCCCCCGGACACGCTGGGCGAATTTTACCGAAGGGCCGAACAGCACATGACAGCCGAAGAACTGAGAATGGGCGGACCGAAGTCCGATCACACCCGGGCCGAAGGGTCCAACCAGCAAACCCGGTATCCCACCGAACAGGCAGGCCGACCATGGAGAACGAGAGGAAGGAAACTCCCCATTTTCACACCCCTGAACACCACAAGGACCAACATCCTCATGACAATGGAAAGGCAGGGAACTCAGGTTCAGCGGCCACGGGCCATGACCGCCGACAACAGAAAGAATATGAAGAAGTTCTGCCAGTTTCATCGCGACCACGGCCACGACACCGAAGACTGCTTCCAATTGAAAAAGTATATAGAGTCGCTGATAAAACAGGGCCAACTTCGGCGTTATCTGCGCATGCCTTCCCCGAAAGGGAGAAAAGAGGAGGAAGGGAAGGCAGAAGATGAGGACTATGACTCCGACAGGCGGAGAAACCGAAGTCCGAAAAGGCGCCCCCACCTCCAGCGGGAATCATACAAACAATTACGACGGGACTACCATCCTCGGAAAGAAAGAGGAAGGCCAGAGAAATAGCAGTCATGGAGTATCAAAGTCCAACAAAAAAGCTGGCCCGAAAGGATGGTTCCACCGTCATTTTTCCCCATGACGACCCATTATTGATCATGGCGAGAATAGGAAATATTGATCATGGCGAGAATAGGAAACTGGGACGTCAAGAGAGTGCTGCTTGACGACGGATCAAATGACGATGTCCTGTTTTCACACTTGCTGCCGAGGTTGGGTGTATCTAGCAGCAACCTCAAGCCCGTCACCTCGCCTACCTTCGGGGTAGGTCCGTCCGAACTGCCCGTCCTCGGATGGATCGATCTCCCTTTGATGCTGAAAGGGACTTCGGTGATTGGGACAGCAGAGTTGTACGCCTCCACAATGGCAAGGTTCATCGTTATGGATGTCCCTTCATCGTACAACGCCATCCTTGGAAGACAGACACAGGGAAACCTGCACATTCGCCCTGATGTCAAGTACTTAACCGTCACTTTCGCCGCCAAGGATGGAGATGCGGAAATCTTCATAGATCAAGGCGAAGTAAGGAAGGTGTTCGTCAAAACACGAAAGGCTCCAGCAAACAACTTCGCGCAAGCTGTGGAAGCAAAAGCGCCAAAAAAGGGCGAGGCAGAGAATCCCGCGAAGGCGGAAATGGAAGAAGTAGAACTTGTCCCAGGCCAAAATACCCGAATAGGGAAAAACTTGGCCGAAGGTGACAAGGAAAAACTTGTATCTTTTCTACTGACAAATAAAGATCTGTTTGCCTACTCGCCGAAAGACATGCCAGGGGTAAACCCTGACATAATTCAACATAGCCTCAAAGTAAGTCCGGAAGCAAAGCCTGTCCGGCAAAAGAAGCGAGGCATCTCAGTTCATAAAAGTAACTTTGTCAAAACCGAAGTCCAACGACTGTTAGAAGCCGATGTCATCAGGGAGGTCAAGTACCCTGAATGGTTAAGCAATGTGGTAGTTGCCACAAAAGAAGGAAGCGGCAAACTCCGGATGTGCATCGACTTCAGAAACTTGAACGATGCTTGCCCGAAAGATTCATACCCTCTCCCACCGATAGACCAATTGGTAGACTCAACTGCCGAATACGGGCTCCTAACTTTTTTAGACGCCTTCAGTGGGTATCATCAAATAAGGATGGACCCTGAAGATGAAGAAAAAACCGCCTTCATCACCGAGGGAGGAACATACTGCTACATCAGGATGCCCTTCGGGCTCAAAAACGCAGGAGCCACCTACCAGAGGTTGATGAGCAAGGTCTTCAGCGACCAAATAGGGAGAAACATGGAAGTATATGTGGACGACATGATAGTCAAAAGCAAACTGCCTGGCGACCACGTCGCAGATCTAAAGGAAACTTTCCACCAGCTCAGAACCTTCGGGATCCGCCTTAATCCCGAAAAGTGCATCTTCGGAGTGACCTCGGGAAAGTTCCTTGGGTACATGGTATCAGAAAGAGGCATTGATGCCAACCCAGAAAAAATTAAGGCTCTACTCGAGTTCCGAACTCCTGCCACAATAAAAGATGTGCAGAGGCTCACCGGAAGGATAACCTCCCTCAGCAGGTTTATTTCCAGATATGGAGACCGGTGTCGACCATTCTTCAAAGTCCTCACTAAGGCAGCAAAAAAGGAGGACAACCTCGGGAGTAATGACCATCCTTGGGGTGAAGACTGCCAAAAGGCCTGGGAGGAACTCAAAATCTACTTAGCCGGTCTGCCCACTTTGCGGCAACCTCGCGAGGGAGAGCCCCTCGTGTTATACCTCACCGTCACAGAAAAGGCCGTAAGCTCGGTCCTTGTGAAAGAAGAGGGGGCGAAGCAATGGCCAGTCTACTACGTAAGCAAGTCCCTGCATGGCGCCGAAGTCAGGTACCCTCTGTTGCAAAAAGCTATATATGCCTTGGTGCTAGCAGGAAGAAGGCTGCGACCATATTTTCAGGCTCACCCTATCATCGTCCGAAGCAGTCTACCTCTGCGCGATGTCATGAGAAAAGTTGATCATTCGGGAAGGCTTTCCAAATGGTGCATAGAGCTTGGCGAACACGACATCACTTATGAACCTCGAAAGGCCATAAAAGCTCAAGCTCTGGCAGACTTCATTGCCGAAGTACCCACCATCGAAGATAGCCATCCAGATCCAAGCGAAGGTGAGCCAGAGTGGACTTTGTACGTCGACGGAGCCTCGGGGTCCGAACACCAGGGAGCTGGGGTAATTATCAGAGGTCCCGAAGGCCTTGAAGTAATGAAGGCTATTAAGTTCAGCTTTAACGTCACCAACAATGTGGCTGAATATGAAGCCCTCATAGCAGGACTACGCCTAGCCAGAAGAATTGGCGTGCGAAATCTAAAAGCCCACAGCGATTCCCAGCTAGTAGTTCGGCAAACGGCAGGAGACTATGGGGCGAAGGACCCAATCTTGGCAAAATATCACGAACTGGTGACAAAGCTCATTCGAGAGTTCGACACCATACGGATCGAAAACGTACCTCGACGGGATAACGCCGAAGCAGACTGCTTGTCGAAGTCAAAAACATACACCGAGGTACTAAGCCGCCCGAGCATTGAAGTACTGAGCATAGTAACTTCGGAAAAGGGCTGGAAAGACCCGATAAAAAGGTATCTTGCGAACAACGCGCTCCCCGAAGACTCCATCGAGGCTGCAAAAGTGCGAAGACGCTCCGGGCGATTCTTCCTAATAGGCGAAGAACTGTATCGGCAGGGATATGCAAATCCTTTACAGAGGTGTGTTGGCGAAGAGGATACTGAAATGATCCTCAAAGAAGTCCACGAAGGCGCTTGTGGTTCACACATTGGAACCGACGCCCTAGCGGCAGTAATACTGCGCCAAGGATACTTTTGGCCTACCCTGAGAAAGGACGCTAGGCAGTTCGTCCGAAAATGTGGTAACTGCCAAAAACACGCAAAAATCCAGAGGACACCCTCGGAAACGGTGACTTCGGCTGACTATCCCTGGCCCTTCGCAGTCTGGGGCATAGACCTCATAGGACCACTCCCAACAGCGCCTGGAGGCATGAAAGTCTGTGTAGTAGTAGTAGACTACTTCTCCAAATGGGTCGAGGCAGAACCGTTGGCTACTATCTCGGCAAAAGAAGTGCAGAAGTTCGTGTGGAAGAACATCGTATGCAGATTTGGCATACCAAGGGTACTAGTAGCTGATAATGGATCCCAGTTTATAGACAAAGGGTTCCAGGAATTTATTAGTGACCTCGGAACAAAAATGCACTTCGCCCCAGTAGCTCACCCCCAAAGCAATGGGCAGGTAGAAGTATCCAACAAGACCATAAAAGATGGTCTGAAAAAGAGGCTGGGGGAAGCAAAAGGGAAATGGCTAGGAGAACTCCAAAGTGTACTGTGGAGTTACTGAACAACACCCCGAAGAGCAACAGGGGAAACGCCTTTTTCACTCGTTTTCGGTATAGAGGCCATCATCCCAGTCGAGGTAGTGCAACCATCAATCCGAGTACAAGTTTTTGATGAAAGTAGAAATGACCTCGGCCTAAGAATCAAGCTCGACCTCGTCGGCGAACATAGAGAAATAGCGGAGCTGAGAAGAAAAACTTTTCAGCAGATAGTGGCCATGGCTATAAACTTGCGTGCCAGGCCAAAAGGAATAAAGAAAGGAGACCTCGTTCTTCGAAAGGCTGAATTTGCACCTCGTAGGCCATCCCACGGGGTATTTCGTGCGAACTGGGAAGGTCCCTATCTGATCCTTGCCGAAGTACGAAAAGGGGTGTACAAGCTCGGTGATTCCGAAGGTATAGAATTAAAAAATACGTGGCATTCGGACTCCTTGAGAAAATTCTATACTTAGGATCTCGGCGAAGAAGATTGTGCTGTACAAGTTATAAAAATTCTCTAAGTACGAAAGTTTCTTAGCCAAAAAGTCTTAAGCATAAGAGGTGCAAATTCCGCAAAAGTAGCCGACCAGATAAGGTTTTCTGAAGTCTCTTGGGCGAACGTGTTCGGGACAATGGAGAAAACCTGGCAAAAGACTTAGCCAAAATTCTTGGGCATAAGTTGTACAAGTCAAGATTTCGCGAAGAAGGTCGCCATGCTAAGCGCAGATAAGGTTTTCCGATGCTTAGATAAGGCGAAGTCTCTTGAGTCTGAGTCTCTTGAATGAGTTCGGGACAAAGGGAAACGAAAAATCTCGCAAAGATACTTAGCCAAAGTTTCTAAAAAAGTCTCTTATTAAGATAAATTTGCTTACAAAGAAGGAAGATTGCCAGAAGAAGAAGTACAAAAGAGAAGGAAAATAAGGCAAAGGGCCCTAGAACAAACTAAGGATTCTCGGCGTCCCGGGAGCCACCAGCTCCTGCGTCCTTCTCCACAACCTTCCGCGCCGGAAGCGAAGGGGGCAGGTTCAGATGCTCAATCTTGGACCAAGACCACCGAGGCCCCTCGGGAATGTTCAGAGCCTCCAAAAAAGAAAGGTCCAAGTCTGGGAACCTTTGAAGAACTTGATACCGAGCGAGGCAAAACCCGTCCTGAAAACCAACTTTGGTCATCTGGTCGGATTTGTCCTTCTCGACACCGAGGTCTTCAAGGTCCTCCTTCAGATCCGCGACCTTCTTCTTCAGCGCCTTCATCTTCTTCTTCTCCGGCTCGTTCTTCAAAGACTCGACCTCGGCTTGAAGCGTGGCTTTCTCTTCAAGCACCTTCGCCAGGAGAGCCTCAGATTCCGACTTCTCCTTTTGAACTGCCTCGTTCGCCGAAATCAGCTCCGCCACCTGGGAGCCGAGGTCAGAAATCTTCTGGGAGGAGTCCTTCAAAAGTTCTTCCTTTTCCTTCAGGAACTCCTCCCGAACGGCAGCAACCTCCTTTTCTGCAGCTTGAGCCAGCTGCGCGTTCTGTGTGGCCAGTTCCGAGCACTGGGCCTTATATTGGTCGATGGTGCCTACGGCCGAGGCTCGGAACAGCGCCTGCCTCGCCACCCGAACTCTGAGGAAACCAGCGTACCCCAGTAGCTGCAGAGAAACAAAGACAAAGTTAGTAAGGCAAAGAAGAAGAGGCAGACATTTAGAGGAAATCAAAAGGAAAAACACAAAGGCGAGAGGCGTACCTGGGCAGCGTGCTCAGAGACCTTCGCGGCAAGGGAGTCATCATCAGGGTGAGCCTCCGCGATGGCCTTGAAGGAGGCCTCAGTAAGCACCCCCTTTGAGATCTCCTTAGCCATTTGCTGGCAGTCTCCGGAGTACAAATTCATGTCCTCCGTAAACGTCCAGAAAGGCTCATTCGGGACCTTCCCCTTCGGGATATGGGCATCCCGAAGGGCCCGCTTTCGGGCGTGCTCGGCCACCCAACCCGGAGATGATATCTCCCCTGCATGGCAAAAACAAAAAATTGGTCAAGGCAAGAAAATCTCAAAACCCACAAAAAAGAAGGCACCACAGTTTGATAGAAAAACAAACCTGCTGGCACCTCGGCGATGTCGTCGTCGGAAGCCCGAGCCTCCTCGGTAGAAATCCCCTTGCCCTTGCTTTTACGTCGCTCTTCGGCAGAAGGGGCCTCTACCAAAGCACCCAGAAGAGTCGCCGAAGGAGTGGGACTCTGGGCAGTGAGGTCAGCAACGACCTCGTCCGGTGGAACAGCAGCAACCTCGGACTTTTCGCCCACCTCCTCAGGAACCTCTGGGAGAGGAGGGGGCGCATCATTCTTTGCCCGTTTGGCCACAGATGGCCCAGCCCCAGATGTTTTCCGTCTTCGGGAGACGGCCTTCTTCATCTGCTCACCCTTCTCGGATTGCCCGAGGAAAAGCGATTTGTAGAAGGCAGAGGTATCGTCGCCCATCTCTGAAAAGGAAAGAAGACATCAGTGTGAGTCCAGGGTGAAAATATAGAAAAGGAATTTGGAGATAACTTACTTTCATAAAAACTTTCGTAAGACTCTTCCTTCCGAAGAAGCTTCACCAGCCAGGAGTCTTTCCCGGCAATGGCAGGAGCCGGCATCCCAAGGTCCGTCTTGTGCTCCTTTACCACCTTTAGCTCCCGAAGGACCTCTTCGGTCATCAACTTCCAGTTAATGGGAAAGGGGTAAAGAGGGCGCGAAGGGACCTCGGAATCCCAGTCGGAGACAGCTCGGATCCGTCTGTCGAAGTCCGTGAAGATAGGTGCCAACTCGGGAGTCAGCAATATCCTCGGGTCAACGACGTCCATCTCCAGCTTTCCCCGAGCCCATTTGGTCGGAACATGCGACCAGGCCTCCTCCTACTTCAGAAAAAAGAACTTTTGTTGCCACCCTCGCCAGCTGTCCTTGTTGGCAAAGGTGAACTTATATTTTTTGCTCCCTGATCCCCGAGGTAGCATAAAGTAGAAGCCACCCTTCGGGACCACGAAGAGCTTATAGTACTGCAGAAAAAGAATGAAGTGGGGTTCTATTTTGAAAACGCCACACATACAAAGAAAGGCGTTGAAGTAGCAGTACGAGTTCGGTGGAAGTTGGTTTACGGCAATGCCATGGAAATCGCAAAACTCGCAAACCATCTTCGGCGGAGGGTACCGAAGTCCGGCCTTCAGCTGGGCTCGGAAAACGGTAACCTCGTCACTACGGTTTGAAAAACTGAATTGGTCAGAACGTGGCAACCTCGTAGTGGCATAGGAGGGAAGGAAGAACTTCTTCTTCCATTTCTCTAGTTTTGCAGGAGTGGTGCAACAAGGGTGAGAAAGAAGAGGCTGCCAGCTCTCGGGGATAGGCATGATTGGCTGAAAAACGAGTTCGGAAAAAGGCAAAAAACAAGTTCGGAAAAGCTTGAAAAAGCAAAAATCAGAGGACTCTGGAGATCAAAAACCCACCGAATGATTTGCCAAAATCTGGATTTGAAAACGCCGTCGTGAAAGGTGGCCGGAAAAAACCCCGTTAAACAGCACCGCCGTGAAAAGCAAGAAAGAAGGCAGGAGCACTTGAAAGACAGAGGAGAGCAAAAGGAGAAGCAAAAGGGGTTATGAAGGAACAAAAGTATATATAGGCCGAGGGGGGATAAGCGAAACGGCGTCATAAATGCTGCGCGAAGGCAAGGAGTCGGCATAACTGCTTACTAAGCATAAAAAGGCATGCCCGCTGTAACCGATGCAACCCCCAGCCAATAAAAAGCTGCCACGTGTCAGCCATTGCGCCAAAAGGGGGACACGCCTTCTGACAGACGGCACGCCGCTCCAGACTGACACGTCTGGTTACGAGACGCGACGTTTCACAGACCTACAAAAGTAAAGAAGTAGGTTACCCCGGAGACACCAAAAGACGAGCTATGTTTGAACAACCCGTGTCTTCGGACAAAAGGTGCACCTTCGGCAAGAGTGCTATACCCAAGGCCCCGAAGTACTCCCTTTGAAAGCTGCCAAACCGAAGTTCCCACTTCGGCTTTCTGGAGGGGGGCTTGTGATAGCCGAAGGACCATCTCCTCTCCCAGTGCGTACTTCCTGCCGTAAGTATGATCAGGAAGCCTGGCGTCACCCGAAAGAGGCACTATCACTGACCTCGGAAGGAACGGAGCCAAGCACCCCGAACTTGGAACTTCGGCAAAGAACGCCAGGGATCGCAAAGATGGTGCCGGCTCCCTCGGGGGACCGAACGGATCGCCTTCGGTTACAGTGAATTATCTATCGCAAACAGAAGGGAATCTCCCCGAAGGTGGAACCTCCGAATAAGGGAACCCCCCAAAAGCACGAGCATAACTCCCAAAGGAGGGCGACCGTGTCGAAGAACGACCTCGCCCAGAGGACCTCAGGAGTACGACATGAGCATTTAAGGAGCCTCTGACATGCCGCCCACAGACGCTAAATGTCACCTCAAATGGCGATTTGACACGTCGATGCCGTCCAGGTCTTGTCACGACCTGTCTCGGTTCAAGGCTTAAGGAGCCTGTCACCAGCTACTCGCTCCCTACGCCCAGAAACTCAGATAACATCCGACCGAACACGTGTCGTCATCTGAACGGGTTGGGCTTCTCTATAAATACCAGGGAACAGACCCTGGCAAACGGTTGGACTCCTCCTCCTTGAGAAAATACAGGCAAGCCCACTGAAAACTCTAGTGCTTCCCCCTTACCTTCTCAGGAAACTGACTTGGGCGTCGGAGGCTCTTCCCCGGAACCCCCTCCTAACCTCAACTCCAGACGCTCTCCTCCACAGGAAGTCCTCCCGGAAGTCACCATGCCTTCCAGCGAAGATGTCTCAGGGCATCATTTTCCTTGCCATTCAATGGATCTCTGTTTATTTTTTATGGATGTGGATGACTTGTGTTACCTCTTATTGTGCTAAATGTTGTGTGTTGAAAAGCCACATCACAGAAATCACCAATCCCATTTAATTCTTGAGAGAGGAACAAAAAGGGGATGGAAGAGAAGAGGGGGCATAATGGGTTTCTTAGATTAGAGGTAATATAGGAATTCATTAAGTGTTTAAAAGAGGGTTAAGGCTTAATCCACCTTAGGTTAAAACATGTGCTTGAGTAATGCCTTGTTTAATCACGGGTGAGCAAAAACTTGTCTTAAGAAATGGGTTTTTGATATTTAAACCTTATCACCACACAAGGGGAGACTACCTTAGGGGTTTAATTAGCTTAGGTAGCAAGGAAAATGAGTGGAATCCTAGGGGGATGGTTTACACATTTCTAACCCCTTTTACAAGTTTCTTTCAGTACCTAGTGCATCTTTTTAGCTTAACATCTTATATTGCTATAGTAATTAGCAACTTCATTCACTCTATTTCAATACTTTTCCATGGTTGATTAGATAACTCAAGTAGTTAAAATTCAATTCTTGTTAAAAATCTCATTATCTCTTGGGACGATACTCATATTTACCTTTTAATACATGACAACTTCGTACACTTGCGGGTAAATAAGGGTTATAAATGAAAAGCTCTTAGTTTTACAACAATTGGTCTTATTGAATTAATCACCATTTGCTCATAGTCACTTTTATTATGATATACATCATTATGATTACCTAAATTTGTTTTTCATGATGAAGGATTTGATGTATTTACAATACAAAAACTTCACTTTTATTATGATATACATCGTTATGATTACCTAAATTTGTTTTTTATGATGAAGGATTTGATGTATCTACAATACAAAAACATTGGCTTTCCATATTATATTTGTCACCACGACAATACCACATATAATAGTTACAAACAAATCCAATTCCATGCAAATGCTCTCCAATATTATTTTGTACTCAATATATCTATTATGGCAGTGTCAACATGAAAATTTGGTAATATTTGTTTTCCTATTACATACAATAGATAGAAATTTTTTAACAAAATTTATGAATTTTGGATTCATGTATCCATTTTCCAAAAGTCGCTTGTACATTCAATCACATTCATCAGACAAATTCCTCTCATACTAAAAAATACATGCAACTAATAAATTAATTTCTAATTTTTTCAATGACATACAAAAAAGCTTGTCATTCTATAATCTCTAAAGGGGAAGATCTTATACATTTCGTACTTTTACATAGTAATTTGTCTAACCATCATGTATACATCTCAGTAGCATTTCACTATAACTTTTAAGAATATACAATTTGAGAAATATATCTTAAAACAAGCATCTAAAGAACAAGGGCCCACACCATTGATATGAATGCACCATATAGAAGAATCTCTACAATGCAATGCAAAATGATTTCCATGTTTCTAAATTTTCCAACTTGGGCAATCCATAATTATTGAAAAAAATAATAATATTATGCGTACAAAGTCTCCATGTCATGGAAATCATTGTACACCCTTAATATTTCTCATGGCAATAGTAATCATAAACAAGGACTATACTGTAAGAATACGTGCAACATTGTTACATATATTATCATCTATTATAATAATAAATATTTAAAAGATCTAACTACTATCGTGGAAGGATAATTACCTAAAAGTGAAATCTATGCTCCACACAACTTCAAGAAATACTTCTTCTATGTAGAAAGTTGGCAAAAAAGATAGAAACAATATGAAGAGAAATGGAGGAGCTTGAGCAACATACATATATACTATTTAACCTGGCAACGGAGACACTGACTAGATGCTGACCATTATCATTTTATAGTGACTAGCACAGCAACCAAATGATAGGTGCCAATGGCTGGTCACAAAGTGAATTGCCGATGTCCAATCACCTAGTGACAGTGATCGATATTGGTAACCGACTTCGTTCAGGTCACCTTTCCATTTGTAGCATGCCTTTGTAAGTTGCACCCACTTTTTTCCTGGCAATCATATAATCAGTTGCCCTCCTAATCACTAAAAAACCTAGTTTTCTTATAATGAAAATTATCACTTTATTTTGGTTGAAATATCTCTAGTTAAAACTGAGAGCTCTTGTGCAATTTTATACAAGTAACAAGTGTAGTAGTAAAAGTATCACTAGCCAACAAAACAAAGTATCAATTAAATTGAGGGTGCCTTTGTAAGATATCATTGACCAATAATTATTAGTAATTATTTTTTGTATATGATGATTATTTACTCAACTTGTATATCAATTAAATTCTACATTTTAACAAATCCAAAAACCATAAGTTTGATTTTCGGTCAATTTTTCTTTTATTAATTGGGTATGGTAGAAATTATAAAAATTATTTTTTACATAAAAAATATGATTGAAGTGATTAACTAATAAATAATATTGGTTTTAGATAAATAAAAATAAAAATAAGCAGTAACAACCACATTTATTATTTAAGCTGCTTGAAGACAATAAAGTTTAGATCTTTTTTTCACCACCTAATTATACTATAACATATATTTTTTTAATCATATACATTAAGTTAGCCACAAAAGAATATTTGGATTGTAATTAACTAGGCAAATTAAATGTTGAAAGTAATAGGTTTACTATCGAGCTAAGCAAAGCCCGAACCCACAAACTCAAGCTCAAGCTAGAGCTTAACGAACCTTAGACTTTGAATTCAAGCTTGACTCAACTAGAGTTTAAGTTCATGTTGCTAAGCTCATTGCTCAGCAGCAATAGGAGTAAAATGGAACATTGAAACTTGAAGTTGCTATAAATAATTATGATCAAGGTGTTAAATACCGTTACCGCTAGGTATACCGCATTTCAAATTTTTAAGGTATACCAAATGGTATGTCGCGCTGCACACCGTTACCATTTTTACAAAAAAATAAATGTTAGAATATTATTTTAAGATAACATAGTTTGTTCAATAATTTATTTTTACACATTTTATATGTATTCTAATTTTTCCCATCATAATTTATCAAATATAAATAAAATATATATGATACAAGATATTTTTTAATACAAAAAATATTTAAAAAAATGTTATATATAGAGCAAAATAAATAATACTAAAAAAATCTAATTTATTAATATAAGACAAAAAATAATACTTTAATAACAACAATACATTTTCTAATACTACATTGAGTTTCTAAGAGGCTCAAAGTATAACGCTTATTTCATGTACCGTTCACTTGTCCAAATCAAAAAAATGATAACATTTGTTGTAGATATCCATATAATCCATACATCATGGAGCCATCATCACCAATTGAACTTATGTTAGGACCTTCAAGCTGCTACCATTCATTAAATTTTTATATTAACTAAGAAAAGTAACAAAAAAATAAAAGTATATGTTTATTTTATGATATATGTATTATTTATATTTTAATGTTTTATATATTTATGATATTTTGATATAAAATGAAAAAAAAAAGATAGCAGCAAAAAATAAAATATCACGGTACGTACAACACGGTATTTGCGGTATACTGTGGTTTTTTTACAAAATGCATACAAAAAATGAGCGATATATGAAATACCGTAGTATATCACGCGGTAAAATGACAAAAAGTGAAACATTTGTACTGCGTACCCGCGGTAAATGGTATACTACAGTATTTAATACTATGGTTATGACATAAGTTTTGCTGTAGTCGGTAAGTATAATTGAACCTCGTGCTCTTTTAGCTAGGATTGTTAATAAGATTTGAAACCTAAAAGGGTTATGCGTAATTATGACATAACTTGAGGGGTATCGTTGTAATTCATCTTTTCATACAAGAATTGACAAAACTTAATAAATAAAAATGAGTTCAAGTAAACTCCCCCTATAATAATGATTCAAATCAAGATTGTTAAAATCGCGACTCTAATTCTAGTAAGATCGAAGGAATGATAGGAATGTGGTAGGATTGCAATTAGGATCATAAGATCATATGACCAAAACATCTTACCCATCCTACCCGGGTATTGATTTTTGCTAGGGGCAAATTACATGAATGATCCATAACATTTAATTTTTATTCTGTTTTTCATCCCTAGTCTATTAAATGTTCTGTTTAGATCCTAAATATATTAAAAACATTTCATTTTGGTTCCCAATTAGACAAAATTTTTTAACTTAAGGTAACTGTCTAATAGTAAGTTTTTAAAGCATAATTTAAATTATTCAATAACTATCTTACTGTAAATTTAATATATATAATAATATTTTTTACAATTAATAGACATTCAAATTACCAGTTTTTTCTTTCTGTAAATTAAACTTATTTTATTTAGGAAGAAAAAATTACTAATTTTAAATTTTTTACTTACTATAAAAAAATCATTATACTTTTTAAATTTATTGGAAGTCAATTATTGAATATTTAAATTATGGATATTGTACTATTTTTTATTTGTCAATAGTGTGTTTGTCCATGAATTTATTTCAGACTTGTGTTGATTATTTTATTGATTATGTTGATGTATACTCTATTAAAGTTTAAATTTTACTTGTATTGTATCAATAATTATGTTGTATCATTGCTATGACACTTAAATTTTACTTGAATTTTTAATATAATTGGTCTTTTACATAAATTATATTATTTATACAAGAAATTTTAAACTTTTGTTAGGATTTGACGATCTATGATTCCGATCTTACTTGGTAAAAAATGATCCTAAGCAAGATTCCTATCTTGGCAACCTTGATTCAAACGCTTGTCCATTCTAGAGCTTGAGTTACTCGTTATGGATTCGGCCTGTTAACAGCACTAGGACATTCGTTTGCTGTAACAGGTAAACTATAGGGTCTTAATTGAAACATATTCAAAACAAAAAGGTCCAAGTTCGTAGATTATCCATTGTTTTGTTAGCATCAGGGAAATGAGAGCCCGCAGTTAGTTGGGCCTTCTGGTAAATAAATGGGCCCAGGGGAAAATAATCTATAAAAACTATATTATGCTGAATAATAACATTAGTATGATTAACAAAAAACAAAACACAAAAATTAGCTTGTAGTAATCTATAAATTCATTTCCATTAGAAATAAAATTCTAAGATTTATCCCTTCCCCCAGCCCTACCCCTAAGGAACATGCTATAAATTAGTTTTCTTCACTTAAAGTCATGTATCAGTATTAAACTTGTGCAATGTGGCCAACAAGCTCAAGGACCTGGGCTTAAAAGGGTAATGGAAGATAATTTTATCAAACTTCTCTCAGAGTATTATACTTTTCTTGATAATTTTTTAAAGGTTTTTCATAATTATGAACATAAAAAATAGTTTTTTATAATCTATAAATAAGTTTAAATCACATAATTTTATTATATTCATTGAATTTTTACATAACATCATAACATACCCTCACTGTCCTAAAAATGATGACAAATATTCATTATTTGGATGTCCACAAGAGGATGAGTTATTTTTCATTTTAATTTTTTTTTAATATTTAATTGACATTATTATTCTCATTTAAACCCTTTCTGCACATAATCCAAAACAGAATCTTTTTGCATCCAATTTACACTCTCAATGCACAAAACAAAATAACTTTTTTTTTTAATTTAAGAGTAAAAATGAAAAGAATAATATAAATTATACATATCTTAAACTCCGTACATAAAGAAAAGCATAATCCAAATATAGATAGATGAAGTACATATATGATTGTCACAAAGACATTCCTTCCTCTTGGATTTTAGGGACCTTCCTCTTGCTTTTTTTTTTCCTTTTACATTGTCAAATAGAAATGTCTAAAATTTTAATTTAAATTATTCAATAATTGTCTTTAAATAATTTTAAACTATGTACTAATTATTTTTTCACAGTCAATGAGCATTTTAAATAATTAAGTTTTGTCTTTGACAATGCGAATTTGTTTTTTAAATGTCAACTAAGTTTACCAAAAATACTAGATAGCTTGAATTTCAAAAATTAATATAGAATAATATAAAAAATTGATAAAAAAAAAGGGTATATTGAAAACCTATGGGTGTCTGCTATAAAACTAAGTTCAAGGTAACTAGCTGCGCAAATAAAAGCTGCTTCCCATAATAATTATCTGTCCTCACACACAATAATATCCCTTGGAATGTCATTCTTTCTAGTTGCTTATGCGAATTATGGTCTGCTAGGAATCAGAGTTTTTTACAGTAAAATGAAAAAGATCACAAACAGTGCCAATTTAGAAGCTATTGTTCTAAGGAAACATAAATAGCGCCTTGTGTAAACCATGATAAAATCTTGGAGAAATTTTATATGGGGAGTATTTTCAATAGGATTAATTACACTTTCCTTCCTAAGGTCATTGCTAATTACCCATTGACCCTTAGAGTTCAAGTAAAAATAATAAAGTAAAATGAATATTAAAAACTTACTAAAACAATGAAGATATGTTTCATCAATAGTCTTAAATCTCGTGCCGTATCGATCAGTATTATCCTGTACCGGCCATATTAGTAAAAAAATTGTATAAGATGAGGAAAATGGTATGAGACACAGAAAATACAACTTTTTATTTTTTAAAAAATTTTGATATTTTTCTAGTAAAACATATAATTATTATGTTTAATTTTTTAATATTTGAAAAAAATTATATTTTTATTTTGTAAATATATATTTAGTTAAAAAAACTAAATACATATTATATACACTTTAAACCCACACATTTGCAATACCGATTGTTATGTTATATATATATATATTGGCACCTTCTAAATATAGTGATACAATACCAATATTATACTATATCACTAAAATATAATATGATATTCGGAATGAAATTTAAAGCCTCCATTTCATCGTCCGTGAAGAGAAGAGTAGGATTATGTTTCATATTAAATTTTCAGGAAAAAAAAAATAATGAGTGAAAGACCATAGGTGCAGGTCACGGTTTTCGACATGATATGGGTTTGGTGGGGGGCGAAGACACGCAAAGCCTTAAATGCGTGGAATAACAAAGAGGAGGAAGAGGGTGTATAGTTTTGTGGGTATGAAACGCTGACATTGCTTGTCCGTTTATTGGATTCGCTGCCTTTTCATTTCAGCCGATGGGATAGAAGCACAGATTGCTGATTGTATAGGAAGAAAGGTCACTTACCCCACCCCTAGCTGCTGTTTGTCATTAAAACTTTTAGGATTTTTGATGTGGTGGCGGACCCTTATTTCTGTGACTGTGATTCATCTCAATTTAGCAATAAGTGGAGATTTTATGTGATTTTAGAGGTTTTAGTAGTGTAATGAATTACAAATATCACGTCCCATCACCTTGTAATGAATACTTGAAGTTGGGAACAATACCAAATCTACCACTAATGTCCCAATTTGTCATTTACATTAGAGGGTCAGAACGAATATGTCATTAATGTTCTGAAGGAGTAGCAAAAATGTCATTAAAGTGCGTAGGAATATTTCATTAAAAGAGGGAATATTCCTTGCCATGAGAATGTTGGGAAAATTCTCATTTTACTCCCCAAAATTTTGCTTATTGACCAACAATTCTCATAACTTTGTAAAAGTACTATTTAGGCCCTCAACCTCGCCAGGCTCCAGCGGCCTTATTGGGTTCACCATAACCAATTTACAAGAAAATGATGAGAAAGTTACAGCAGAGGTGGTCGTAAAGTTGTTTGTTGCTTTTCCATCACAAAAGCATTCACTATTGCAAGATTTTTAGGGAAAAAAAGAAAAAAGGGACAAAGTTGCTCTCGTAAAAAGCGATAAGATTTTTAGTGATGGAATTTTCTATCACAAATCCGTCATTTAAAATTCATTTTCAGTGATTGATTTGCGACGAATTTAGTTGTCGCTACTTGCTTCTATTTAAATTTATTGTGGTGGCACCTTCATCGCTCTGCACTATTAGGAGTGATGCCCCAAGGGTACACAGCGGAGCAATGAGCCGGCCCCCAAGTTTTTAGTTTAATTTCATATTGCTAAGGTAAAAAAATTCCTAAATTTTCTAACACCAGTATAAGTGTTCCCATTGCTAAATGATGAGGTAGGAAACAATTAGGGCCCAAAGCTATCCTAGCTTTTTTTTTTTTTTTTTTGTGTGAGCCCTAAATAGGTACAAAACCTATAGATTTATCATATCAAATTATTTAAACTTATACAGTGAGGTTCAATTGAGTATTTTCAGTTAATTTGACCATTAAATTGTATGAAAAATGATAACATAACAGTAATCAATATTAAAATAAATCATAAAATAACAATTTCGGTCCTCAAACAGTAATATTGTTACCCTTAATGACATATTTTCTCTCAAACTAAAAAGTAATTGCATAGGGTTTCCCTTTGTTAGGGTTCTATGTTCTAGGGTTTCTAAGTAGCTTCGGGTATTACCTTCATTTTTTTTAATCTATTTTTCTTACTAAAATTTGCTTATTCTCTTTTGTCACCCACATTATGGATGATTTTCAATTTCTTCTTGCTTTGCTAGCTTTAATAGCAAATTAGGAGGGGATAGTTGATATGGGATCCTTGGTTGAAGGTGGAGTGAAGTTTGAGGCGTCTAAGGCTCTTCTTACCGAGGTGAGGGTGTGGGGATTTATTGATGTTGAAGCTTTTACTTCAACAATGAAGGGGATTCCAAAGCTTCATGGGAAAGTTGATTTCATGAGGGTTGAGTCATAGCATGATAACATTTTCCTGCTATATGGTTTGAGAAGGAAGATGGGCAAGAGTAGAGTTTTATAGGACTTTGGAATTTTGATCACCAATTATTTATTATTATTATTATTATTATTATTATTATTATTATTATTAAGCTCAAGCTGGAGACTAGTTATTAGAGATGTGGTTTATTCATGTTCTGTGTTAGGTTTATCATTTTGATATCCCAATTGGTTGGAAATTGTTTTTGGTTTGGCATTGAATTTGTTGAAATCCAAGCTTGTTGTGCAAGTAAGCAACACGCTGTCCTCAAACAGAATATGTTGGCAGGAAGAGTTTTTGCGTGCTGCCTCTTGCTTTTTTTTTTTTTAAATAAGAGTTGTAGTTAATTTTGGGTAATTTCTATAACTACTTTGTAGCTAGCCATGTGCATATATATGTTTACCCCCTGTAAACCATTTTGTGCATGTCAAATACAAGAAATTTCCCCTCAAGATATTTTACATGGTATCATAGTAGATTTGTGCCATCGGTTTTCATAGATAGATCATGACAACAAAATGAGAGGACAAAGGCAGTGGTGGCAATGACAGCAACCTGCCTACCAATTTGCCAATTAATTTTTTAAGACCAAGTTCTTCTTTCTTTTTAACATTTGTAGATTACATGAAGGCTTCACTTATAGCAGTTCTACTAAATTGTGATATCATTGTGCTCTACCACAAAAACAAGATCGGTTTCTGGATGAGTGCCTGGTCAAGCCAAAAGAAAATACCACTAAGTTGCTAATGTGGAACAAGTGTAATAGGCTGGTTATTTTGTGGCTCACCAACTTGATAAAACCTTCGCTTCATGATTTGATTACATTCATTGTGCTCTGCCACAAAAACAAGATCGATTTCTGGATGAGTGCTTGGTCAAGCCAAAAGAAAATACCATTAAGTTGCTAATGTAGAACAAGTGTAATAGGCTGGTTATGTTGTGGCTCACCAACTTGATAAAACCTTCGCTTCATGATTCGATTGGCTATCATGACTTAATAGCTGAATTGTAAAAAGATCTAGAAGAAAAGTTTGACCACACAAATGAACAGAGGGCACACAAACAAAGGAAGAGTATAGCATTGCTTAGTTAGAGATCCATGATTATGGTGAACTACTAAGCACAACTAAAAGGTTACTGGGATGAACTTAGGGCCTATGCTTAGATGATAACCTACATTTATGGGGCAACAAAGGTTTAGGCAGAAGAAAATAAAAAACAACATGCACACTAATTCTTTATGGGACTCGATCAAAACTTCAAAATGGTACAGTCTCAAATAATAACTAGATATGGCAAAATTTGACCCGATCGGAAAACCTAACCCTACCCACTCGAACCTAAGCCCGACCTGACCCAATTTGACAAAAAAAGTCAACGACCCAAACTCGACTATACCCAACCCAACCTGAACCTGAACCCAACTAAAGTAAAACCTGAGAAAACCCGAACCCGACCTGACCTGAACCCAAAATAACCCGATGACTAAACCCAACAAGACCCAATTTTAACTTAAATCAATATAAAATATATGATCGACAAAGACTTTAAAAAAATTATGATTTAATATATATGAATGAGTTTCTTCTATTCTACTGATATATTTTACACTATAGAGCGAGCAAGTGAGAACTATGGGAAATGATTAGCGAAATAGTAATAAAGAGATAAAAATAATTAGGTTTTAGAAACTATAGTACCTATTTTGTCTCATATTGTTTGAAATATTTTACTTTTTTGAATAGTTTGAATTGAATTTATTCATATTACTCCTTATATCTTAAATTATCTGCACCATTCATATTTTAACAATTAATATATAATTTTTTGTTTTCAACATTTTAATATATAAATAAAAAATTTTATACATGAATAATAAATTAAGACCTAAAATTCTTAAATATATATTTTTTTAATTTTATAATAAGTAATAATATAAATAAGTTCATGTCAAACTAGTCAGAAAAGTTAAATGGAGCAAAGAAAATGGGACGGAGAGAGATTATTTACTAGAAAAAAATTAAAACTTATATATTTAGAAACTATAGGTCTTTATTTATTATTTAATATAATCAATTTTCATTTATATACTAAAATGTTGAAACTAAAAAAATCATAGATTAATTGTTGAATAGTGAATACTACAAAGAACTTGACATAGAGAAAGTATTTTATTAAATAAATTATATATTAATATATCTTCATAAAATTTATATTATTTTTATGTCTAGTTAAAAATTTTAATCAAAATTAAATAAGAAAATTGAATCAATTTAGCAATTTCGACTTATACATCAATGAATTGAGTAAACCTGACAATTAAGCTGAATCTAGTCAAAGACCCGATAACCCTACCTGATTGGATCTAAACCCAAATAAATCCGACCTGACCAAAACCCGAAATCTACTCAACCCGAAATCAACCCGAAATCAACCCAAACCCAAATAACTTGACCTGAACTAGATCTGGACTCGAATACATGCTGACCCGATTAAATTTGAACTTGAATGACTTGACCCAAACCTGACCTAACCCACCCAATTGCCATCCCTAATCATAACCACTAAACCAGTACCTTTTTTCAATAAAATTAAGGCAATGGTTGTAGCCAAAGAAGAAACAACTTCGTCTTACCCAAAAAGAGGAAGTAAAAGTAGAAGGAGCCATGGTAGTACAAGGACAGAATAATAATGCCGAAGAGTGCCATAAGGTAAAAGAATTCTTACAATGTCACTTTCACTTGAAAGAACTAGGGAGGCTCAAGTACTTCTTGGGGTCAGAATAATGAATAGAACCAATGGTATATTCATTTGTCAATGAAAACATTCTCTTGGTGTCCTAGCTAGCATAGGTTTAATAGGAGCAATGCCTATTAAAATGCCAATGCAATAACAACACAGAGTCGGTAATGCAACCAAATTAGCAAGGAAGGATCCAACTCTCTACAGTTGGCTGGTGAGAAAGCTACCATCAACAGACGAGGTATTATGTACATTGTGAATTTGCTCAGCCAGCAAATGCAAGCACCGCTAATAGAGCACTAAAACACAACACTTAAAGTCCTTCGTGGTACATTAAAGAAACATCTAGACAAGGTCTCTTATTTCCTCGACATGGAGACATGAGGTTAAGAGGCTACAATAATATGGATTGGGCTACATGTCTAGTTATAAAGAGGTCAATCATATGTTACAAAACTAAATTAAGACATACTCTAATTTTGAAGGACCAAGAAACAACCTGTAAACATTGCAAGTTTCATGAGCAATAATCAATCATTTTATCATTAGTTCATCAGCATACTTATACAAGGCAATAGGCATACAATTGGATATTGACAAAGGCAGTTTACGTGTTAGCCAAACACTAACAACTATATCCTATATGCAAAGAGATAAAAAGATATAAACAAGTAAATGTAAAATACGCTTGACACTCCCCCTCAAGTTAGAGCATGCATGTCCGAAATGCCTAACTTGCTTATAAGAAACAGAAACTAATCTTTGCCAAAAGCCTTAGTAAGTTGAAGCGAGCTCTGCATATGTTTAGTAACTATGTCATGTGACAGTGTGTTATCTCGTACAAAGTGGCAATCAATTTCAATGTGTTTTGTGCGTTCGTGAAAAACTGGGTTATTGGCAATGTGTAATGCAGCCTGATTGTCACAGTGTAAAGTCATTGGCTAGGTCAATACAATAGTGAGATCACCAAGAAGACTTTTGAGTCATACAAGTTCGCTGGTGGTAGAAGACATAGCTCGATATTCAGCTTCTGTTGAAAATCTTGAGATTACGGTTTGCTTTTTTTGACTTTCAAGAAATTGGTGCTTCACCAAGTTTCATTATATAGCCAGTAGTAGATCTCCTGGTTAAAGGACAATTAGCCCAGTCTACATCACAAAAGACTTGTAGTGTAAAGTTACCTTTAAAAGGGAAGAAGATGCCTCTCTAGGAGTACTTTTAGATATCTCAAGACATGCATTGCTGCTTTAAAGTGTGCTTCTTTTAGGCTTTGCATGAATTGGCTCAATAAGTTTATGGAATATGTTACATCCGGCCTTGTTATTGTCAAGTAGATAAGTCTTCTAACCAACCTCCTGTATTATGATGGATCTTGAAGCAAATCACTCTTTATTAAGCCGAGATGGTTTTCTTGTTGTGGGAATGCAGCTGGTTTTGCAACTGGTCATTCATGCATCTTATAACATGTCAAGACAATATTTTCTTTGTGATAGGAAAATTCCTTTCGAAGACTTTGCAACCTCAAGACCGAGGAAGTGCTTCAGCTTCCCTAGATCTTTGATGTATAAGAAATCATGAATATTTTGCTTCAGTTGTTGTATGTCTGTTAGATTATTTCTTGAGATGATGATATCATCTACATACACTAAAACAGCAGTGAAGCTTTGTTTGAATTTATGTATGAACAGTGAATAATCAGCTTTAGATTAAATGAAACCAAATTCAACTAGGAAAGTGGAAAACTTTTCGAACCATTGTCTTGGAGCCTGCTTTAGTCCATATAATGACTTTTCTAGTTTGCACACAAGCTTGTTGTTGCCATTTGAAAAACCATGAGGTGACATCATATAAATCTCTTCATTTTGATTCCCTTGAAAAAAAGCATTCTTGACGTCCAATTGATGTAATTGCCAATTTTTAATTACAGCAATAGCTAACAAACAATCTACCATGGTTAGCTTCACCATTGGAGCAAAGGTTTGATCGAAATCAACTCCCTCTACATGGTTGAATCCCTTTGCTACTAGTCTCGCTTTGTATCTTTTAATGCTTCCATTAGGTTTATGCTTGATTCAAAAAACCCATTTACATCCAATGGCTTCCTTTCCTTGAGGAAGTGGTTTTATTGTCCAAGTGTTGTTGAGCTCATGTGCCTTGATTTCCTCCCTCATAGCTTCACATCATTTGGGATTTTTTACTGCTTCACCGAATGTTTTAAGTTCCTATTGAGCGTTTATAGCAGTAACGAAAGCTTTATGTTGAAGAAAAAATCAAGATTAATCCAGATAGTGTGAAATAAAGTAGTGTTTACTTGAGGAATACAGATTTGCAAAAAATGGTAATGATCTATTTACTCCAGGTAGCTCACAAATGTAATCCTGCAAATAAGTTAGAGGATAGCGCTCTCTAGTGGGTCTAGTGTTATAAATTTGTGGATTTGGAGCTAATTCTGATGGATTACTTTCGGGTTCTTCATTTTGTGGGCTAACTTCAGGGTTATTGTGCTCAATTGGAGGTTCATCAAAACATGAGCTAGGCTCAACACTTGATATTGCCAGAATTGTTGGTTGTCATAAATGGAAAGTTGTCATCAAAGAAGATGACATCATAAGACACTAAAATCTTATGGGGCTCAAGATCATGAACCTTGTAACCCTTTTGACCAATTAAGTATCCAAGAAAAATGCATGGTTTGGATCGAGTATAAAATTTGTCCCAAATCCTAGCCTAATTGTGAACATAACAAAGACACCCAAAGAATCGTAACTGATTGAATGAATGTGGTTTGGAAAATAACATTTTATATGGACTGACACCATTTAGCTTAGGTAAGGGAGTGTGATTTATCAGATAAGCTATTGTCAAAACACACTCCCTCCAAAACATGATAAGAAGATTTGCCTGGAAATGTCAAGCACGGGCAACTTCCAAAATGTGATGATGTTTACTTTCCACCAAGCCATTTTTGTTGTGGGGTGTCTATACAAGAAGTTTGAAGCAATATACCATTTTGTTGGAAGAAGGCGTTCAAAAGGCCGTCAATAAACTCTTGAGCATTATCACTTCAAACAAGATAGATGATGTTGTCAAATTGATTTTTCACCATCACATGGAAAATAGTAAGCAACTGGCAACATCATATTTGTGTTTGAGAAGATATACCTATGTGCATCGGCTGTAATCGTCCACAATATTAAAAAAAAAAATGAGCACCACATAACAAGGGTGTTTTATAAGGGATTTTTGTAGAACCAAAAGATATTTTTGTAGAACCAAAACTCATTGGAAAGGGATTTCTTGTTTGTTTCGCATGTAAACAAGGATCACAACACTTATTTTCATCCTTGAACTTCAAACTGAAAAATTGAAATATGTGAGGCAATTTGTCAAATGGAACATGAACTAGATGTCTGTGCCAAAAGGTTGATGTTTCATTAGACTTTACGGCAACTGCAGAATAAACTCCAAGCCTTCGAAGTAATATAGACCATTTCTTTCTTCACTCATGCAATCAGCTTCCTCGACACTAAGTCCTATAGAACACAATATGTTGAGAAAAAAGTTATAACATGGTTTAGATCATGAGTAATCTTACCAACTGACATAATATTACCCGTAAATGAGGGTACATGCAAGACTTTCTCTAGTTTTAGATTCTGGTTTAGCAACACATGACCATAAGAATCAATTTTCATTCTATCACCTTTGGGGATTTGGACATTTAAATGTGGAGGTGATTTGTGATAATTGATCAGATGAGAATGATGTGGTGTCATGTGTTCTGTGGCTCCACTGTCTATTATCTTAATCCAAAGAGGCAACTGAGGCCTTACCAGAGAAGCTCATTGTAATATTCTGCTTTTATGCAGATAACAGAGAAATCAATTGTTCATACTGAGTTTAAGTTAAGCCAAAACTCATTTTAGATGTTGCTGCATGTGCTGAGCTTTTTGCTTACTTCGTACTGGTCTTTGTCCTATTTGATTCTACCTCAGATTTATCCTTTTTCCACTAATCAGGATATCCATTGATTTTGAAACAATCTTCCACGTAGTGTCCGAGCTTGCCACAATGATCATATTTATTCTTACTTTTGTTTAGATCTTTTCCTTCATTTGGTTTCTTTGTATGTTTGGCAACAAAAGCCACAATATCAATTAACATTGTTTTCAGCACAGTGACACTTTACTGTTTTTCTTGTTTAACAATAAGTGCAAAGGCTTTATTGATTGTTGGTAGTGGCTTCATGTTCGGAATTTCGGACTTGATAATGTTAAAATGGTCATTTAAACCCAAAAGAAATTGGTGGAGCTTTTCACCTTCTTTCTCAGCTATAATTTCTTTATAGGCTCCACAGGTGCAGACGGAAGCATTGCTGTAAATGGCGAGTTCATCCCACAAACCTTTGAGTTTTGTGTAATGCGCCACCACTGTAGAATTGTCCTACTGTTGAAAAGATATTTCTCTCTTCAGTTCATGAATACAAGGAATGTTTCCTTGTGAATACCTCTCTTGCAGGTCAATCCACATGTCTTGAACTGAATCAATGTAAGCTATGCTACTGTGAAGCTCCAATGTCAAGGAGTTAAAAATCCATGCAATCACCAATGAGTTGCATTTTTCCCAAATTTGAAAGGTTATTGATTCTTCTGCAAGCTTCTTGATTGAACTATCAACAAATCTTACCTTGTTTTTGGCACACAGAGCATTTAGCATTACTCTACGCCAAGTAGGATAATTTTCTCCTTTAGAGAGACACGTAACAAGGATTGTGCTAAGATTATTTGCGGCATTTAAGGAAATGGTGAAGTGTTAGTGTTGTGCCCAAAATCCAATCATGAAATGATTGTATTTTACAAATTAAGCCATGATATTTTATTGAAGCATTAATCCAATAATTGTGTTTGTTGTTTTGTTTATATGTGACATAATCAAACATAATTATAATCCTAGAATACTAGTATTTTTAAATGTCCCTAATCTAGTATTGTTGTTGAGTGGTTTACAATAAAACATAAAGACTAGTATGTGTGAAGACTAATATGTTACATGTAGCCTGTTTATGGGTACAAGTTGGAGAACTTGTGTACTGGACTGACCAACTATAAGAACACTACATGGATTGTTATATGAGTGTCATAAGTGATTTTCATAGTGAGCATGTATATGTAGTTCTTTGACCTAAGGTCATCAAGGTTTCCTACATGTGAGTCACATACTTTGATACTTTCCTTTGTTGCTCGTAACTGAGTGAACTTGAAGGAGGTCATTGGGTATGTCACATATCATGCGGAGGGTTTTGTATGATCAAGATGGGAGTTGTCCCTCCTATGTAAGGAAAGTGATATCTTCAAGCCCCTTGATTGAAAGAGACTGAGAAAATGCATGGTCATGCTCGAATGAGTTAATATGGGATATCAATGTCATCAACTTTAGTCAGTTTACTTGGTAATCAAGAAACCTTAGATTGGGCTGTATGAGAATAACACATTCCATGTTTTGTGCTTGATCTTGATATCTTGGACAAATAGACAATGACATATACGAATAATGATTATAGAGGTTTAGTCGAATCACCGACTATCTTCTTGCTTAGGTTGCAATGATGTGTTGCTAGACACCGCTCATTGTTTATGATCATAAATATGATTTATGATCATTGCCAACGCGGTAGGAGCCTATGGGGTCGCACACATATAGCCAATTAAATTCTTTGAATTCATGGGCTAAATTGTTTAGTTTGGTTTTATGATAATTTCGGATTAATAATTGGTCATTATGAAGCCCAAAATTAAACCAAATTGGATTAGGGTTTTAAAACTCATTAAACTTTGGAGTTGAGCCTTACTATATATACATCATATAGTGAGAATTTTCGAAGCTCTTGCCCTAGCCTCCCTAAGGACAAAATCATAAGGGTTCTGAAAAGTTGCAGCCACACTCTTTTCTTGGCATTCCTTGGAGGACATAAGCTAGTACTACAGGCGTAAAAAGAACGCATCTGCCGAGATGTAGTGGAGGTCTGGTGATCTAAGAGGCCTGTGTAGATGCCATAGAGAGCATAAACATGTCAAGTATTTTGTGATTCAACTCAACTGTTGGGTGAAAGATCTTACCCGACTAGGTATGAAAATTTCGAACACCCAATTTACTCCGTTTCATTTGGATCTTGGAGGGTTTTGGTTACTTTCCACTGCATTTGTTTATCTCCTGATACCCTGCAGGAAGCAAGATCTCTGTTGCATAATAAGCCAAACCCTGAAGCATCTCCTTATTTCTTATTATTGTCTGTAATATTGACAGTTTTTGGATGTTTTGAAGAATCAAAGAGAATAGCTCTAATACCATGTAAACATTGCAGGTTTTGTGAGCAATAATCAATTGTTTTATCATTAGTACATCAACATATTTATACAAGGTAGTAGGCATACAATTGGATATTGACAAAGGTTGTTTACATATTAGCCAAACATTAACAACTGTATCCTATATGCAAATAGATAAAAGGATATAAACAAGTATACGTAAAATATGCTTGACACAACCAAAAGCCAGTTAGACTTTAGTCATAGTTAAGTACAAACAATGGCATTTGTACCAAGTGAAAAAGTATGGTCAAAGTCCATCTTAAAGGATCTCATAGTAGAGGATACTCAACCTATGCAAAAGTTTTGTGATAATAATACCATGTTGCACATTTGTTGACACCCAATTTCGTCCGGTTTTTTTTAAAAAAATTTTAAAAAAAACTAATTAAAAAATTATTATTATTATTATTATTATTGCTAAAAAATTTTAATTATGTTAATTAGTTTAAAATATATTTTTATTTTGAGAAGATTTGATTTAGAATAATATATGTGTGAATATGTATGTGTTTGAAATAAAAATAAAATTTCAGAAAAAAATGACAAAAAAATTAAAAGTTTAAGGTAAAAATGACAAAATTGAGAAGTTTCGGACAAAATTGACAAATTCTGAAAGTTTCAGGAGCTTTGGGTAATTTTTCGCGTCAATTTTGGGCCTAAACGGACGTTTCTGGCCCAAATTGACAGAAAACGTTAAAATTGTCAAAATCAGAAGCTTCTGAGCTTATCCAGAGCTGGAGTAACGTAAAGGACTGAAACTGTCATTTTACCAATTTAAAAGATAAGTTTGAGATTTTTTATTAATTTATCCGTCCACATTTCAGCCAAGCTCCTTCTATAAATACCCCTCTAAATTCAGTGCTGAAGACATAGAAAATCAGAGACAAAAGTTCAGAGCTCTATTTTAAAAAAGAGAAAATAGAAGCCTTAGTCCTAGCCTCTCCTCCCTCTGCCAAAACAGTCCCAAAAATTATTCATTTTTACGTTTCGACTACCTTCTTCCTCCGTTTTCTCTTTCTTTCTTTTGCCGTCGCCGTCCTATCCCGCTGCCGTCGCCCTGCCGCCGCCGTCTCGCCGTCGCCGTCGCTCCTACTCCGTCGCCGCCGCCGTCTCCGCCGCCGTTGCCATTTCGCCGCCGTGCCCAGCCGTCCTGCCGCCGTCGTCCTGCCGTCTCGCGCCGCCGCGTCCAGCCGTTCCGCCGCCGTCGTCCCGGCCGCCGTCGCCCCGCGCCCTCGTCGCCGTCACCCGGCCGCCCTGCGCCCTCGCAGCCTCCGCCTGCCCAGCCCGTCACCCCCCTCCTCCCCGTGTCGCGTCTTCTCTGTTTTGAAAACAGAGATTTCAAAATTTTAATTTAAAAAGGGTAAACCTCTATTCCATCCTTCATCTTTTCAATTTTTTTCAATTTGGTCACTAACGTTTTTATTTTGTTCTTGCAGAATTAATTACTAACCTTTTTTTATTTTTACTTGTTTGTTTATTATTTGTTTATTACTAACCCTTTTTTTTATTGTTGTTATTAACAACTAATTAATCTAACTTTACTAACTTTTTTTTTGTTGTTATTAACAACTAACAACTAACAACTAACTTACTAACTTTTATTATTGTTATTAACAACTAATCTAACTTTACTAACTTTTCTTTTTATTGTTATTAACAACTAACCATATTAACTATGCTAACTTTTATTATTATTGTGTTATTAAAGTGGATGGCCAAAAAGCCCCACTTTATTATTATTAATTTTTTTTTATGATTGAAAAAATAAAAAGGGAATTTTATGTGAATAATTTTTAAAGGCTAACAAAAATCACTAATAAAAAAAAACCAACTATCTTTTATCATTTTGAGACATAACTTTTATTCCTTTTAATAAACAAACATAATGAAATAATGAAAAATAAATAAATAAATAAATGAATATAAATCATTTTTTTCAATGAAATAATTTAAAAAATAAAAATAAATAATAAATAAATAAATAAATACAAATCATTTTTCAAATATATCTTTAAAAGTAATGATTTTTTTAATTAATAATTAATTAAATAATTAAAAAAATAAAATAAAAATTAAACTCCATGTCCAAATGATCCGCCAGGATCCATGGCTTGGAAAATATTTTAAATAAAGTATATAAAATATTTTTTTCCTTTATTATTAAAAAATAAAAACTTTGGAATATTTTTACTTAGCTCTTTATCCAGAAAAATAATAAAATATAACTTTTTAGTTTCTTTATTAATAAAAAGAATAAAAGAGTAAAAAAAAATTTTTGGGCTAATATTTTACTTTTTTTTACTTATTTCTTTCAAAATAATAAAAATATACAACTTTTTGTTTCCTTTATTAAATAAAATTTTATCCAAATGATTTCAAATAAAGGTAATAATAAAAAAATTAAATCTCTTTACTTATTAATTAGAGGTATTTATAAATTAAAAAATTAAAAAAAATCTTTTA
Organism: Aquilaria sinensis; assembly: GCA_005392925.1. Lineage (NCBI taxonomy): Eukaryota > Viridiplantae > Streptophyta > Magnoliopsida > Malvales > Thymelaeaceae > Aquilaria > Aquilaria sinensis. The sequence continues at coordinate 33,895 of SMDT01003270.1, forward strand.
ACAAACAAAAAGAACATAAAAAAAAAAATCATATAAATATCAAAAACTTTTCTTTATATACATATAAATCTTTGATTTCTTTAATCTTTTTTTAAAATAAATTATATAAATATCAAAACTTTACCTTTATTTTTTTAAAATATACATATAAATTTTTAGTTTCCTTATTAAATAATCATTTTTGCTTAATTTTTTTTATAAAAAAAATAAAACAAATAAATATTAAGACTTTTCTTTTTGAAATATACATATAAATTTTTGGTTTCATCATTAAATAAATAAAGTTTTGTTTACTTTTTGATTCACCTTTTTATCAAATAAAATATTAAGACTTTACTTTTATTTTAAAAAAAATATACATATAAATCTTTAGTTTTCTTCATTAAATAAATAAAACCTTGATTAAATAATTACTTTCTTGGTTCATCTTTTATCAAATTAAAAAAATAAGCTTAAAAATAAATATGTATAAATATCAAGACTTTTTATATAAATCTTTTCTTGAATAATTAATTTTGGTTTATCTTTTATCAAACAACAAAAATCAATCAAATACATGAATATCAAGATTTTATTTTTAACTCTTTTGTTTTCTTTGGTAAATAAAATCCTGGTATTAAATAAAAAAAAAAGAAAACCTCTACTTTATTTATTGTTATTTAATTTTTCTTTATTTTATGGTTAAACTCATTTCATTTAAAGAAATTAGCCATAAAAAATATATATGTAAAATAAATCTGAACCATGTTGTTAAGTCAAAAAAAAGAATTTTTTAGTTCATGGTATATTGGCTGGAAACTGTCTCGTGCCCGCTTTTGAGCTGCTTCACCTGGTGAAGAGGGTCTGGCTGAGTAACAACGCCCCGTACCATGATCAAAGATTTTTTTTATTTTTAAACTCTTTGATTCCTTTAAATTAACTTCTTATTAAATAAAAAAATTAATTATTTTTTTAATTCTTTTATAAATTGAGTAATTCTTTAAATAATAAATATCCTTCATTAAACAAGAAAAATCAGATATGAAAAAGAAAAGAAAGATAAGAGAAAGATAAAAATCAAAAAGATAAAGAAAAGAAAGAAAAGAAAAGAAAAGAAATAATAAAATATAAAAAAAAATAGAATTTTTAGATTATTAATAAATCTAAAAATTTCATAAACAAAAAGAATTACGAATTAGTAATTAAACTAATAATTAATTCCATAAAATAATAATTAAATAATTAACTCAAATTAAATTAATTTCCATATCCGGATGATCCGGCAGGATCTACGGTTTGGAAAATATCAACTTTTTAATTAAATAAATTAAATAAATAAAAAGATAAAAATCCATATTTATTAATATGGATTAAATTGTTTAAAATTTCACCAAATTCCGTGTCCAAATGACTCGGCAGAGTCCATGGTTCGGAATCCAAATCTTCCGTGTCCAAATGACTCGGCAGAGTCCATGGTTCGGAAGTATAAAATTCTATACAAATTAACTTAAAAATCCACATTTTAACTGATTCAGTTAAAATTTCTAAATTAACTGAAAATTATTTAAAAGCAAAGTAAAACAAAATTAAAATCAACTAAGGTGCCAATTTTGGGCGCTCTAACAATACTGTTTTAACGTAACCGTACTCCCGATCCCCGAACTCTCGCAGACCAATTTTAAGGTGACCAATCGACCTAGGTAAAGGGATTGGTGGCGACTCCAGAAAACCCGTCGTTGCCACAACATTACACCTAATCTTGTCTATCACGAATGCACAAAACATATAGAGATCAATTATCATTTTGTATGAGAAAGGTTGTAGGAGAAAGAGCAGGAAATTAACTACATTCCCTCAAAACATCGACAAATAGATTTGCTAACAAAAGGTTTGTGCTATGATGATCTACAATGACTAAAAGGCAAGCTTGGCAATTCTTTTCTTCATGCTCCAGCTTAAGGAGGGCTGTTGAACTCTAAGCTTGTTGTTGTCAAGCTTGTTGCACACGTAAGCCAATGTTGTCCTCACACAAAACCTCTTGGTAGAAGTCGCCTCTGCTTATGCTGCCTCTTGTTGCTTTTTTTTTTATAAGAGTTTTAGTAAGTTTTGGATAGCTTCTATAACTAGTTTATAACTAACTTATTGCAAGCTTGTGTGTATATATGTTTGTGCCTTGTAAACCATTTTATGCATGTGAAATATAAGAAATTTTCAATCAAGATTTTTAAAAAATTAGTTCATTGTCAAGGCATATGCAGTAGATTAATTGAAACATTATAAGGTGGAAGCCAAAGGGTGACTAAGAAAATAGTCACAAGCAGTCATAAATAATGACTAAAATGAGACTGAAACAGTCAAATACAACATCCATAGTCACTCTTGTCAGGTCTCAATTCACCCCCACCCTAAACCTTTTTAGAGGTTGAGATCAAACAGTTGTTTTTAGTCACTCAATTGATTCTTCCATGTGATGAATTAGGCTCTGACTCCTAGGATTCTTAACCAAAACTCTTTAATTACTTAGATAGGAATCTTAGGCTTTTAAAGCTCTAATGGGTTTTTCTTAATTCACCTAATTGATTGAGTTTCAACCAGATGAATTCACTTAGATAGTTTCATAAGTGCATAAGAGGTTTAAGGAGGTTAGGTGACTTACGTGTGTACTCTGTTTCCTTAATGCCTTTGCCAAGACATACAAACATTCATGCACATACAAACTAGATCAAGTAATTACAGACCATGCATTCATTTTTCCTAGTTTGTTTTACTTAGTACTTTAAGGCTTTCATAAGCCCAGAATACATATAAAGCACAAGTTATGCTCTATTTCATGTCCCTTTTGCCATTAGTTATCTACAGATATTTACAAGCCAAAATTGCGCAAATAGGGACTATATCCCAAAATTACGCACAACAAAAGTTTAATCTTTTAGATGTCGTGCATGGTACATGGCATAGGTAAATCTTATGAACTTTTCCATTCCTTTTTCATAAATCATGAATCCAGAACATAGACCTTTCCTAAAAATTCTTTAGCCCTTTATTCTTGCACTTCTTTGCTTAAAATAAGCAAAAGAGAGCATGAGTACATAGGTACTCAGTAAGAACCCAAATTCAGCACCTAATGCCTTCATTATGCTTATAACATTGCTATAAATATAAACCTCCAATTTTGCTTAATAACCTGCTTCCAAAGACAAAGAAGACACCAAAAGCAGTATACACAAAATAATACAAGAGACATATATATATAAAACAAGGGTTAGCACATGCATACAATAAAAGAAGCACACAAAAACACACACCACATACACACAGTTTCCTTAACATAGCAAGCATGATTTTCTTTTAATTTTTCTTTATGTGATCACTTTAATTAGATTCAATTAATATAGTGCTCTAGATGATTGATCAAGATCGGTTGATCAAGCTTGGCCAAACTTGAACAAAAACCCTATACTTATCGAAAGCAAACTAGCTAGCTTACCATAGTGTTTAAAGCACATATAGCCCATTACATAGCCTCTAGGTTCCTTTGCCTATAGTCATCCCCTAGGGTAGATCTTTCCCCTTTAAAATAGATGAGAATAAGCTTCATATGGGTCCTTTCTTATGGCTAAAAAGGCAACAAAGAAGCTTGATCACACATCATATATCATAGGCACCACCGTGAACTAGTTTTGCATCACCATGTCTCACTTTTGGCTTTGTATTTGTTCTTCTTTTCCTTCTTTCTTTTTGGTGGCTCTAGGATGCTTTGCTAGAGGTTTGCCCAGGTTGTAAAGGATGAGATGGTAGCAAGAAGCAAAAGTATCAACCCACCAAGAGCACCACCGTCGGCCTACTATGCATTACCATGTTTGGTTTTGGTTAGGGCTCTTTTCACTTTTCTTACCTCAACTTTCTTTTTAGTAACTTTGCTTTGAAGGTCTAGTCTATAGAAAGAAACAGCTAAGACGCAGCCTTAGTTGAGGCCTAGTCAAGTGGTGAAGCATTCGGCCAAATTTGGCCTTGGTAGCTAAGAATTTTTACCATCTTTTTGGTCTAACTCTCTTCAGGTTGCTTAAGTCATTTTGTATATTTTTTATGTCCTACTTAGCTTTTTAAGTGGCATGTTTTGAGCACCCACTTCATGTATTAATTTGGCCAATTTGGCCCTCAAACTTTCCTTTGAACACAAGTGCACTTAAAGTGCATTTTGGAGCTCTTTAGTGTACTCTAGGGTGTTTCCATGACTTCCATGTGTGTTTCACCTTCTCTTAACCTAAATTGTAGCCCCTATTCTCATTTTAATGGAAAGCATCAGCCCCATATAATCTTTTTCAAGATTTTAGGTTTTAGGGCCTTCACATGTCCATGGTTGCAAACAGAGGTGCCCTTAAGGGTCCTTTGGTGCACCCTAGAATGCCCTTTTTCTTTCTCATGTGTTTTTCCTCTTTCTTGGGCTCATGTGGTTGTCCTCACTTATATTTTAGCCTTAGACATTGAGCCCACACAATCCTCTTTAGAGTTTTAGGCTTTAGAGCTTTCAAGTGCACATGAGTGCACGCAGGGGTGTACCCAAGAACCTTCTTGTGGTCTTCCTCAGTTTTCTTATAGTGCTCTTAAGTTCTTTACAATCTTTCCTTAAACCATGAGTCTTCCTCTCAAGACCCATCATGGCACCACATTTTAGCGACTTTTGGCCTAGAAATGGAGCACTCTTCTCTCATGTTCCACTAATGTGCCCTTAGAATGTCTTCAAGGCACATCATGAGTACTTAGTCTTGTATGTTTTTTTCTCCTTGTGTTTCATGACTTGCATTACTTCTTCACACCATTTGTACTCATCATATACATATAAGAATCATAGCCCTTGGCCTATTCAAGTCAAAGGTATGACAACTCTTGTACAAGCAACTGAGGTGCGACTGAATGTAGCAACTGAATCTCTTAGTCACAGCATTTACAACATGCTAAAATAGGAGCGACTAAAAATTCAGTCACTCTTTTAATACATTCTTTTATATGTTAATCGAAATGTATAATATTAAAATAAGAATAATTATTATAATTATTTAAAATGGTTTCTAAATTTAATGAAAAGAAAAATTAGAAATAATAAAATAATATTTTATTAATATAAAATTTCAATTTAATACAATCCAATTGCCATAAACCTTAAATCACAGAACCCTAAATAAGACAAATGGCTAAACTTATTGCATGAGCACATCAGTGACGTCCTAATTGGCCTGATCATTGCTCTAATTAGCTAGATGATGTTGACTTTGCTATTCCCCTTCAGCTCAATGGTCACTTGAGATCTTCTACTTCTCAGGTTCCTGCCTCCTGAGTTAAGTTGGGTGAAGGTTAGTTAGCCACATCATGTCAGGAAAATAATCTCCAACCTTATGCTATAACATCTGTGATACTAGTGGAGGCCCACTCGATGCTGGGTAAAGGTAATGGAACATCACAATCGGGTGCTACTGAAAACCAGACATCATACATGACCCACTCAATACAGGAGGATGCTAATAAAATGGTTGCGCTGATGGTTGGGGTCTCGTTAGCTAGGGATACAAAAATTGCATATCATATCAAAATTACAAAATTGCATATCAAATCACTCATCATGACAATACCAAATAAAATAGTTATCCATAAATCCATATTGATGTAAAAGCATTCCAACCACATATTGCTCTTAATAAGTTCTGTTTCGACATCATCTATATGGACATTTTTATCAACTTAGTCACACTACCACATACAGTTCTTATAAAATTTTCCATACTATCTATGAAATCTGAGTTCATTTATCCATCATTCATTAATTTATTGTACGTCCATTCACATCCTACTGCTATTCTCTTATATATTTCCTACAATTAAAATTCATGCACATTTAATCAGAAAAACAAACATTATAACTCAATAATTTTTAAATTTTCATTTCTACAAATTTGGTTTGCTATGCATGTCCACCTATATCCTAATCATCACTTCCTATAGCGAATGACTCTTATTCAAAATGAAAAATCTAACTCGTACTTTACATTGACATTTATCTTAATAGTTTGAACAAATTTCGGTAGCATCTCACTTTAATTTCTTGAAACACACCATTCATTTGAGACAAAAACATCAAATCTAGCTTCCTGAGGAATGAGGTTCAATATATCTGAAATTTATCCACCATGAAAATAAATCAAAAACACTAAAGTACAAGGAAGATTTTTTTTTCATTTTTAAAATGTATAATTTGGACAATCAATTATTTGCAAATAGAGACATATTATATATATATGGTAACTACAGATCTTTGTAGTTACCCTACATTCATATTATTTCTCAACATATCGGGAATTATTAGCAAACACTCTACATTTTATCTATGTGCATATGTGAATAAAACTATTCATAATAAATTTACCAGTTACAATAAAACCATACATATAAATACATGTTACCTCTATACTAATAATTGTGGATGGGGACGTTTCAGTGCAAAAACAGTTGAGCTTGAACTAAAGGAAGCAGAAGTAGAGAAGGAGAAAAGGATAAACCAGAGGAGAAGGTAAAAATGAGGAAGAAAGAAGGAGGTGTGATTTAAGCTTGTATGAGTATGGGTGACTGAAATTGTTTAGGGACATTTTTTTGAAATAAGCAACTAAGGAGCGGCTGACTAAGAAAATATTTTATTCTAAGCGACTGAAAAACGATTGAAAGGTTTCAATCACTCCTAAGTTGCGCCACTTATGAGCCCCAAATATTAATAGCTGAAGAGCGACTAAATACTTTTTGTGTATGAATTACAGTTACTACTTTGCCTTTTTCTTGTAATGAAAAGTTTATTTGTTGCGACTTTTTATTCAATTGGATGTGTTTAAGCCCCTAAAAGAGTGGTTGCAGCCGTAGATGGTAATCAAACGTGTATTTTTCCAGCGAAGTATGTAGGCTTGTTGGATTTTTTGCTTTACGTATGGAAGCTTACTTCATCGGGATAAGTTATGTAGAAATCAAGCTACTGTAGTTAACCAATCTGGCCTATGGATAAGGCTCAATTCTGAAGGAAAGAGAGGATTCTCAAAGGATAATATAAGGAAGAATTCGGGAGTGGCTTTTTCTAATGCACAAAATGCAGGTTAGCTGGATGATGAGGAGTGTTGGACAGGATTTGGTGGTCCATAAGTCTAAAGCATGGCGTGGTTGTTGTGAACCTGACAAAGGAGGGAAATTAAGCAATTAATCTTTTATGCAGCAAAATTCTTTAGTAGTTGTACAAGATGGAGCAGTTGTGGTTTCAAACTTTAGTTCTGTAGTGGTGGGGCCGTTTTTTTTTCCCAAATGTATTATATAATATATGGTTATTTAAGAGATTGGCTTGACAAGGGGGTCATTTAGAGCATCAAACTATTTTGGAAAGTTGCATATGATTATCTAAAAAAGGTTAGGGGAGGCTCAAAAAGTCAATGAGTTGGAAGCTCTCATTTGGAAAGGCTCCCTTGGTGTGGTTTTCCTATCAAAGACAAAGGAGCTTGTAGAGGAGATAGAATTTATTTAGGTGCAGCTTGGTTTTTCTAATTATTTAGCAGTTTCATGGAATTAGTTACTACAATTGGACATTCAATATTTTTCTACTTCACATATTGATATGTGAACTTTTTTTTTTCTTAATGGTAGGAATCCAGATGTGGACTTTAATGTTGATTCTTGGGCTTTTTTACGTTATTTAGTGAAGATATAAATGAGTGAGTACCTAGTTACAGAGATTTTAATGAGATTATGTACATATCGGAGAAAGATGGTGGCAATGATCATCCATAGTGGGTATGCAGATATTTTTTGACCTTTTTTTTATATGAATTTGTTTTTGTGGATTTGGGTTTCTAAGGTAATATGTTTACATGGCAAAAAAACTGTCAAAGGAAAACTTTGGTGTGATATGTGGTAGGGTAAAATGGCAATTTTTGCAATGTGTGATGGTACTTTGGGGATTTCAGGCTGATTGAGTTCTTTTGATTGTAACATGTGTTACCTTTGTTTTTTATTCGGTTTATGTTAATGGACAACCAACTGATGTCTTTCCTCCATCATATCATATGGTATTTGGCAAGGTGACTCGCTGTCTCTTCCCTCGTCTAACATTAATTGAATTTTTTTTATCTTTTTTAATTAAAATTTAATTTAAATATATTTATATTAATATATAATTTCATATAAAATATTCATATTTTTATAATAAATTTTTTAAAAAATAAAATTATAAATTAATTACTATAAATAGTAAAAATATCTGTTTTTATGAAACGGAATGAGTATTTGTTTATAATATTTGCTTAAGCTCTTTCATCTTTGCTTGTTGATGCAAAAAATCTTAACTAATTCATGGTATTAGGTCAGCGGCTGAGGCCTGAGGGTCATTCCACATCTTATTTGTTGTTTGCAAACTAATAGCTGGTAGCCTGTGGAACAACTAAAATTGAGACAAGTTATATTATAACTTTTTTGAAGCTATATATTATAAGTTTGTTCGGGGATAGAATTTTATATCCAATTTATTTTTACTTAAATCAACTTAACTTAAAATATGATTTATTTTTACTTTTATATTTTTTTCTCTGAACTAATTTCATCTAAAGGCTATATTTATGCAATGTAATAATCTATTGAAAACAAAATTTTTCTAATTTTTATTTTTTAATAACTAAAAAAGGAAAAAAGAAATCATATATACAAGTTTAATACTTTGACATCATAAAGAAATTATTTTTAGTGGATTATTAGACCTATATGATATTGACTTTTGAATAAAACTGGTCCCAAAGAAAAAAGAAGTAAAAATAAAAATAAATTATTTTAAATTAAATTAACTTAAATTAAAATAATTTGAGCGCTAATCTTAGTAACTCCTGTCTTTCTTAGCTCTGGAATATCAAATGAATCTATAGCTACTATACGGGGATTTAACTGGACCTTCAGAAAATTTATTTAATGATGAATATTGTGAAAATTTCAGAAAGTTTTTTAGTATCTTTTTGATAAGGTTGAGAAATGTTTGTCTGCTTGGAAATTGAAACTCTGGTAGAGGCTTTGGTCGCTGGGGTGTCGTAGGGAAAATTTTTTCCACATTCTTCTTTCCTCGATGTTGATATGCTTCCTCGTGCTTCATGTGTTTTAACAAGTTTGATGTTTGGTCACTAGTTATTAGAGATTGCAGGTCTATGGCGAGCTTTTGTTTTTGTTTTTATAATTAAAAACAAAGACAAATGAATGAAGTTTTAAGGAAGTATAGGAGTAATGAGAGAAACCTGAATCTTAGGACCACAATTACCAAACAATGCCATAGAGAATCATTACAAGAAAGAAGCGATGAAGTAACTGAATTTCAGTCACTAGTCAATTCGGTGGCTAGTCAGTCGCTAGCTGATGGGTCATGTAAGTATTGCGACTGACTAGTGATTGAAAATTTCAGTTGCTAGTTTTCAGTTGTTAGTTTTCAGTTGCTAATTAGTTGCTAATTAGTAGCATATTTTATATTATTTTTTAAAATCCGTCGCTATTCAGTCGTTAATATGCTTTAGTCGCTATTTCAATCACTAAAACAAATTAAAAACTTTGACTTCAGTCTCTCCTTCCTCATTTGTACTTCTTCTTTTTCCTTAACTCTGACCTCGCCTTCCTCATTTCTCCTTCTTCTTCCTTAACTCCAGCCTCTCTTTCCTCATTTCTCCTTCTTCTACCTCCTTCATTTTTCCTTCCTCTTCTACTTCCCTAAACTTCCGGCCTCTCATTCCTCATTTCTCCTTCTTTCTTCTTCTTCCTCCTTCATTTCTCCTTCTTCTTTTTCCTCATTTTCAAATTAATAATATTATGTTTAGATTCTATATTTATTTTAATTGAATTTTTTTTATTATTACAATTCATTACCGTATTTAACATATTATATATATATATATATATATCAGTCGCAACTAGCAACTGAAAGTGACTATTTCCTCAGTCTCTATCCTGCTTTTGTGTTGTAGTGCATTCATCAAGTCCATCATATGTTGGTAAGAAGCAGTAATGGTAGTAGTAACAAGTAAAGAACCATATAGTACTTAAAGAGTCTGAGAATAATCTATAATAATCATTATAAAGTTGATATAATGAGCAGATGCAAATAATAGAGCTTAATGAATTGCCCCTAGTTAAGCCCCCAGGACAGACTCATACTAAGGAATGAGAATGCTCTTGTGCTGTCTGAGAGGAGCATCAAAACCTAGCCAATCCCATATAGCCACACCAAGGCCATTTGAAGGCTCCGTCAATAGTAAAGATATCCTTCAAGTCTATGGCGAATTTGAATGCTTGGAATAGTAAATAGATCCCAGATTCCCAAATTCTCTGAATTTTAAATTACGGATGTGAAAATTTAGTTGTCTCGGATTTGATGATTCCATGACCAGAACTATGGAATCGACGGTTTCTTCAATCTATTTTTCATCCATATATAGATGTGTTCTGGAGTTTTCACATTCCAGTTTCTCTTAGATATACAGAGGTTCACTTTATGGGTGAGCCCGGCAGAACATGATTGATACTTTATTGGATGAAGATGTATGTTAAGGAGCACATCCATTTTGGGTCACTAAAACTTCCACCAAATGTTTTAAAATTTTTGGTGGCAAAGCTTTAGATGACCATTTGTCAAAACTGTCGTCGATTGGAGATACTGGTGTGGCATTCAATTGGGACTAGTGAGGTGAATTTAGGACCCTCATAGCTTGTGCTTAGGCTTTTTGTGCTTAGCAAAGTTGCTGGTTTTCTTAATTTTCTTCTTCTTGGATGGCTTTTATGTGCGCATGATTTTGTTTCTTTCTTTGTAGTGGCATTGCTCGCTCAATTTCAGAATTTGAAGAATAAGTTGTCCTCTTTCTTTTTTTATCCCGTAAGTGGTCCATCAAACGCATGGTGGGGTGAGGTGAGGTGGAGCTGGTGTTTGGTTTTTTTAAGATTAAGGATTAATTCCAATTTACTCCCAAGGGTTTAGGTGAAATTAAATTTCCCCCTTTTTGTTTCAGGAATATACACTTTGCCTCACACATTTTTTATACAATTTGATAGCAATTTTTTAAATTTTAATTTAAACACTATGGTAGCTAATATTTTATAATTTCAATCCGTATGATATTTTTTTTATAATTAATAAATATTTTAAATTATTTATGTTTTCTTTCTATAAATGGAAAATAATATTTTTTAAATATTAATTAACTGTAAAAAAGTATGATATAGATCAAAATTAATTAAAGAAGAGTACCATATAATTTAAATTAATATTTCAAAAGTTGCTGTCAGATTGTATATTTCTAAAATAGAATTGGATAAGTATAATTTCACCTAAATTTTAAAGGTAAAACTGTAATTATCCTAAAGATTAATGTGATTGCAGGTTCTTTTGTCAATTCGTTGTCAGCTGGAGTTGGAATTGTTGTTCCAAATAATAGTTGTCATGTCGCGTTGACGGCCTTGTCATTTTTTCGTTTTGCCGACTGTGGTTCATAAGGAGGCACTGGATGTTTTGGGAAGCTCTACATGAAGCTTTACAATAATTTGCTTCAATTCTCTAGAACTTAAAGATTGAAGTAAATTAATCACTCTTTCATCATTTGATTAATTTGCTTCAATCTTCAAGTTCCAACTGTTCTTTAGTTAAGACGTGAATCTAGAGGATTGAGAAATTGTGTTATTTGGTTGGAGTGTTTTGTATATGAATTATTAGAGCAGCTGATCAGATGAAACTGAAAAAGAAGTTTTTAAAATAGATTTTTTGCAACTCTTAACTTTCAAAAGTCATTACTTTTGTTGTAGTTATCAAGATAACTATATAATACGTTATTTTGAAGGAAATTTCATGCCCTACAATTATTATCAGAGTTTTATCCTATGCAACTGTGTTTAGCTAATAAAAAGTCTATCATTTTAAGAGGTATTTGGTCATAAGAAGTTTATGACATTTTTTACTTTTTATAGTTTTCAGTTTTCCTTATTTATTTTAAATTAGGATTTCTTTATGAGCGTATAAATAAGTTCTCTTATGTTATTATTAGTCATTCTATCAACAATATTTAATATCCCAATGTGCTTTTAGCCTTCCTTCCAAGTGAATTCGTATTGTTTACATGATCAAGCGCATTACTTAATCAATCTTCAGTTTTCGTTGTGTCCTTTAGCCTCCGATACATTGTTATAATATTCATATTTCTAATGTTTTGGCATTAGATTTTGAATAATAATAGATCTCTTATATTTATTAAAAAAAAAAAAAAAAAAGAACTTCACTGAGGAATGACGCATGATGCGAAAAAAGTATATTAGTTACAAATTCGCTGTAAACCCCAAATATTAATGACAAATTTGATGCTTGAGAGAGGTTAAAACTTCCAGAATCGTATCAGACGTTAGAAACAAACCGGATGGATCTCAACTACAGGATCAGAACGATTAGTTAGCAGTAAAGTTCATCTCATCAAGAATGGCGTGCAGAGGGTGAGAAGAGAGCAAAGAGAAGTGATTGTATAGTACTACTGCGTTCCGGGCTCGGGGGGAATATGAGGAGAGGGCTGTGGGCGTGGGGCAGCCAGAAAATGATGTGAAAAGGAAGAGGAAGAGGAGAAGGGAAAGAGAAAATTAGAAAAAGAAAGGCATCTCACCGGTTTGGTCATTGGTGTGGTATGATGTGATGTGAGCAGTTCTTGTCAGGGTCATGGACATTGGCGCAAGCAACCCCGCACGTGCAACTCAATGGCCGCAAGCAAACACATCTCTAATTGGGTTAACTATAATTTGTCCTTTGAAATTTAGATTAAATTATATTTATTTTTTTTATTTTAAAAATATATATTTTATCCTCTAATTTTTTAGTATAGTCCAGTAGTAACTTATAAAATTTTAATTTAAACATTATGTAATTATATAGTTATTTTTTAGTAACTTTAATCCGTATGGTACTTTTTTTAAAGTTAATGGCTATTTTAAATTATTAATTTTTTTATTTCTATAAATACAAAACAATATTTTTTAAATATCAATTAATTAAAAAAATATCCTAAAGATTGAAATTACTTGAAGATTACCTTTGTACAGTCTAAATTAACATTTTAAAAGTTTCTGTTGAACTGTATTAAAAAAGAATGGACAAGGTGTATATTTCTTTAAACAAAATGGGATAAAATGTAATTTCTCCTAAACTTTGAGGTGTAAATTGTAACTAACCCTCTCTAATTTTTTTCCCTACATATGAGTGTCAATGGAAGATGTGAGACTTATGTGGGCACATGACTGCCCACTAATCTTAGTGCTTTCACTCTTTTTCTTGAGCACATTAATAAAAGTTGGTTTTTCCTTTTGTGGCGAGAAATAAGCATCTCCTCTCCTCCATTCCTCGCCTGGCCTCTTAACTTTCTCACTCTATATATCCTCTATCTGGTGCTGCCAAATTGTAAAAACTGGCAAATTCCAAAGTGAGGTCTGGAAAGTGGAATATGTCCATCTGAACACACACACACAGAGTCACGTATCAATAATCAATAAATAGAAGCAGGAAAACAAATACATGCAGACGCCAAGCATTTATTTCCCACTCATGTTCTTTTGAGCTTTTTTGTAAAAGGAGACTAGGCGAGGTACCAATTGCCACTCAGAAAAAAGAACGAAACTAATGGGGTGGGTATCTTGGTGCACCCAAACAAATGGCTACCCAACAAATCCCATTCCATGTGAAAGCAAGAACAAGATCCTCTTCTGTTTGTTTGTTTGCCTGTTTTGTTCTTGCCCTGTTTAGCTTACCTCCCCCTGTCGTTTTCTCTTTTGTCCACTTGCTCCTCCTGATGTTGCTGCCACACAGTCAGAGTCTCATCTCTTGCCCACAAACCACCAGGGATTCCTCGTTTATGGACAGGGTTTTTTGTTGGATGGGATATTCCTCGCCCAGCCCGCCTCACATTGTTTGGCCCAAAATGGCCCATTTGACTATGCTTTTGTTGTTTTTGGTGGGTTTGCCACTCATATTTGCATGTCATTGATTGGTCCAATATTTGTTTTTTTTTTTTATAATCAGAATAAACATTTGTCCAATATTTTCGTGTAGGAGTACGCTTGCCATTAAGGTTACAAAAGAGCAAAATAGTCATTGACTACTCCAATAATAGGAATATCCCATCTAACATATGAATATTCCTTTCCACATCAGCGCCACATTAATGTCATTTCAAGAGCTAATATAACATTGGTATAAAGAGCATTGATGTGGCTCTAAATAGTGTATTTACAAAGTTCTCACATTTAAAGGGCAAAGTGTAAGCTTTTAAAACAAAATTGAGTAAATTGTGCTTTCACTTACCCCTCAATGAATTTTTTAAATTCACTATAGTTTTTTAAGAGAAAATGTGAAAGTTTTAGGAAAAGGCAGATTAATTCATGATGAGAATTAAAAAATTTCAAACGATTCATTATTGAATCAAGAATATGAAAAATTATATAATTTTTTTTAAAAACATCATAGGTATGGCTTTTTCTAGTATAGATCTATTAATTATGAAGAGAAAAAAGACAAACACACACATATACATATATATAGTGTAGGGTTTCATAAGCCAAACTGTGTAGCAAAATTTTTCATACCAAACAAGTTGGAATCTTTTACCCAATTATTGAGTCAAGTTACAAAAATTAAACAGTTAACATATCTAGGCTCTTTAAGGTATGTCCACATGAACCAATTGAATCACCATGTCTCTTCTAGGTCTCGATAGAAAGCGCTCCTCTTATGTTCATAGTGTTATCTTGCATTCTCCAGAGAAATCAAGAAGGGAGTGTAACTGAGATTTTTCAAAACTCTACTGATTTCGTCCATGAGCACTTTCTTTAAGAAACACACACTATATATCCCTATATATTGTAATGCGTGAATTCCAAGCCAAGTAGGTTTCGTAGCTCAAACTAAATTGGGTCTAATTTCGGTCACAAGTATGAGCTCAACTTTTAGATCAATAATTCATTCGAAATTGCCATGAAATCTTAACCAAACAATTTGACCTTTGTACTCAAATAACCCAATCTGTATATATTCAAGAATTTTACAATTCTTCTAAAAAAGAAAACTTACTATATCATAGATACATACTCATTTATGATCCATTTTACTCATAATACACAAATCTATGATGTAAACCATAACTTCATGATTTTTCCATGCATAAGTTTGAGTTTGTTGCTTTTAACCAACTTAGCACATGCATGGACCAAGAAGAATTCCTTACAAGTTTTCCTAAAAGTATCCAAAATATAATTGGATGATGCATGTACTATCTATATATCATTATTTTAATTACTTTTTGCATGAAAAATGTTGTGAGAGTTATTGTGGAGGTTGGTACAATAAAACAACAGATTGTAAAGGGTGATTTAGTTGACACATTAACTAAAAAATTACAGAATTTGACGTACAATAAAGCAATAAATTGTTAAGGGTAATTATTTGTAATAATTAATTCTTAAGTCCTTATATAACTCTCATTCCAAAAATCACTCATTCCCCAAGACTACTTCTTTTACCATTAATTGCATAATATGTTTGTATGTTTTAATAACTTAGGCCCTCATATAGCCGTGACTCTAAAATTTAAATTTTGAGTTGTTAGTCTTAGTGAGCTCTTTCTATCATAGTAGAAAGTCCTTAAAATTCTATTTTACATACATTTTAGTAATTGAATTTATAGATATATAAAGGAGAAACGTACCTACTTCCCAATACTGCTTCCTTTAGCATTAGCTTCATAATACATTTGTGGCATTAATTTCATAATTCATTTACAATAATTAATACTTAGATACTTATACAGCCCTCAATTTAAAATTCACCTATTTCCCTAAGACTAGTTCTTTTATCATTAATTGCATAGTACATTTATATTATTTAATAACTTAAGCCCTTATATAGTCATGACTCTAAAATTTAGATTTTTAAATATAATTTTTAGTGAGTTCTTTGTGTCATAGTAAAGAGCCCTTAAAATTCTACTTTTTATATATTTTATTAATTGAATTTAAATTTCTATCCTTATAGCATAATAAAACACCATTAGCTTTTGTTGCCTTTTTAATGGCTCATCAATAATATTGTCTCTTAATTAATTATTTTAAATAAATTGCTTCTCTTTGTTGCCATTTAGTAGCTTTAATTTCCATTAAAATGCTCTGATTACAATTTTATTTGGTTTCAATAGCATTAATATTATCTATTCAACTTCCTCAAGTACTTCTTTTAGCATTAACTTTATATTACATTTATAGCATTAATTTCATAATTTATTTGTAATAATTAATACTTAGGTCTATTAGAATGCTTTCATTAAAAAATTATTTAGTTTCAATGGTATTGTCCAACCAACTCCTATATATATTCTCATGCTTACTTTCAACACACACTCAATATTATCATTCATTCCTTTCATTTTTCTCTGTCATCTCTTATTACCTTTTTTATTTCTTCACTCATTTATATTTTTAGATTCTCCCCAATGTCAAAGATGAGGTAGTTATTTAAAAAGACTGATAGATTTTTTTAATAATATTTGAATTCATACAATAGACAAATATGATCCTTTATGATTTTTTTTTCTTATTTTTACAGTCTCTTAACAGAATATGTTACATTAGAGGAATTGTTTCCTGAGGGGGTTGACTGGACTATTCAAGTAAGAGTGTGTCGTTTATGAGATATTTTAAAATTTTGAAAAGGTGACCAATTTATTAGTACCAATTTTGTTCTTGTGAATGAGAAAGTATTCTTTTTTTTTCTCCTTTACTATACTAAATTTTACAATTCATTCTTTTTTTCCCTATTATAAATATGTGCTCATAATCTATTATTGGCTACTATGCCTTTGGTCTACATATGTAGGGTGTGACAATTCATGGGTCTATTAAAATTTTTTTAACATATAAGTTTCAAGAAAAGCTTCATGAAGGAAATATGTATATTTTTCAAGAATTTCATAGTTCTTCCAAAGAAGAAGATTTACTAGATCATAGATATACATTCATTTATGATATATTTTACTTATAATACACAAATTTATGATGTAAACTATGAACTTCATGATTTTTCCATGCATAAGTTTGAGTTTGTTGCTTTTAACCAACTTAGTACATGAGTTGACCAAGAAGAATTCCTTATAAGTTTTTCTAAAAGTTTTCCAAAATATAATCAGATGCTGTATGTATTATCTATATATCATTATTTCAATTCCTTTTTGCATGAAAAATGTTGTGTGAGTTATTGTGAAAGTTGGTACAATAAGGCAACAGATTGTTAAGGGTGATTTAGTTGATACATTAACTATAAAATTATAAAATTTGAGGTATTTTCTACACCATGATGGTCAATGTGTTTTCCCTTAGACCATTTGTGTATATTTTTTTTTCACTAATTTCCATTTTTTTACAGCAGAAATAAAATTATACTTAAATTATGGTCAGAGTTCCCCAAAAAAATTTTGGCAAAAAAAGGGAGAAAATAAATCATCTTATGTTATAGGAGTTTTCACTTCTTTGGTCGTCAAAATTTTTCAAAATTTCTAACATATTACATGTTCTCTCATCCACATTTAGCTTTACCTCTCATTCTACTATAATGCAAACTTTTTAACTAACTTATTTTTGTGTATAGGTCTACCAAGCTTAGAAACTTTAAGATCGAGCAAGATTTATTTAAATCTTCAAATTCCTTAGGTTAACACTATAAGGGATGATTTTATATAAAATTCTAAGCCAATTTTTGGTTTGCAGTATATGTCTTACTTTGATTAATAACTTATCACCCATGATTTTATATTATATATTTGAATATATATAATGGTCAAAGCACTATAATATAATGTAGATGAAATTATGAAGGATTTGTAATCTTAGCAGCTAAGATCTATTTCATTACAGTTACATGTTTTACAATCGGTAATTCTCCCATCAAATAATACGATTAATAGAAAGTAAGAGTTTGGATAAGTTTTGTATTATATAGCTAGATTACATATACAAACAATGAAAACATAACTTGCATTCTAATATATAGACCCAATTTCAATTCCAGAAATGATTCTCGGGCATCGAACGGGTTGCTCAACTAGTTGACTATAAGTGTGTGACCTTATAGACTTTTTATCATTATGGTAATGATAATAAATCACATTTATGATCATCAACAATAAACAGCGTCTAGCAACATATTGTTGCTACCCAAATGACAAAAAAGTTAATAACTCAAGTAAACTTTCATAATCATTATCCGTATATGCCTTCGTCCTTTTGTCTAAAATATAAAAAATGAGCAAGATAGAAACATATCATTATTACATGGCCCAATCTATGGATTTCTTGATCCTTGAGTAGACTAACTAAAACTTATGATATTGATATGAGACATTGATATCTCATATCAATTCATCCGAGTATGACCATGCATTTTCTCAGTCTCACTCAATCAAGAGACCTAGAATATCACCCCCATTATATAGGAGAAACAAATCTTATATTGATCATACAAATCTCTTTGCATAATAAGTGATATACCCCGTAACCACCTTTACATTCATTCAGTTATAAGCAACAAAGAGTAATATCAAATTATGTGATTCATATGTAGGGAATCTTGATGACCCCATATCAATAGATGTAGTGAAATTTTGAAACCATTATCCGCAAGTGCACGGTGAACGTGTAGATAGGGTAAGTGAGTATCGTTCCCACGAGGATTGATTAAATTGATTGCCAAGTACCACTACTCAAAGCAAACTTTAGCTAAACAATCAAAATTGGATGGAAATGTAGGCAACTTAAACAAGTGACTAAACTTAGCTAAATGGAATACTAATAACCTAGAATGCAAGTATGCAATGTAAACAAAAATTGTAGTTTCTATCAAATTATGAAAGAACACTTCCTATGGGTTCACTACTTGTTTTGATTTGTTGGTGAACTTAGGTGAGTGGGTTAATCTCCAATGTATGTTGGTAAAGTTATTCAATTAAATTCTTACTTTTTCAAGTGAAAGAATTAATCTCTCTAATCTAAACTTAATAAGGATTTTCATCCGATTACAAGCTTAGAAAGAGGCATTAGAGCTCAATTTACCTTTACCTAATGACTTAGACTAATTTTCCAACAAGTCTATAGCCATTAAGTTCTTCTCCTAGGTCCAATTACTTCTAATCTGTTCCAAGAGTTTAGAGGCAATTTATAGTGCAACCAATTGTGGCCATCAACTAGCTAACACAACATTAAGCTCAAGAGAAGAATAAACATACATTTAGTAGAAAACTAACATCACATAACCATGAATTCATCCAACATAATCAATCCAAGTAGCTATATCCATAGAAAGTGTAATCCAAAGTCCTCAAGCTAGTCTCCTTGAGCACTCCAAGCAATTACCAAGCTAGCTCAAATGGTGACCAAGAAAAACTAAGAATACTAACTATGGTGGATATGGAAAAACTAGTTCTAAGAAGAGAAGATGAAGATCAAGCCCCCTTCTTTTGTTAGGTTCCAGGTTCTTCTACTCATTGGAGATATGTCTTTCACTCACCAAACAATTTGGATAGAAATCCTTAGCCAATAGCAAGCTTGAGTTCAAAGTTGATGTAGGGGACCACTTTCCCAGGTGACTGGCGCCTAGGCCCCAGGAGGGGGTGTTTGGGCGCCTAGGCCTCCATGCTCGCAGATGCTCTAGCATCTAGGCCCCAGGAGGGAGTGTTTGGGCGCCTAGGCCTCCAGGCTTGCAGGTGCCGGGGCCTAGGCCTCGGCTAGCGCCTAGGCCTCTAGGGTGCGTTTTTCAGGCAGTAAGCTTTTGTACTGTGGCGCCTAGGCATCGTTCCTGAGGCCTAGGCCTCACAGTTATAATTTCTGTTGACTTTTGTGTTTCCGTTTTTCGCTTTGCTCGTCCCGGTGCCATTCCAATGCTATGGTCCGCTTTTCCAACCTACAAAATGAAGGATCAAAGCAAGAATCGACCAAAAATATTGAGTGGTAATGTAGAAAACTGTGGTCAAAGTGGACAAAAAGTCAACATGTTTGACCACAAAATTAACATTTATCAAACTCCCCCAAACTTAGAAAAATACTAGTCCCTAGCATTTATTAACCTAAAAACATAAAGCAATCAAAACATAGAAGCTAACAACATATACTCAATATCATATCATAAAGTCATTCAAAGTACAAGCTCAACTCAAGAGAAATTAAGGTAAATAATGAAAGAAGAACTTTGTCATTAACGGTAGGTAATTGCTCGCTAAGTGTTTCACTCCCTAGTCTATGGTTACCTAGTGTATCTAAGGCTTATGATGCCACTTCATCCACAAATTTGCAAAAGGACCCAAACTACCCATGACTTGTCCCTAAGGAATATGCATGCAAATTTAAGTCCAATAACACATATATATAAGGTTGTACCATGGCTGGGTTTGGTAAGGACGGGAATCAAATGGAGGCCTTTTAAGGTAGGGCTAAAGAAGTAAGTTAAGCATAAACATCATGGGCAATCCTAATAATCAAATCTAAAGTCCCACCCAAGATATTTTGATTTAAAAATGTTTTTCTTGACTTCCAAGCAACAATTCAAGTAACTCCCATATGCACAATTTTGACAAAACACATGAGTGAACTCCTTTCAAATTAATAAAATACTTCTACCTTTCCCCTTATTTATTTATTCTTTTTTTTTTTGTTTTTTTTTTAACGAGGGCGGCTTTTTCATGTTGACTCGTTTTGCCTTTTTATTAAGGGAAAGATAGTTTTTTTTAAAGCAACTAGAAATTCACCCAATCTTTAAAGTTCAAACAAATGTGCATGATTTATTCAAAGTATATTCAAACCATAGCTACATAAACTCAACAATAAGTTCATAACCCAACATTTTCCCCCCAAACTTATTTATTTCTCACGCACATAACTCACAAATTTTTACCCTTCCCAAGCCCATATATGCAATGCTCAACTTACTTTAAGGACAAGAGATGATAAATAACAACGGATATGGCTCAATTATGTGGGTTAAATAACAAAAATGACTTAAAGGCTCAAAGGGGTCAACTAAGGATTATAATGAAGGGTTAGCCATTTAGGTATGTAGTTAGCCCTAAATTTTCATTTTCATCCTTTATTTGCATGCATCAATTTTGATATGAAGGGGTCCAAAAGCAAATCAAAGAATCCATAAGCAAAACAAGCAAAATAAACACCACTCCAATGAATGAAATAATTTATAATGCAAGTGTGCCACACAAGGTCCAAAGACTCACCGGGTATGGTTTCTACCATTAATGACAAGTGAAAATCTTTTTTTACTTAACAAAATTTACAATCAAGTTGAACTTGTAAATGAATTTCTCTAATCATAATAAAGAGTATGCATTGGTTCCCTAAATGCACACAACCTAAATGCAACTACATGTTTCTACATTCAGCTCTAATGAATGCTAAGAATTAAAATGTGCAAATAACTAAGCTAAATGCCATGCAAGGGAAACAACAAAATCAACTAAGCAACTATCATGCAAAGAACTTGACAAGTACTCATCCATAAGCAATCCCCCCAACTTAAACCAAACATTGTCCTCAATGTGAAAAGAAAGGAAAAGTTAGAGAGAGAGCATGAACAATCGTACCTGGGGAGGCGGATGTTCCCGCCTCCAACTAATCCTCAGGCATGTCAGGTGCGCCGGATGACTCTCCGGCCGGTGGATGAGAATGAGGAATGGTGGATGTGTCTTGTGGGGCTAATTAAGAGAAGTGAGGGTAAAAAGGGGGAGGGTGGTTTAGTGGGTGAGGGGTATACCACGGGTGGGCGGAAGGGTGGAGGTGAGACGGGATTTGTGGGAAAGGTGGATAGTCAGGAGGAAGATCGGGGTTTTGTTGCATGGCCCTCCACTTGACTTGGGCCGAAATCATCTCTGTACACCCGACCAAAAGTGAGTATCCCTCCCAGGCCTCAGTAGCAAAGGAGGTGAAACGCAAACACGGGAAATCACTTCATCCCGAAACCCACCAATAGCAAGATGGATCTTGTTGAAGGCGATGGTAAGGGCTTCATTAGAAACATGAGTAGGATCAATGAGTGGCTCCTCCTATGGTGGTGCTTCTCCCTCTGGGCCTAGCGGGTCATAGGCCTCTTCATCTTCTTCTTGGTGGTCCTCGGCCTCTTCACCCCCCGCCAACTTATAATGATGTAGCCTGCTCAAGGAGATGTCAGTGGGTCCTCCGGGTAATGAACTCCAGCCTCTGCCAAAAGCTCCATGATCAATTGTGGGAACGGAAGGTTACCTATCTTTGTTATTGCCGCCCTGCTTATGTTTTGTGCTATGTGTGTTCCTACGTCAACTTGGTAGTTTGAGGTAATGCAAAAGAGGACTTGACCCCGGTCCGGAGTCACATGAGATGGATGAGTGGATGGTATAAGCCTAGAGTTGATGAAGTAATGTCACACCTTCATCTCCGGCTTGAGGAAGAAGGAGGCAAAATGGATCTTCCTCTCGGGGTTATTCTTACTATGAATCCAAGGCACAACCCGCCCACATATCCTACTCGTCATCCAATCAAAGCCGCCATCATGAGGAGGGGTTCCGATCTCGGGATTGATCCAAAAATGGCTATTGATGTCGCTTGGTGCAATGTTCACAATCCTCCCTCGAACCGTCACCGTCATGGCCGAATAGCGCTTGGGTTGCGTGGCGCTCAAGTTGGCGTAGAATTCTGCCACAAGTGTTTGGGAGACCATGGTGTGTGGTGTAGTGCACCATGTCCTCCAAGCTTTCCGCTCCACCACCGCTAAGATTTCGACATTCTCCGGCACTCGAAGATCAAATCCTCTTTCAATGGTGAATTTCCTTTTCACAAAGCCCTCAAATAGTTCCTCGGCCTTCTTATTAACAAAGCGGGGGTACTCCATGGCCAGCTCTTGGGCATGCTCCTCCCGTGCCCTCTTGCCCTTTCCTTTGTCGGTACTCCTCCCTTTGAAAATTCTTGGTGCCATTGTTCCTACACCAAGCAACAACATATATATATAAATCTCATAACTAAAATGAAAGGTACATATAGTCAATCAAAGATAAAAGTCTACATCACTACACATATCCACAAGCAATCACTTTGGACAATTATACTCCTCAAGGCATGAATTTATTTAGGCAAAAAGGCTTATCATGAACTTGTTGCAAAATATGGCATACCAACTTCACGAAGCTATCGGCACTAACAAATGTGCATCTAATCAAATATGGGGGCTTAAACCATTATCTATGCACTACCTAGATGCAACTTGAACTAATATGTATAGTCAATTAAGCTATGTGAAGAGGTAAGTCCATGAACATGGTATGAACAAAACAAGTCATGATGGCATAGCAAAAGTTCCATGATTTTTCATCAATTAAACAAGCATCCGGGTGCAAATGGAAGGTTCAATCATATACTATGCAACACCTAGATGCAATAGAAGCAAAGAACTAATGCCAAGAATACTCACATAAAGCTACATTATGCTTCAAAAACCCATATGGTGAAATCACCCAAATTCATGTTCTTGATTTTCCAGAAAAATTACAAGCTCAAATTCTTACAATGTAGCCCCAATTATTTATAATTCTTGTTAGACCCATTCAATTAGAGATAAAATCAAGCTATAGGAACATCCACAACATCAAGAACATGCATCAAACAATATTCACCATTGAAATTTCGCGGGTCTCCATGGGTGAGATTTTCAAGCTGTGATTTTTGTGCTAAATTGTTGTTTTTAAGCATGAAATCACTTCCTAATCAACAACAATCCAAAAACAAGCAAGAATCCACACAAAATCAACATAAACCGTTATTTTTGCCCAAATTCGCATATACCCAAATCCACATGATTTCACCAATTTCAAGTAAGAAAATTGAAGAGAGAATGATGAGAATCACTTACTTGATCCTTATTTGTGCAGAAATCGACAAGAAAATTGAGCCGTGGAGTGCATGGAATGGTTAGGGCTCAAAGGTGGAGGTGTTTAGAGAAGATGAGTGTTGTGTGTGTGTGTAAAGGAATTGGGAGAAAAGGAGGTTTAAAGTGCCTGTCGAGTGTCTGGCGCCTAGGCACTAGGAGTGGTGTCTCTGATGTCGTGGCGCCCAGAAAAGTTTTGGTGCTATGTGTTTTTTCGACCTCTGGCGCCTAGGCGCCGACCGGCGCTACGGCGCCCACACTCGAGCACAAACTCTTATTTTGCCCCTCAATTTTTATATTTTGTTCAATCTTACCCTCAAGTTTACTTTTTACCAAAATTTATGCACGGAAAATCTCCAAAGTGTTGATTTTTTCACTCTTCTTTCCACCTACAAAAATCATAATTGATTCCCATTATTCAAGATAAAAATGCAACAACTCTTAAATTAACAAAACACTATCTAAATGCAAATGAAATATAGGGGTGCCTCCCGAAAAGCGCTAAATTTAATGTCTTTAGCTAGACAACTTCCCTTTTATGGTGAATTAAGTGGTTGGCTCCGCCAAGCGAAGCTTGTCGGAAATTTGAGGCTCCTCTCCATAATAGTGCTTCAATCTTTGCCCATTCACTTGAAATGTTCTTCCATCATCCGTCCTCAACTCAATAGCTCCGTAAGGCGAGACCTTTTCTACCACAAATGGGCCTGACCACCTTGATTTCAATTTGCCCAGAAATAATTTGAGCCTTGAATTAAATAAAGGCACCTTTTGACCCAGAACAAATTCTCTCTTCATAATAAGCTTGTCATGCCATATTTTTGTCTTCTCCTTGTACAACTTAGCACTTTCATAAGCTTCCTGACGAAACTCATTAAGCTCATTCAATTGGAGAAGTCATTTTTCACCAGCTTTTTTCAAATCAAAGTTGAGCTTTTTGGTTGCCCAATATGCACGATGTTCAAGCTCTACCGGTAAGTGACAAGGCTTGCCAGACACAAGGCTGTAAGGAGACATTCCGATCGGTGTCTTGTAGGCGGTCCGATAAGCCCAAAGGGCGTCATCCAACTTCTTTGCCCAATCCTTTCTTGTTCCATTGACCATCTTCTCAAGAATTTACTTGATTTCTCGGTTGGAAACCTCTGCTTGGCCATTTGATTGTGGGAGATAAGAAAGAGCCATCTTGTATCTTACACCATACTTAGCCATCAATTGTGCAAAGATCGTGTTGCAAAAATGAGACCCTCCATCACTTACTATGGCTCTTGGAGTACCAAAGTGGGAAAATATGTTCTTTTGGAGAAATTTGACCACGATCTTAGCATCATTTGTAGGTGTGGAAATGGCTTCAACCCATGTAGAGACGTAATCCACCGCCAATAATATGTAGGAGCAACCAAAATGATAGCCGAGGTGCCCATCAACGGCCGAGCTCCCAAATTTGGCGGAGTACTAACTTCGGCAAGGGAAACTACCAGCCGAGGTCAGAAGGATACACGATCCCTCTGGCCTAGTATAGGGAATTCGCTCCGTCAGGCAATGACAGGACCAACCTCGGTAGAAAGGTCGAACCCTCTTCGGAAACAGAACTACCCCTCGGGGGAACCATCCTCGGGAAACATATGCCCCGAGACGTTAGAGTAACCTCGGAAGGTACGAACGAAGCATTTAAGGAGCCTCTGACACCTCCCCTAAGGAGCCAGGTTACTTCCGGCCTACCCTAAGAAAGGACGCAAGGCAATTTGTCCGAAGATGCGACAACTGCCAAAGGCACGCCAATATCCAAAAGCTACCCTCGGAAAGAATAAATGCGGCAGACTACCCCTGCCCCTTTGCCGTGTGGGGCATTGATCTCATCGGACCTCTCCCAACCGCCCCCGGCGGAGTAAAATTTTGCAACGTTGCAGTGGATTATTTCACCAAGTAGATAGAGGCAGAACCACTAGCATCGATCTCGATGAAGGACGCCCAAAGATTTGTATGGAAGAACATCATATGCCGATTTGGCATTCCGAGGGTTATAGTGGCCGATAACGGGACCCAGCTCACTGACAAGGGGTTCCAGGAATTCATGGAGGACCTTGACGTCAAGATACATTTTGCCCCAGTAGCTCACCCTCAGAGCAATGGGCAGGTAGAGGTATCTAACAGAACAATAAAAGATGGTCTAACAAAACGGCTAAAGGAGGCAAAAGGAAAATGGCCAGGAGAGCTTCCAAGTGTGCTATGGAGCTACCGAACGACTCCCTGAAGAGCCACGGGAGAGACTCCCTTCTCGCTCGTATACGGGACTAAGGCCATTATCCCCATTGAAGTCACGCAGCCCTCGGTAAGAGTACAGGTGTTCGATGAAGGAGGAAATGAGCTTGGACTAAGAGCAAAATTGGACCTCCTCGAAGAGCATCGCGAAATGGCCGAGTTAAGGAGGAAGGCATTCCAGCAGCGGATAGCACGCACCGCCAATTTACATGTAAGGAAAAATGAGATCAAAAAAGGAGACCTTGTTCTCCGGAAGACCGAATTCGAACAAAGAAGGCCATCGCAAGGTGTCTTCGGGCAAATTAGAGTGGACCATATTTGGTCCTTGATGAAGTTCGCCCAGGGGTCTTTAAGTTGGGTAACGTTGAGGGAGTAGAGTTGAAGAATACCTGGCATTCAAGTTCTCTGAAAAAATTCTATACTTAGACATTTTTTTTCAAAGAAAGCCTGAAAGACACTTCTCTCCGAAGTCGTCAGAAAAAGTAAATGACGAATATGCCCTCGTTATCAAAAAAGCATGCCTGACGATTCTTCCTTACGAAATTCCTCACTTGGCTTAAAAACTCGTCCGAGCAAGAAAGCAGTCCAGTAAGATTCCTACCGAAAAAATAAAGTACGGATAATTCTAAAAAAAAAAAAGGGTAAACTTAGAGTCGTACCAGCTTCTGAACAAGCGTATTTGGAAGAAGAGAACGAAGAACGGAGAAAAAATTCTTCATTAAGAATGACAAGTCAAAAGATACAAAAGAGGAAAAAAGAAGAAAGCCTATGACTAAGAAGGGGTATCCGGCGTTTCTTCCCCGGAGGACTCAGTCAAAGGTGCAGGCCGAGCAGGAGGAAGATTAAGGAACTCGGCCTTGGACCACGAAGATCTAGGCTCTTCGGGAAAATCCAAGGCAGATAAGTGAGAAAGGTCAAGCCCAGGGTACCGAGCGAGGACCTGATGACGAGCCAAGCAAAAGCCATCTTGGTAGGACGTCTTCGACATTTGATCGCTACGGTCCTTCTCGGTACCAAGAGCCTTCAGGTCAGCTTTCAGCTCAACAATCTTCTCCTCCAGCTTCTTCTTCCTCTTGCTCTTCGTCCCCTTCTTCCTCAGCAACTCAATCTCAGCAAGAGCCTTCGCAAGATCCTCGCTGTCTTGAGCAGTCTTCTTCCGAAGGGCCTCGTTCTCTAAAGAAAGAGTCGCGCACTTTGAACCGAGGTCTTCAACCTTGGCTGAGAAATCAGTGAGAAGCTCCTGCCTGCTGGACACAACCTCGGCCCGAAGACTCCCAAGGTCTTCCTTCGCAAGTTTGTTCAACTCGCCATATTTTAGGGCATACTGGGCGAGAGACTCCTTCGTCTGGCGCAAGGAATCTTCGGACCGAGAACGGGTCTCCGTCTGTTTCGCTGACCAGGCGCGGAAGTACCCACTGTATGCCAAAAGCTGCAGAAAAACAGAAGCGTCAAAAAAGTATCGGAAGGAAGTGATAGCTTAGAAAGAACAATTTTCTGAAAAAGAAGGATCACCTGAGCAGCGTGTTCAGACATCCTCGCCGCGAGGATCTCTTCATTGGGACATTCGGTGGTAAGGGACTGAAAAGTGGCATGAGTCAGCACCCCCGTCGCCATTTGCGGAGCCATCAGCTGGCTATCCTCAGAGAACAAATCCATGTCCTCTGTGAACGTCCAGAAAGGCTCCCGTGGCACCCTGTCCCGTGGAATCCGTCGGTCCCGAAGAGCCCTCCGACGGTCATGAGTCTCCTTCCAGGAAGCATTAGGAGCGTGCTCTACAAGGTCACGCCGAAGTTCCACCAAAACATCGTCCCTTAGCCATTCATCCAAAAAATCATAGATACGAAAAGTACTGAGATTTGTAGCAGAATGGCTAAGGAACCAACCTGGTGGAACTTCGGGGATACCCTCCTCAGAACCAACCTCCCGAACATCCTCAGGAATGTTCTTTCCCTTCCTTCTTCGGCCCTCTTCAAACTCCTGGGCAGACGTTTGCTCTGCTAGAATCAGGGTAGCAGGCGTGTGACTATGCGTCTCCCCGAGGATGTCGGGTTCTGAAGGAGGATTATCGGATGTCGGTAGTTGAGCTGAGGACTGATCTTCCACCTCAACTACGTCCTCGGCGGAAGGAGGAGTAGGAGTGGTAGCTTTGGTAGCTTTGGCCTTCTTAGACTTAGAAGGGCCGGCAGTCGACTTCTTCCGCTTACCGAAAGTCTTCTTGCGAACTTGCTCTCCCCGCTTAGCCTGACTGTCGAAGAGCGATTTATAAAACTCGGCAAACTGATCGCCCATATCTGCAAAAAGGTAAAATATCAATGTAAGTCCAAAGGGAAAGCCAGAAGCCAAACCCTGGAGGATGATTCACTCTCGGAAAAAGCCTGATAAGAAATTTGACGCCGAAGGAGCATGACTATCCAAGCTTTCTTCCCCGGAAGAACAGGCATGGGCATGCCCTGGTCACTCTTATGGGCAGTTATCACTCCCAGTTCCCGAAGAACCTCCTCGGACATAAGATCCCACTTAATAGGAAAGGGGTAGAGTGAACGTGAAGGAGCCCCGGAGTCCCAGTCCGACACTGACCGAACACGTTTGTCGAAATTGTTAAAATCGGCAAGCGTTACCGGAGTAAGGAGCTTCCTGGCATCAACGACGTCGGCCTCTAATGTTCCGGAGGCCCATCTAATAGGCACGGGGCCCCAAGACTCGGAAACCCGCAAAAAGAAAAACTGCTTCTGCCACCCTCGCCAACTGTCCTTATTATCGAAGGTAAACATGAACTTCTTGCTCCCGGACCCTCGGGGAAGGAGGTAGTAAAAACCACCCTTCGGGACCGGATGGAGTTTATAGTATTGCATGAAGAAGGTGAAGTGGGGGTTTATGCCGAACACCCCGCACATGCAGAGGAAGGCATTGAAGTAAGAGTAAGAATTTGGGGTGAGTTGGTTCACGGCAATGCCGTGAAAATCACAGAATCCACATATCATGTGATGAGGGGGATACCGAAGACCGGCTTTCAGTTGAGCTCGGTAAACGGTAACCTCCCACGGAGAAGCTGCGTACCCATAAGATCCCGGGAGGGGTAACCTCGGCGTGATATAAGAAGGGAGGTAGTACTTGGCCACCCACTTTTTCATCTTTTCCGGGGTAGTGGAGCAAGGATAAGCTTCAAGGGAAGCAAGGTTTAGGATAAGCTTCAAGGGAAGCAAGGTTTGCAGAAAGAGGGCGCACAGTCATCAAAGGGATCGGATTCAATGGAGTCGGATTCGACATTTTTCAAAAAATAAGAAAAAGAGAGATGACTTTGAGAGGAAAAAAGAGGGGGAACAACAACAAAACCACAAAAAGGAGCACCCACCAAAGCCTGGGCTGAGAAACGCCGCTGTAAGGAATCGCTGGAGGTCACGCTGCCGTAAGAATCACCGCCGGAAAAAAGGAAAGGAGCAAGAAAAGGCTCTGGAACAGACAAGAGCTAAAGTAAAAGAATGAGGCAAAATAGGACGGAAGAAACTTATATAGACCGAAGGAGGATAAGCGAAGCGTCGTCATAATCATCCTTTGAAAAAGAAACCGCCTCATTATTGCTCCTTGAAGGCGAAGGGGTGCAGCTGACGTAACCAGCATAACTGCCCCACCATCCAGCGGCATACACGTGTCACACAGCGCGAGGAATCAGGGCACGTCCCCCTAGCATCATGAAAACCCAGGCACGATCACTCATGACTGACACGCCTGACCAAAGGACGCGACGATTCACAGATCCGTGGCATAAAAGGCAAAAAGAAAAAAGTAACAAACATTCCGAGGATGCCCAGAAAACTAGAGAGTGTACCTCGGCTCCAAGTAAACAACCTCTGAAGCGAGACCGATTCCTAAGAAAGGATTTAGCTGCCAGATCGGCAAAGAGACCTTCTCGGAAACATAGCCGAAGCACCTGCTCCGGCTTTCCGGGAGAGGGCATGTGATAGCCGAGGTGCCCATCAACGGCCGAGCTCCCAAATTTGGCGGAGTACTGACTTCGGCGAGGGAAACTACCAGCCGAGGTCAGAAGGATACACGATCCCTCTGGCCTAGTATAGGGAATTCGCTCCGTCAGGCAATGACAGGACCAACCTTGGTAGAAAGGTCGAACCCTCTTTGGAAACAGAAGTACCCCTCAGGGGAACCATCCTCGGGAAACATATGCCCCGAGACGTTAGAGTAACCTCGAAAGGTATGAACGAAGCATTTAAGGAGCCTCTGACACCTCCCCATAAAGTCGTCTCCCAAATACATTTTGACACGCTATCACTGGGACACGCCATCAGAGGGACGCCTCGATATGACGCCCTCGGAATGACTAGGCTGTCAGACCAGCGACTTTCGCTGAGATACACGTCCCTTCGCTCCCGAAAAAGCAGGGATCGCATCCCGCCGTACACGTGTCATAATCTGGGACGGCGTCTAGAGGGAAATGGCTTCTGCACGCCTCCTGTATAAAATACCCAGAAAGCGTTCTAAAAAGGGTAAGATGAAAAAGTTCTCTTTGGATACAAAAAAGAGCACATAATCCATTTACTTGAAAATACTGACTTGGGCGTCGGAGGTTCCTCCCCGGGAATTCACACCGGGGACCTCCTAACCTGTGTTTTTCTAAAGAGCGTTTCAGGTATCCTCCACTGGGGAATTTTCTCTCAAAGTATTCTCCTCCATCAGAAGCACTCTCTGCTCTTACAATGACACACGATGAAGCCGCCGTAGGTCATCACAAAAGAAGGTGGGAACGATCCCATAAAGTCGATACCCCACACATCAAATATCTCAACCTCCAAAATATTAGTAAGTGGCAACTCATGTCTTCTAGAGATATTTTCCACTCTTTGACAATTATCACAAGTCTTCACAAAAGCATAGTAATCCTTGAAAATAGTAGGCCAACAAAAACCCGATTGGAGTACCTTAACGGCGGTTTTTGTTGGTCCAAAATGCCCACCATAAGGAGATGAATGGCAATGGCGAATAATATCCGGCACTTCCTCCTTAGGAACACACCTCCTAATGACTTGATCGGCATATCTCTTAAATAGTAATGGCTCATCCAACAAATAGTATTTCACATCCACTAAGAACTTCTTCTTTTGTTGGGAACTCAATTCCGGAGGTAATATTCCATATACCAAATAATTCACATAATTGGCAATCCAATGAGTACTTGCTTTTACCTTTAGAAGATGTTCATTTAGGAATGACTCCTTGATGGGCAATGAATTTTGCTCATTCTCCAACTCAAGTCTTGAAAGGTGATCTGCCACTACATTCTCGCTTCCTTTCTTGTCTCTAATCTCAACATCAAACTCTTGTAGAAGCAAAATCCACTAAATCAACCTTGGTTTAGCGTCCTTTTTGGTGAAGAGATACCGAAAAACCGCATGGTCGGTGAACATTATCACTTTTGTGCCAAGGATGTATTGCCAGAATTTATCAAGAGAAAACGCCACTGCCAACATCTCTTTCTCCGTGGTGGTATAGTTTTGTCGGGTCCAAGGTCTTACTTACATAGTAAATGGCCTGAAAAATCTTCTCTTTTCTTTGGCCAAGCACCGCTCCCACCGCAAAGTCACTTGCATCACACATAATCTCGAATGGTTGACTCCAATCCGATGAGACAACAATGGGTGCTTCCATAAGCTTCTTTTTAATCAACTCAAATGCCTCCAAGCAACAATTATCAAACTCAAACTCAAACTCGACATCCTTCTCCAATAATGAACAAAGAGGCTTCACAATCTTGGAGAAATCCTTAATGAATCTTCTATAAAAACCCGCATGTCCAAGGAAGCTTCTCACGCCTTTCACATTCTTTGGTGGAGGCAATTTTTCTATGGCCACAATTTTTTCTTTGTCTACCTCATACCCTTGGAAGAAATTTTGTGTCCAAGAACAATGCCGGATTTTACCATAAAATGGCATTTCTCCCAATTAAGAGCAAGGTTGATTTCTTCACATCTCTTCAATACCTTTACTAAATTCCCAAACAATCATCAAAGGAAGAGCCAAAAATCGAGAAGTCATCTATGAATACCTCCATAATCTTCTCTACCATATCGGCAAATATGGCCATCATGCACCTTTGAAATGTGGCCAGTGCATTACACAACCCAAATGGCATCCTCCTAAATGCATAGGTACCATAAGGACAAGTGAAGGTTGTCTTTTCTTGGTCCTCCGGTGCAATGGCTATTTGATTATACCCGGAATACCCATCAAGTAAACAATAGAATTCATGACCAGCCAACCTATCCAACATTTGATCAATGAAAGGTAAAGGGAAATGGTCCTCCAGCCAACCTATCCAACATTTGATCAATGAAAGGTTAAGGGAAATGGTCCTTTCTTGTGGCCTTGTTGAGCATCCGGTAATCCATACACACTCTCCAACCGGTGACAGTTCTAGTGGCAATGATATCCAAGTTTTAGTCCGTCACTATGGTTATCCCTCCTTTCTTAGGTACTACTTGAACGAGGCTAACCCATTAGCTATCGGAGATGGGATAAATTATACCGCATTCAAAAGTTTCAAAATCTCTACCCTCACTACTTCTTTCATGGCGGGATTTAACCTTATTTGGTGTTCAACCGAGAGTGTGTATATGTCCTCCATTCTAATCTTATGCATGCAAATGGAAGGCTAATACACTTGATATCACTTATAGACCATGCAAGTGCATCTTTGTGCTCCTTTAGTACCCTTAACAACTTTTCTTCCTCCAACAAGGTTAAGCATGAAGAGATAATCCCCGGATACGAATTACTAGGACCCAAGAACACATATTTCAAATCACTAGGCAATACTTTCAAATCCAACTTTGGTGCACTTTTCTTATTCACTTCAAGCATGCATAAATTCTCACATGTATTTACCAAAGTCCTATCATCCACTAATGCATTTAAAGCAATAGACATATCATCAACATCATTCCCAATAGCATCATCATAACTCAACAAAGTCATCAAGAGTGAATCAACATATAGAATTTCTTTCCTTACTTCACCAATGCAAGTATCCACCACATCAAGGAGGAAACAAGCACTAACCTCATCCGGAGCTTTAATAGCTTGGGAGATATTGAAGTCCATGCTCTCTTCATTAACCCTCAATGTTAGCTTGCCTTGTTCAACATCAATCAATGCCTTGTCGATAGCCAAGAAAGGTCTTCCAAGGATTAAAGGAATGTCTCGGTCCTCCTCCATATTAAGTACCACAAAATCCACTGGAAACACAAATTTTCCAACCTTTACAAGCACATCCTCCACCACTCATCTTGGATATGTCAATGATCGATCGGCAAGTTGAAGACATATGGTGGATGGCTTAACTTCACCCAACTCCAATTTCCTAAAAATGACAATGGCATAAGATTAATGCTTGCACCAAGATCACACAATGTCATATTATGAGAAGATGGGCCAATAGAACAAGGTACTACAAAACTTCCCGGGTCTTTGAGCTTTTGAGGAAGCTTCCTTTGGAGCACCGTACTACACTCTTCACTAAGCTTAACGGTCTTACAATCTTCAAAATTTCTCTTCTTTGCAATAATGTCTTTCAAGAATTTGGCAAAGTTGGGCATTTGAGTTAATACTTCCAAAAGATGAATATTTGTGTGAAGCTTCTTGAAATTCTCCAAGAATTTCCCATATTGCTCTTCAAGCTTCTTCTTTTAAAATCTTTATGGGAATGGCAAAGGTGGGTTGGGTGGTGCTTATTGAACCTTAGATGGTTGCTCTTGAGGCATCTCCACCACTTGTTCCTTTTCCATTTGCTCTTCATTCTCAACCATTGAAGTGACTTGAGAAGGTCTATTCTTGTAAGGATCTTTAAGTTGCTTGCCTCCTCTAAGTTTGATAGCTTGACAATGTTCTCTTGGATTTATCTCGGTGTCACTAGGAAATTTCCTTTTTTGAGATGTCTTCACCGCCAAAGTCAATTGCCCAATTTGATTCTCCATGTTCTTGATGTTTGCACTCACATTTACCTCCATACTAGCTCAGTTAGCACTCAAGCTAGCCGTCTTGGCTTCATTATTCTTCATTCTATCTCTTGTCTTCTTCATGAATTGCAACATAATTTCTTCCATAGAGGGCTTCTTCTCCATTAAGACTTGGTTAAAACCGGGAGGTGGTGATGGTTGTTGCACATTCCTTGTGTTACCATAAGAAAAATTTTCACGGTTCCTCCAACTTGGGTTATATTGATTTCCCATTTGGTTGCCAGTAAACCCAAAATTCCGGTTGCCCATGAAATTTGCTTTTTCAAGCTCCATATCCATATGTCCATTATATGTGTTGGAGGTAGAGGTGGCGGCTTGCTCAATAGTTGGCTCCTTTTTGTTGGTCAACTTGGACACTTGATTCATAAGAGAAGTCATTTGTGCCAACAAGGCAGTCAATTGATCAACCTCAAGTACCCCTCTTCTTGGTTGAGCTCTTTTTCTCGGCCATTGCTCTCCATTTAGTGCCAATTGCTCTAGAATTTGGAAAGCATCACTGACCATCTTTGACATCAAGGATTCACCGGCCAAAACATCAATCATAAATCTTGAAATGGGTACTAAGCCTTCATAAAAAAGTTGGATTTGTTGCCAATCCAATAATCCATGCTGTGGGAACTTCCTAAGCAACTCTTTGAATCTCTCCCAAGCCTCCGAAATGGATTCCATCTCATGTTGCTTGAATGTCACAATTGAAGCTCTCAAGTGGGCGGCCTTGGATGGAGGGAAAAACTTGCTCAAGAATTTTTCAGCCATTTCATTCCATGTAGCAATGCTCCCTGGTTAAAGTGATTGATATCACCCTTTAGCCTTGTCCCAGAGTGAGAAAGGAAACAATCGGAGTCTAATAACATCGGTGAAGACTCCATTAGCATTGGTGGAGTCACAAGCTCCCAAGAAATCCGCTATGTGAGTGTTGGGATCCTCCAAAGCTAAGTTTCCAAATTGGTTTTGTTGGATGAGAGAAATCAAAGATAGGTTCAATTCAAAGTTGTTGGCTTGAACTGGTGGCCTCATAATACCCGAATAATTCTCCGTCACCAAGGGTTGGATGTACTCCCTAAAAGGCCTTTATGGATTTCTTGGATAGACTCCATTTTGATGATCCATCCCTCCATTTCCTCCATTGCCACCATTATATCCATTACCATTGAGATTATCACCTCCACCCTCCATGGATGTAGAGGTGGAACTTGATTCTCCCAAGTGTGATGTTGCTCTAATATTTCTACGATGTCTTTCAATCTCCGGAATGAATGGCAACAAAGTAGAGTGTTGGGAACGGGTCATACACCAATTGTACCTATCAAAGAAATATCCAAGCACAAAGGCAACAAATAAGAAAAGAAATAAAGGTCTAGTCTATAGTCAATCTCCTAGCAATGATATTGAACAAATCAATACAATCAATTCCCAGCAACGGCGCCAAAAACTTGTAGTGAAATTTTGAAACCACTATTCGCAAGTGCACGGTGGATGTGTAGATAGGGTGAGTGAGTATCGTTCCCACGAGGATTGATTAAATTAATTGCCATTTACCACTACTCAAAGTAAACTTTAGCTAAACAATCAAAGTTGGATGGAAATGTAAGCAACTTAAACAAGTGACTAAACTTAGCTAAATGGAATACTAATAACCTAGAATGCAAGTATGAAATGTAAACAAAAATTGTAGTTTTTATCAAATTATGAAAGAACACTTCCTATGGGTTCACTACTTGTCTTGATTTGTTGGTGAACTTAGGTGAGTGGGTTCATCTTCAATGTATGTTGATAAAGTTATTCAATTAAATTCTTACTTTTCAAAGTGAAAGAATTAATCTCTCTAATCTAAACTTAATAAGGATTTCCATCCGATTACAAGCTTAGAAAGAGGAATTAGAGCTCAATTTACCTTTACCTAATGACTTAGACTAATTTTCCAACAAGTCCATAGCTATTAAATTCTTCTCCTAGGTCCAATTACTTCTAATCTGTTCCAAGAGTTTAGAGGCAATTTATAGTGCAACCAATTGTGGCCATCAACTAGCTAAGACAACATTAAGCTCAAGAGAAGAATAAACATACATTTAGTAGAAAACTAACATCACATAACCATGAATTCATCCAACATAATCAATCCAAGCAACTATATCCATAGAAAGTGTAAAAGAAGACTACTCCATAACTAAATAAAACATAATCATGAAAGTAAACATAATAACATCCATGAGAAACTACAAGGAAGATGAAAGAGTAAACCCAAGATGGCTAGAAGCTCTTGATCCAAAGTCTCCAAGCTAGTCTCCTTGAGCACTCCAAGCAATCTCCAAGCTAGCTCCAATGGTGACCAAGAAAAACTAAGAAAAGCTAAGAATACTAACTATGGTGGATATGGAAAAACTAGTTCTAAGAAAAGAAGATGAAGATCAAGCCCCATTCTTTTGCTAGGTTCCAGGTTTTTCTACTACTTGGAGATGTCCCTTTCACTCACCAAACCATTTGG
The DNA here is from genome assembly GCA_005392925.1 of Aquilaria sinensis. Lineage (NCBI taxonomy): Eukaryota > Viridiplantae > Streptophyta > Magnoliopsida > Malvales > Thymelaeaceae > Aquilaria > Aquilaria sinensis. The sequence goes on from SMDT01003270.1 coordinate 70,643, forward strand.
ATAGAAATCCTTGGGCAATAGCAAGCTTGAGTTCAAATTTGATGTAGGGGACCACTTTCCCTAGTGACTGGCGCCTAGCTCTCAGGAGGGGGTGCCTGGGCGCCTAGGCCTTCAGCCTTAAAGGTGCTCTGGCGCCTAGGCCCCAGGATGGGGTGCTTAGGCGCCTAAGCCTCCAAGCTTGCAAGTGCTCTGGCGCCTAGGCCTCCAGGCTCACAGGTGCCTGGGGCCTAGGCCTCAGCTGGCGCCTAGGTCTCCAGGGTGCATTTTTCAGGCAGTAAGCTTTTGTACTATGGTGCCTAGCCTAGGCCTCGTTCCTGGGGCTTAGGCCTCACAGTTATAATTTCCGTTGACTTTTACGTTCCCGTTTTTCGCTCCGCTCGTCCCAGTGCCATTCCAATGCTATGGTTCGCTTCTCCAACCTACAAAATGAAGGATCAAAGCAAGAATCGACCAAAAATATTGAGTGGTAATGTAGAAAATTGTAGTCAAAGTTGATAAAAAGTCAACATGTTTGACCACAAAATTAACATTTATTAATAGACTATATATAACATGATCACTATAAGAACTACATATAACATGATTCATCATAAAACGATATATGTAGCATTCTCATAACATGTCGGTTGAGTATACAAGTTCTCCATTTATAGCCATACGTAAACTATATATCTCACATTAATCTCTATATATGATAGTTTTTATGTATTATCGCAATCAACTTCTCAATAATACTTGACCAGAGACATTTAAAAATATTATTATTCTAAAGTTATAATCATGTTTTGTCATTTTACACATAAACAAAAAATATATATAATTATTAAATAATATCTTAATAAAATATCATGACTTATATGTAAAATATAATAATCCCATAATTGATTTTTAGACACAATACTAACATATATCATCATTAAAATGTTCTAAATTTTTATAAACCATTACAAATTTGGAGTTTGAGAGAAGTACAGTTAGGAATATCCAATCAAAAGAATTGGTTGAATTTTATGCTGCAGCCCACGTTCGAACCCCAACTCTCAGCTAAAGGATTACTTGGGCTACACTTCAAGTAATTGAAAAATTTTCCTTGAAAACATAGTTTACAATTAATTAAACACAGAAGTTTTGAAATTATAAACTAGAGAGGGAGAAAAACAAACGTCACACGACCAAGTAAATGAAGTAATGAACATCCGTCGTGCACAAAATGTAGGTTGGTTGACTCACCGTCCAATTCTTCATTTATACATTGATAGATTACAAAAGGAAAAATAAAATCTACTAAATTTCACCAACAATGTTGGCTTTGGGAATAGTGTTTAAAGTTTATATTAGAAGTTAGAATAAATTATCAAATATTATAATAGTTTTTTCAAACATCTAACATTAAAATCTATGTTGGATAATTTTTCTAACTTCTAACACTGAACACTGATACAATTCCCAAACAAAGTGTTGTATGGAATCATGATTGCAGTATTTGACATGTGCTTCGTTTGATTTCTTAAATGGTTAGTATAATCCAAAAATGGTTGACCAAGTTAACAAGTTACATGATTCGTAATTTAACCCCTTACATGACCTGGTCTAAATGTAATAAGCTGACCCTTATGTTAGCTCATCGAATAATATCTATTATTTCTGCTACTTTTATGTAGAAGATTTCTTGGCAAGATTAAAAATATCGTAGAGTGTGTGTTGTAATTCATCTTAAAACCATATCTTATAATGTCATTTCGAGAAAAAAGAATGTACCACAAAAATATTATACCCTTCGGTCCTTGAAGTAAGCATAATTTACAATTTTACAACCGAAACCCTATAAAGAGAAAAAACGATGTACACATGGTTCCTCCACGTATGAATTGCAACTTGCAGACAACCAAAAGAATCAGAAGGGTTAAAAGGGCAAGTTCAAAAACCAGAGGTAAAAAAAAAAAAATTCCCAGATCAATTACTGAACTAAAACATAACAAATCAGGACTTGCATCAGTAAACCAAAGCCACCACCATTACCATCACTATTCAGCAGCAGCTCGTGGCATGAAAGCGCTGCTGTCGCTAAATGCACCTTCCTGGGTGTAGCTTTCCCTGCTAGCATAGCAAGGAGTCCATCCTGATGACACCGGGGTTGTGTTGCCAGTGCCACCGTAGCTGCTGCTAACGCTGAAGCTGCTCGGTGGTGGCACTGAGGGCCACACGAATGCAGGCTTGAAGGGCGGGACATGGGGCAAGGGCATAGCTCCCGTCACAATCTGAAGCACGGCCTGTGTTTTAGGCCTCTCGTTTGCTATAGGATGGGAGCATGCGAGGCCTAGCAACAGCAACCTCTCTGCTTCCTCAGCCACAAAGTCCTGCCCAAGCCTCTCATCCACAGCCTCAAGAATCTGCCCTTCTCGATGGAGGCACCACACCCAATCCACCAGACGCTGGAAGTCTCCGACCTTAGTCGAAGGGCGCTGGCCACACACCACTTCCAGCACCACTGCCCCAAAGCCATAAACATCAGACTCGCGACTTGCCTTGCCCGTGTGGAAGCACTCAGGGGCAATGTACCCCATTGTGCCAGGGACACCCTCAAGCTCAGCATATGAAGTCTTCTCATTCTCTATGGCCCGTGCCAGACCAAAGTCACCTAGCCGCGCATTGAAGTTGGAATCCAACATGATGTTGCTGGCCTTGAGGTCCCGGTGCACGACCTTTTGATCATACTCATTGTGTAGATAGTTCAAAGCCGACGCAACACCGGAGATGATCTTGTACCGGAGGCTCCAACTTAGAGCTGTCCTCTCCGGACCACAGAATATGTGACTGTCTAGGCTTCCATTAGGCATGTACTCGTAAACCAGTAGCAGCATACCATTTTGGTGGCACCAACCTAATCAACCAAACAAATTAAATTCTCCCCAATCTTTGTTCAAGAATCTAACAACATTTCCACTTACCTAGAACCCTTACTTGTCATCCAAACAATCAAGAAACACATAACAACTGACAAACTAAAAATGGGCATTCAAATTTCGGGTAGAGGGAGGGGCAGAGGAGGCGTTACCCAGCAGGCGGACGAGGTGCTTGTGGCGGAGGCGGTTGATGATGGTAAGCTCGGCCAAGAAGTCATCTCTGCCATTAATGTCGTCTCTGGAGAACTTCTTGACGGCGATTTCTAGATTCTCCTTCGGCAGAAGGCCTCTGAAGACCACCCCGAATCCGCCTTGGCCTAGCTTGTGCTTGTTGTCGAAGTTGTTCGTCGCCTTCTTCAGATCTTTGAACGGAAACTCCCTGGGAGTCCCCGGCAAGCTTTTGAGGGCGCCCAAAATATTCGGGTCGGATCTGGGCCCCCGCTTCCTCAACAAGTAGTAAGCCGCCGCAGCAGCTCCCAGCAGCGCCACCACCAACAGTGGAATTCCAACTGCCAGCGCCAGCTTCAGCTGCTGGCTGCTGCCGCCGCCGCCGCTGCTAGTTGCTTTGGGAAGCAATTCCACCGTCAGATTCCATCTAAGCACGCAATTCAGCTGAACGGCGTTGCCCGTGGCTGCGGAGAAGCCCAAGTAGGATTTCGACTTCACGAAGCTGCTGATATCAAGATCGGCACTCATTACTGGCCTGGCGGGCCTGGCGGTTATAGGAGAGGAGGGGCCGCCATTCTGCTCCGCCATGTACACTCGGAGGGTTTTGTTCCGGCCGTCGTATTGGATCCAAACCACGTAATATGCGGGGGCGAGAGGAGCAATCTCGATGCCCCATTTGGACAAAGGCACGGTCAGGTTGGAGCGGACGCTGTTTATGTTGAGACCCAGATGGTTATCATCGGGATCGAAGTCCTGCCTGAAGGTATCGAGCTCGACCGCGACAAGTTGGTTAGACGAGCGGCCGTCAGTGGAGGAGTTCGTGAGGCCGAGAAACTGACCGTAACTGTTTGGCGGAAGGTCAAGGTCCGGCGCGATGAGGAAGGCGAAGCCTTCCGCCGGCTTGGAGCCGTTGACCCGGAAGATGTTTATAAGAAATGAGGTGTTGAAGGACGCCACCCGACCCGCATTGTCCCAGAGATCAAAGCTCTTATTAAACAGGATCCGGCCGGAGCGGTTGGTGAGGATGAAGTTCCCGATAGAATCAGGGGTTATCTGAAGGGCGTCGTTGCTGATAGTTGCCGGCGTCACGACGGCCAGGGTACTGTAGTCATTTACGCCGAAAGGCCCCAGCTGCTGATCGAATGTCGTAAGCGTCTGGTTCTGGGCAGAGGCGGCGGCCACTGTGGAAGAGAGAAGGACGAGGGAGGCAAATGCTAGAGAGCGGCGGCACATGGCGGAGGGTGGCGGCTGGAGGCGTAGTAACAGAGAGCGACAGCTAGACAGGGGAGACGCTACCGTGCGCACATGGGATTGGAGGTGAGCAGAGAATATTGACCCATTCCTCAATCTTTGATTCTTTGGACAGCTGCTTTCCTCGAAAATTTGGTTCCATTACAATATTATTTGCAAGTAGCTACCTAGAATTGTTTAATCTTAGTGGCAAACGAATAATTTGTCGCTCTCATGTGTTCATGTCGTTTAATCAAAATCAAAAGCAATGGGAGAGATCAACAAATCTAAAGCTTTTGGACGATGCTAGGCTAGTCCCTAGAATGTCCAAGGTAGTTGATTGTTTGTTTAAACAGAGTCAATTAATTCTAATAAATTGTCACAAAAACTGAACTTTCTATTATTCACATGAATTAATTTATAATTTTATTTTTTAAAAAAATTTATTATATAAAAATAAAACTTTAAATAATATAGTTTCTAAATATTATTTTTAAATTTTTAAAATATATATTAATATAAATATGTTCAAGTTAAACTTTAATAAATAAAAAAAGTAAAATAATTAATTAATATGAAACAAATAGGATACAATTTAAACTTGATTAGTAAATGCTTACGGTTTTAATTGGCAGCAAAACCATCAAGGTTCAGGCGACTTGAACCGAGAACATCATACTTGTTCTCCACACCAGCATGAGGAAGTTTTGGAGATGCATCTCCGAGAAAAACTTTTCCACGGTCAAGTTAGTTCTCCGAAATTGGATGAAACAACTGTGAAAAGAGTAAGGTTAAGTTCAACGCGGCAAATTTTTTCTTTTACGGATAAAAGTGTCGACATAAGCTTTCTTTTTCTTATTTTTCTAAGAATCTTATCATAGAACTTGCTTAAATTTCTTGTTGTTCACATAAGCTTTTAGGGCAGTCGCAATTAGTGATGATGTAGGCAGCTTTTGCGGCAATGATGAAGCAAAAGCAGAATGATAAAAGAAAATTTTGCTGGACGTTCTTTTCTGACAAGTCTTTACAGGTCCGCTTGAACTATTAAATTGACAAATTAATGTGAAGATTATCAATCAAATAAGAGAGATGAGAAAATGAATAATCATGGATCCCCCTATATCAATGCAGACGATTTTATAATTAATATTTTTAGAAGTGAGTTTTATGTATACGAGACGTAATGACCGTTGGAGAATGTATTACAAGTCCAATTTTATTTATTTATTCCTTCCATCTCAAATTTTTTACATCATTTTAATTTTATACTTAAATTTGATTTAAATTTATTTTATGTTTATATTTATTAAAAAAATTTATATCTAGAAATTACAAGATTTAAAATTTTTAAATATAAATTTTTTAAAAAAATTTAGTAAATACTAATATAAATAAAGTTAGGTCAAAAAATGTGAAATTGTAGAAACAACTTGAAATGAAGGTACTATTTATTTATTCTAGCTTAATTGCACCATTTGTAGCTAAACTATGTCCTGTCTTGTAAATTTGTTTGTCAAGTGAGGAACGTTGCAAGTCTTCCGTTAACGAATATTACCTTTCAAAATTACCGTTCCTTCTATAGGCCTCTATTAGGTATCCAATTGATAAATATGAATATATAATGTACAACTATAAAAGAAATTAGAAAAAGAATAAAATCAGATGAATACATATTTTTCTACAAAAGTGATTCACTGACTAAATTTTCAAATTATATTGTACTGACTATTTAATTTCTTTAGTATTTAATATGGAGATAAAAGCTTGTTAAATAAAAAAAAGTAGTTAAAAATTTTCTTATTATTTAATACCCATTCTGTCAAAAAAATGATTTTTTTTTACTGAATTAAAGATTGAACTGTTTATTCCTTTAGAAAGTCTTTAACATCCAATTTACTTTTCTATCCTTATTTAAACTCTTATTACCTAAAACTTAAAAATTAATTTGTTCTTTTTTATTCTCATTTAAACTCTCACTACACAAACCCATTTTTTTTTAATTTTAGTTTTAGGGGCAAAGACTAAAAATAATATAAATTACGCACATCTTAATATCCATACCATAAAAAATGATCCATCCTTTATGAGATAAAGGAAATATAAATTAGAAAAGAATCTGACAAACTACTTGCTGGTTGAACATTAAACTGGGATATGCAAACATAAGGATAATTTTGCAAACTAAATATTGCTTTAAGTAGGGCTGAAAACGAGCCGAGCCAAGCCGAGTAGTAAGCTGTTCATGTTCGGCTTGAATTAATTATCGAGCTTGATATTTTTTTCGTGTTTGGATTGAAAACAATATGAATGAGCTTTGAACGAGCTTTTATCTGAACGAGCTCAAGTCGAGCTTGAGCTGTTCGCTTAAATTAAAAAAAATCTAAAATTAATTCGAGTCGAGTCAAGTAGTAAGCAATTCGAGCTTTATTTGAATTGTATATCGAGCTTTAAATTTTGTTCAGGCTTGGCTTGATAATTATTCGAACAAGTCACGAACGAGCTTTAAATCGAGCCGAACTCGAGCTATTTGTTCATTTTTTCACCCCTAGCTTTAAGCATAAATTTATTACGTTCATTCGTTTAGATACAGATTTAGAAATTTGGAATATAATTTAGCGACAAATGTGCAATTTAATTATTTCTTATGTACTAGAAGTATGTCCTGCCCCTTAGTTGAGATCAATCATTTTGAAATACAGTTAGATCGTCAAACGTGGAAACCAATACATTATACTATTGTTTTAGGAAGAAACCAACACATTATATTACAAGCACATAGACAATAAACCAAATATGCACAACTGTTGAGGATGTATGTAAGTGACTTGTCTTACATAATCAGTAATTGTAAAAAAAGTGCGATACATATATATTATAATGATCTCTTGTCTTATTGACTGAAGTTTTTTGGAATATGTGTGAAGTCATAACTATATCTAGTGTCTCGTAGATCTCCCTAGTTTAGACCTCCGTAACAAGTGGTATCAAAGTTGATGATTCAACTAGAAATTACATTGATATATTGAAATTTGATACTCATTCGATGACATAAAAGCTTGAGGATCATGTGTTTGCTTTTGATGTGTATGCTTGTAGTTAAGTATACTCTTGATGCATCAAGGCTTCTACTCACTGGGGAGTGAGGGTTATGACCATGTCTAGTGTAGTCACTTGCATGGGAGAGATTGTTCAGGACGTCTAGTGTGATGACCATGACTTAGATCTCTAGTTCAGACTTCCCAAAAAACAATAGTTTCAAGTTAGAATCAACCATCAATGTCAATGTTTCACTTTTTAAAACCAAAATCTCTCTTTTTGAAGGATAAAATGGCAAATTTTTCATTGAAAACATGCGAAATGTGCACATTTGCACCATTTTCCATTAGCATAAATTTGCCACTCAAATACCAAAGGCATAATATTGCCACTAAAGTTATGAACACTGACAAATCAACCACTTATGTGGTTGACTGACAGAATATGGGAAATTACAAAAACCCCTTTAATGGTTTGGTCTAATCTACATTTTGTGTTTTCTATTTTCAAAGACCAACCCTTTACTCTCTTTTTCCTTTACAGTGTCTGACAACAACTTCTGAAACCTAATTTAAACTATATGATAACCATGTTCCATTAATTTTAAGATTTTTTATATTTTTTCACAACTAACCGAGCTTTAAAAATACTGATATATATTTACAAGGAGAAAAATGCAATTGAAATGTTTATTAACTATAAAAAAAATATTAGAGAGATAGAAATTATTGGAAGATGATTATCGTACAATTTAAATTATAATTTCAGAAGTTACTATCGAACAATGTAAAAGAAACAAAGGCAAATAAAAAGTGTAGGTTTTTCAAAATAAAGGGAGCAAACTGTAGGTTAGGACAAATCTCAGGGGAATAATTATAAGTTTCCCACATAATGTTTCATTAAAAATATTTTAAATTCCGCTAGCCTAAATTAAAGCTTAGCCCATAAACTAATTAACCCAGATGTTTAAGCCCCTAAACTTTAATTCCTACAAATCTACTAACATTTTTTACTTGTTAATCAAAATCTAGAAGTAGTCTAGTGATTAGGCCATTAATCTAATGAAGTCTTTGCCCTCCCATCTCCTCTATTGATACCCATAATGATATTAAGCTTGAATGATGTAGAATACATATAATATCAACCCAAAACAGCCGACAAAGTTACAGAAGAAGAAATTTAGTTCAACTTGGATGAGGTGATCTGATAGTGTACGTTTTTTAAGATGTGGTAACAACCATTGATAGGTTTAAGGGTACAGATGTTGGACTAGAAAATGATGGATTTGACAACTTACGTGTTACAATGGTGGCAATAGAGTAGGAGAGCTACATTAAGGTGCTAAGCTAGGCCAAATGATTTCTAGATTAGGAGAAAAAAGATAAGGGAATAAAGGAAACATTTGGGGAAGTTGAAGGATTTAGAAAAATCCAATGAATGCGGTAGCTTTTTCTATAGGTGTGAAACATTTGAGGGATTAGTGTCTATTTTGTCTAAGTTCAAGGGCCAAAGTGGATTTTGACTTACCTTATTATAATGGAGTAATATCAATGGCAAATTTAGACTAATAAAAAAGTGTTCTTTCATCTAATGATAATTGGTGGTGCAACAATTTTTGCATGTTTATAGTTTAAGAGGTTTCAGTTTCATAAACATATGGGTTTGGACAAGTTGACAATCCATCATTTTGACAAATATGATCGATGTAGTAGACTGTGGTGCCCTATTGGATCAGAAGGGCCCAAATTGCATTTTGGCATTCTTGATTAATCTATCACAGTGATGGATTATTAGCTTGTTATTTTCCTACATGAGCCTTAATAAAATGGATGGTCCATCATCATAAGTTGTTAATTGGGGTCTTCGACTATAGTAGGCTCCACTACATTTTGACGTCCAGATCAGTCTACCATAATATCAAATTATCGATTGTCATTTTCCTATATGGGCCTCGATAAGCTGATATTCCAACCAAGGTTGTTGATTGTAGTGGGCCTATGCACTTTAAAGGCAATCAAACCTTAACAAGATGAATGAGTCAGCCCATTAACTTTAAATCTATTTGCTTTAAGCCTTAAACTTTTTAAGTAGAATAGATTGAACTTTTCACTTTTAGGATAATTCAAATTGGGATGAGTCAGCCTTAAAAATGATGTCTTTAGGTATTTCTTCCTCATTTTCCTTATTTTATTTTTATTAAAACAAAACATTTTTTATGGCATTTTCTTTTAGCAAACTGTTTTTGACAAAACTTATCCTTAAAACAAATGAGCTTGGTTAGGTTATATAGAAAATAGGGACTTAAACAAACATGTAGAAGCAAGTTAAAGGGGTTAAAAGAAATCTATAGGCTTGCTTCTTACCTTTTTCCTTGTTCTTCTCTCCTATCCTCCAATTATGTTCTTATTACTCTTTGCCTTACCCCTCTTTCAAGCGCTCAAGCCTTGATGACAGCTCCAGCCATAATAGGGTGGATCATTAAAAAAATTTGGTGGTGTCACCTATAAATTTTTCTATCAACTACATTTTTTTTTGTCAATTGGTGAGTGTAATGGAGCCCGCACCCTTGAGTATGAATCCAACACTAACTTAAACATTGGTAACACATGATCAATTCAATGGAACAAGCTACATAAAGTGTTAGGGCATGATTGTTTTTCTAGTATTCAAAAGCATTATATAGTTGTACAAGCAGAGGAGATGTTAGCAACTAAACTAACTTGTTTATGACATTTTATAGGAAGTGATGAGACCGAAGTCAACTTTGGACCTCTCCAAGTGTCGCCCTCAGCCTTAGCCATTTGCCAAAAGAACGGAGACATGTTGCAACATGATGTTTGTATATCTGCAACTTAATTGAGATTGCTGATTAAATTAAATGTTACTAGAGCATAGGATGACTTGGTTCTTGTAACGTATATTGTTTTAGGTTCAAGATATGGGTAAGCATAAGTTAGGTTTATTTGGGTTTCTGGTGGACCAAACCAACCCGAAATAATTATGGTTCCAAAAGTTTTCAATTCAACTTGAGAACTAAATAGAACTAGAACCATGTATTTGGGTTTTTTTTTGTTCTGGTACTTTTTTTCGATTTATGAGATTAGCTGAAATCATCTGTTCTTCGAAGCTCCAGCCACATGATGAATGGCTCACCAAACTGATCTAGACAAGGAATTGGCATGTCTACCAGGCATCGATGGAAACTACCCTCCACAGAGGGCGATGCTTGAGCTGGTGGCTTTGTCGCCCGCAACTAATGAAGCTTTTGAGGCTGGTAGTCAATTCTCCAATTCTGGATCTAGAGTTTTGTTGAAATAGAATATATTAGAGAAGCTTAAGAAAGTAAGGAAGAAGAGGAAAATGAGGTGATGGGGGGCAGACGACAAAGGATGTTGGTCTAGGGAAGGAATTGGGGTGGATGCCAAGTTGTAGCAATTAATAGTTTTGGGACAAATTTGCAACTTAAGGCATAGATTTGGGAATATTCATGCATTTTACCCTATTTAATATATATACACCTTCAGTTATTGGTTCCACCTCGAGTTGGTTCCATATAAAACCAGAACAAACTTGAAAACCGATGATTTTTCTAGAGATAGACTTAACCCGTAGCCCATCAACAATTTTTATCCAACACAACCCCACCCTAGCCACCTTTATTATGTTAGGTAAACTTATAGTTTTACCCAACCTATGCTCACCGCCACTAGACAAGATTGAACATATCCTAGTTTGTGTAAAAGGCTAACAATTTAGTGGATGTAAGGTGAAAGAAAATGATGTATGTTATTGGAACCTATGTTAGAGTCCTTGGTTCCTATGTTAGAGTCCTTGGTTTGTACATTGTAATCCTAGGTCAACCATTAGTGTCCCTAAATGGTTAAATTGCACTGTTTATCCTAATACTATATTAGATGTGCAAAATTTTTTCTTAAAGTAACGAGTAATAAATATGTCCTTAAAATAACCATTCATTGCATGTTTATCTTTTTACCTGCAGCCTTCCACCTAATGGAGATACACATTCGTTTCAAGACAAATCCGCAATATTTTGCAATTTGAAGTATAATTTGGTGAGAAAGGTCTTCAAAAATTTATGGCTTATTTTGACCGAAGAAAAAGTAACTTTAAAGCCTGAAAATCTCACGCATTTCATATCATCGCTAAAGTCTTTTTTTTTCCTTTTTGAAAAAAGTCATAAAGTTCTGCAATCTTATAAGTAGTTAGTCATTAAACTTTCCGTTATGTGGTGAAATGAGAGTAAAAATAATCAATTTTTTAGAATTTTAATTGAAACTATTCAATGTTTGTCTCCTAGTAAATTTAGACTATATAATAATGTTTTTAACATTTAATGAATCTTTCATATATTATCATTTTTTTCGTATTTATAAGTTGATTTTCTTTTTTTTTATTCATCAATAAACGAAAATAGCAAAGGCCTCAAGGGGGCTCAAAGTTCACATCAAAAGAGTTTGAAAGACATAAGCAAAAGAGGGACAAATTGTCCAATGTTCATTCTTCTGTAAACTCACCCACTTAGCTATGCATAATGCACACATATTAGCTTTTGCAAAGATCTCCTTTGTAGAACAATAAGAGAAAGAGCATTGAAAAGTATTGTAGAGCTTTAATGTTAGAGAGTAAAGTGCCTATCCTCCAGTTTTCATGATTCTTCAAACTGGCAATTGTTTCTTTGTCAGATGCCTCAATTTCTACAGCTGTATGGCCTCTTCTCAGCAACTCCTGAAGCCATTTCCTTATCGTTTTAGCTAAGGCTGCTCCTTTGTAAATGCCAGTAGCAAACATGGCCTGATTTTCCAAGATATTCCCCTGCCAATCTCTAACTAGATAAGCCATCCCAAAGGAGCTACCACTACAAATAACAGTCACATTTAGTTTTATAGTTCCCTTTGCCGGTTTGCTCTACCGCTCAGAGGCAAAGTATTTGTGTAAAGGCTGGCTTATGTTTCCATGGCACTGGTAGGCTTGGTAGTATTCAGCTACAGCAACCTGTATCTTGTGAATTACAGATTCAGGAATGACGTTTTTCTTTTGAAAAATAGCCTCATTCATTGCCAACCAAATGAACTAGCAAGTATAAGTAATAATTAAACTAATAATCTCCTTGTTTTCCTGAGTATAATCTAAAGAATGACAAACCTCAATAAGCCATTGATCAAATGTTCAAATTTCAACATTGTGAGGTTTATAATCCAAACACACAAACCAAACTAGATGAGTCCATTCATATTGCAAGATCATATACTCCACTATTTCAACATAAGAACAGAAAGGACACATAGGGTTTATTTTTATACTTCTTTTAGCCAAATTCAGATGAACAACTACACCATTTTGACAAATTCGCCACAGGAAGTTTTGAATTTTAGGAGAGCATTTGATACTCCATGTTAGTTTCCACACACAGGGATCTATCTAATGTGAAGTCGAAGCAATAGAAGAATTAGTAGCAATGTCTTTTTGTATCCTATAGGTAGATTGGACTGTTACTTTACCAGTCTTTTCATATGGCCAAATTAGCTTGTCTATTCTTGGAAAAAAGGCTAATAGGGATTTGCAAAATGGCCTATTTTTCCTTATTTGAAATAAAACTTGAGATTTGATTTAATTTCCAAGTGTGAGTGCAAATATCTATGAGATTACCAACATTCATGTTTCTTATCTATAATGGAATGTCTATATTGCGATGAAGTTTAAAGCCTCCTATATTCGAAATCCAAGCATCATTCCATACAAAAATAGATTGACCATCATGAACTTGCTAGCAAACATGCTTTTTTAAAAGGTCCCTACCTGCTAACACACTAGACCATCCCCAAGAAGATTTGGGGCCTTTTCTTGCATTCCAAAGATTTCCATCAATGAAGTATAACCTTGTTAGAATCTGTGCTAAAAAAGATTTAGGGTTCGAGATGACCCTCCAAGCAAGTTTTGATAAGAGACCAAGGTTCATAGCCTCTAAATCTTTAAAACCCATTCCCCATTTTTCCTTTGGCACTATTAAACATTCTTAACTTTTCCAATGAATGCTAGAATCTAAGTGCTGACCTTCCCACCAGAATTTAGACATTAAAGAATGAATATTTTGACACCATTTCCTAGGGAATTTAAAACAGGACATAGCATATGAAAGAATGGTAGTAATGACATATTTTAGCAGAATTTCCTTACCTGAGTATGAGAGTAAGGCCTCCTTCCACCCTTGAATTTTTTTCATGATTCTATCTCTAAAGAATGCCAAGGCCTCACACTTTGAGCGTCCCCATAGGGTGGGCAATCCTAGATACTTTCCTGGATTTTCTTCCTTATGGATTTTCAAAAAAAGGCTAATCTTTTCCTGCATAGCAGTATGAGTGTTAGGGTTGAAAAAAAATAGCAGATTTATCAAAGATTATGCATTGTCTAGAGGCCTGGCAGTATTGCATAAGAACTTGCTGCAGATGATGTCCATTCCTGACATTGGCCTTAACAAAAAAAAAAAGAATCATCTGCAAATAATAGGTGTGTTAGAGTAGGACAGTGATTGTTCATTTTGATACCTTCAATAAATTTCAACTCTGCTGCATTTATTAACATTTGAGATAAAGCTTCAATAATCATGATAAACAGATAAAGGAGATAAAGGTCTCCTTGTCTTATACCCATTGTAGGTTTAAACATTCCAAACTTTTTTCCATTAATCAAAAGTGTATAAGACACCGAAGTAAGAAGGGATATAACCCAAGTAATCCACCTAGGAGTAAACCCCATTTTTTTCATAATACCTTTCAAAAAAGACCACTTCACACGATCATAACCTTTTTGCATATAAACTTTTATAGCCATATTCCAATCCAATCCTTTCTTTTTTGCTTTTAGCCAGTGGAAAAATTCATGAGCTATTAAGATATTGTCTTGGATTTGTCTCCCTTTAACAAAAGCATTTTGAAAAAGTGAGATGATATTATTCATGCGAGGCTTAAGTCCATTCACAAGGATTGTAGAAATAATTTTGTAGCAGTGGTTACACAAACTAATTGGTCTAAACAGTGTGACTTTTTCGGGATGGGGAACTTTAGGGATAATAACAATAGATGTTTTGTTTATGGCGGTATTAAGAATACCTTGATTAAAGAAAGCTTGGACTGCTTTGGTGACACTTTCCCCAACCTCATCCCAGTAGTTGTGAAAGAAAATTCTTAAGTATCCATCAGGCCCTGGAGCCTTTAGAAGAGCCATCTAAAAAGTAGCTGACTTATTTTCCTCGACTAACACATCCCTGTCAAGTTTCTCTTTCAGCTTTGCATGCACTACTATTTTGACATGTATCAACACTTCATTCATGCCTACAGACCCTTCTGAGCTAAATAGATTTGCATAAAATTGCTTGAAAGTGTTTAAAATATCCTCCTCATTTTCAATCCAAACACTTTGCTCATCCTGGACCCTTAAAATTTTATTTGAAGCTCTTTTCTGTATAGTTACATTGTGGAAATAGGCAGTGTTTCTGTCCCCCAATTTTAACCAGTCAACTCTACTACATTGTTGCCAATACATTTCTTCTCTAGTGCAATGTTCCTCAATCTGTTTGATAATCTGACTTTCAACACTACTATCCGAGGCTTCAGAGATGTCTAGTAGATCCGCAAGTTTTGAAGTCAAAGTCTCAATCCCCTATCTATTATTCGAGTAATAAGATTTACTCCATTTAACCAAAGCTCTACTGCACCCTCTTAAATTTTCTTGAAGAGCATAAGTGTCATTGCCTGCTATCAAATCCCAAGACTGTTTATTAATTTCTTTACATGTTGGTTCTCGGGTCCACATATGCTTAAACTTGAATTTTTTCCTGCCCCTAATACTTTCAACCTCTGAGTTTAGAATTATAAAACAATTATCAAAACCTATTCGAGGGCAGTGATACACCTAAGTATTAGGGTACATATTCCCCCATGTGTAGCTCACTAAAGCTCTATCAATCCTCTCTTTTACTATCCCATCATTTCTGCCATTTGACCAAGTATATTTTTGTCCATGAAATCCTGCATTTTGAAGTTGAGTTTTTAACAGCATTTCTTGAAACTCCATAATCTACTCCTAAGCTTTCAGTCTACCTCCTATTTTCTCACATTGGGCTGTTATGTCATTCCAGTCCCCTATGCATAACCAGGGTAAGGAATTTTTAAAGGCTAATCCTTTTAAAAGCTTCCCAATTTTTCCTCATGTCAAGAAATTTTGGATCTCCATAGACGCAAGTAATACAGCTTGTATTGGCCTTATTATCTGTGAATCTTCTATCAAGAAAATTATTTGTCTTTATATCAACACAAACCTGCACAGCATCAATCCACCAAAGAGCAAGCCCTCCACATATACCAATAGAATCAACATAGTAAGCATTTTTTTACTTAATCTTCCTTATAACCTTTTCCAATTTCTTCTTTTTGTTCTTTGTCTCCATTAAGAAACCTAACTAAGGTTTGTATTTCTTTAGGAGCCAAGTAAGGTGCTGAACTGTTAGGGTTTGCCCTATACCCTGGTAGTTCCAACTTATGAGAATCATGGCTCCCGTGTGGCTGAAGGGCAGCCACCAGACCCGTCCTCAGGTGTAGTATTCTCTCTAGCTCTTTTTTCAACATTCTCCTCTACCAAATTCTCTAGATTTGTAGTTTTTCTCTTCGGAGGTCTCCCTCTCTTTTTGCCCCCTCTATGTGAAACCACCTCAAGAGACTCATCTTCGTCAGCCCCAGTGTTATCAAACTCACCTGAGGTAGTGGAAGTGTTGGCTTGGTGAGTTGGACCAACTAGCTTTGACGATATACTCTCAGGATTGGAATGGAGTAAGTTAGGCAGGAAGTTAAGCATCTGTTGGGAATCCTAACTAGTCAGGGATACAGATGGTGATCCATCAGTGGCCTTCGTATGCATTGTAAACCTCACTATAGTTTTAAGTAGCAAGTGATCTGGCCTTGGTGGAGGAGGTTTGGCAAGTTCCTCAGCAAGTCTTGGTGTATAAGCTCTTAACCAAAGGCAATACATCTGCTAACCAGTGCTCATAAGTATTGGTTAAGTAGCCGCTCTGCAACTAATGTCAGAATGTCCTAGCCTACCACATGTATAGTAGAGATCCCCTAATCTTTCATATTTCACGGCTAGCCATTTCTTGCACCCAATAAGCTTTGTCTGCCAAAAACCAGTTTTGATAGGATCCTCAACATTCAATTTAGTCTTGATCCTAAGGTATCCCTTACAGAATTCCCCCATATTTCCTGGTTCCTGTACCTCTAGAACTTCACCAAATTGTTTTCCAATCACACTTCCATTTGGGTTGGTCATTACGTTAAGGGCCAAACCATGTAATTGGACCCAAAAATGTACTTTCTGTGACGCACAACTCCTGCAGAGATTGTGTTGGTAACCATTTCTGAAGAGAAAATATACATCCCATAATGTTCCATGGGACATCAAAAAGAACACAATCAATAATCTCCCTGTCCACAAAAACAAAATGCACAATTTTGTCAGCTAGAAAGTTAATTGCATGTATCCCATACCTTTTCCAAATCTTCAGCAAAATATTCATAATACCTTTCTGATTCAACTTCTTATCATATATGATCCTACCAACAAGAGATATAAGTTGATTTTTATTGAGTAACATTCTTCCAGTATATTTGGTAATAACTATTTATACAATTGCAAAATTTTTTATATCCACTTTGGAAAACATAAACTTTTAGAGACTGAAATAGAAAAAATATGAAACTTTTAGGAATTAAAATAACGTTCCACGTCTTAATTTCAATTTTACTTTCTTTCATTTTATTTTTATAGTTATTTGAATCTAGTTAGTTTTCAACCTAATTTGATCATTCAAAACAAATGGGGGTTGGATCAAGGTTTTAAATCTCATATCATATATTGTACCATTTTTTTTCTATGATATGATACAGTACCGATATTGTATCATTTCATCTTGGATGTACCAGTTTGAAATATTTTAGGTATATAGACATATATGAAAACTATATAAGCTGATCTGGATAGCTGGGATTTTGGAATCATAGTGCAAACCATAGTTTCTTTCTTTGCAGTCTATTGAACCAAAGTGATTCTATTTATACTATCTTGAACAACTTCTCGGCTAAGGAGTAATCATTGTCATTTCTTGATCCAGATAAAGTTGAGGAATTTTCTTTAGGCAATATGAACAATCTTCTTCAAATAAGAATTGATCACAAATGTGGACATATCGAGATAACTGATTGAACACCTTTATGATTTCTTTGTCTAATTTTTGAAGGAGATTTTTGAGCCACGAATCTTCTTGAGGTATCTGATAAAAGAATTGTTGAAAGAAATCATCTAATGCTTTCCTTTGAATTATTTCTGAAAAATTTATTCAAATATCAAATGTGTCTTAAGCATCTTAAAGGTCATAATAATCTTCTTCTTTTTTGGAAAAACCTAAAGTTGATGGGGGCTTCATCTTGACATCTTCATCTTTCTCTGAGTCTGAATCAAATTGTGATGCAGATTCTTTAATAATCTTCTTATATTCTTGTTTTGATGTTGAAGCAGTAGTATAAATATGTAATAATTTGTAAGGTTAAGGCAGACTTTTTTCTCTACTTTTCTTAGTCTCATCTCTCTCCTTCCAATAAACTTTTCTTTCAAGTATTTTGGTTTATTGTGGTTGATTGTGGCGATTGAATAGATTAGCATGACTATTTTCTTCTAAAGATTCAAATCCTCAATTTCAATTAGAAACTCAAGATGAAAGCCTTAATTCAACAAAAGTTAATATTGCTCAAATTGAGAATCAATTACATAATTAGTTTATTCCTAAGTAAGATCAAAAAATGATGTATAGAAAATGAAGTTTCAAATTTCATACAGATTATTCAATTAAACAAACATAATAGATTATCCTTTTGAATAATGATTTTGAAACAATTAGACTATTTTCCCTTATAGCAATTGAAAAACATAGAAAGAAAAATATAAATATATGCACATTGGAATGGTTCAAGTGCCTATTAAACCATTATTCAATTAGGATTATATATACCAATTATTATGTATTTAAGAGATACTAGACATTTAAGATTTCAAAATTCTTTACTTGCTATGACAAAATCAAATCTAGCTAATGGTCCATTTTATTTTAATTTTCTTCTAATTTTCTCTATTTTTTTATTTGATCCACATGTTTTAGAAACCTTAATGCCTACAGTCAAAACAAAGAATATGGATGTAGCTACAAACACAAAATTGATTTGTATAATTTATCATGTTTATTATCAAATTATGCCTACTACAGTAGATCCGAAAGCAAAAATACCTTTGATTAAAGATGAAACTATAATATTTGAAGGAAATACTCAAAAAACTTTCGTTTACACACCTAAAAAACTAAAGTGGAATGAAATTTCAAAATCCTGGATATGGGATCTAGATAACATATTATCTCATCAACCTTTAGAAAACATGTCTCAAAGAGCTTTAATTTTCGAACAAGCAAATGACTCAGTCAATATTGATTTTTCAAATTATTTTCTACAAACAACATTTAGTTAATTTGGAAGTTCTAGAGCTTCAACAAGCGGATCAGAATAATGACCAAGAAGTATTTTACTAAGATCTCCAAGCCTTCCAAGAAATTTGGTAAATTATCCAGACTTAATAATTCCAAACTTCAATAGCCCCATAATAACTCCAAAACAAAATAGTTGCCCATCAGAAACGTCCTCTCAGAATAATCGTTTTGTCCTAGTAGATTTATTACAAGTTGATTTTTCAAATCAAGTTCCAAAAGAAATCTATAATATCCCTGGTATTCCAAAGTCTTCAAATAAAATAGATGTTTTAAACAAACAACATCCTGATAATCAAGACAATTCCCCATAGATGTCTCCAACCCCTTCTTAGATGGAATTTTATTCAGTTATTAAAATGATTACTGAATTCAAAATTGATAAAAAAAAGCATTGAAAATTGACTATTTTGAAGAAACTAATAAAGAAAAAAAATGGTTTTTGAATAATTTTGAAAGTTCAAAAAGAGTAGAAATCAGAGAATTATGGTATGAAAACATGAAATCCCTAAAGACTAATATTCCATTTTTTTACTTGGTTTCCTAT
This sequence comes from Aquilaria sinensis, assembly GCA_005392925.1. NCBI lineage: Eukaryota > Viridiplantae > Streptophyta > Magnoliopsida > Malvales > Thymelaeaceae > Aquilaria > Aquilaria sinensis. The sequence continues at coordinate 90,126 of SMDT01003270.1, forward strand.
CTATTGTTCAAATTATGATATAAGTTATCCTTTTTCAAATATAAACCCTATAAATGGGACTACTAAAGATTGGAATATAGTAGATCATAGTAAAATAATATCAGTTCATTCCCAGAAGAATCCTTTGTTTTTAAATTAAAAGATGTTTTATTAATGGCTTATCCTTTTAAGCAAACTTATTCAGTAGATGAAGAACAACCAGCACAAAAAAAAGATATAAATAAAATTAAAGCCCAGAATAATTACACTAATCAATATTTAATTTATATAGCCAAACAAACAAATAGAATTGAGACGGTTATTAATGATATCAAAGATAATAATGCTACAGCTGTCATTATTCCTAAACCCACGTTCTTTGGTAAAGAATCTACTTTTTCAAAAGATGATAAGCAAGAAAGAAAAAGTAAAGTTATGCAACCTTGGTTCAAACCCTGTGAAATAGATGGTAGTATAAAAGTAGAAAATCAATGAACAATTTTGAAAAATATTAATGAGCAATTAACAAATTGAAAAATAGAAAATAAACCGTCTACCTTAAATTCCATTAATGTGATACCTATAGAAAATGAAATAAATGTTTTAGAGCAAAGATTTCAAGATGAACCAAACCAAGTGAATAAATTAAAAATTCAGGTATAAAAAAAAACATATTTTTCAAAAAACTATTATGCTAGGCCTTCACTTCCAGATATGCAATATAAAGAACCAACTCATCCAAATATTATACATGATGGAGAAGGAATAACTACATGGAATATGGACAGGTTAACAAAATACCAAATTTTAGATGTAATTTATCAAATGAGTATAGTGGCCTCTGCCTATAGACTATTTGGTCAATCAAAATGACAAACAGCAATTTTTCTAATTAGGGGGTTTACTGGACAACTAAGAGGATGGTGGTACTTCAGTATAAATGATAAATATCAAAGAACAAGTTTTAAGCAGCACAAAGACAGAAATTAATAAAGAAAATGGCGTTAGAATATAAAAAAATGTTCCCGATGCTATTAATACTTTATTATTCTTAATCTGTAAAGAATTTATAGGAGATCCAACTCATTTGCAAGATCGAAGTATAGATGTTTTAATGAACTTGACGTGCCCAAAACTACATGATTTTAGATGGTACAAAGATGTATTTTTAAGTAAATTATATCTAAAAAATGATTGTTTCCTTAGTATATGGAAAGAAAGATTTATTGTTTGACTTCCAACAGTGTTCATAGAAAGGGTCAAAAATAGAATAAGAAATGAACATAATCAAACTATACCTCATAATAGTTTATCATATAGAGAGTTAATTAGCTATATAAATATAGAAGGATTAAGTTTATGTAATGATATTATAAAGGCTCTCTTACTATTTCCTCTACATTAAATGTCGAGGTAAGTAAATCCCAAGTTATTTCCTCAAATAAGTTTTAATAAGCAAGGAAAGCAAGCTAAGTAAGGTTAAATTGAGTTCCAAAGAGTAATTGGCACCTAAGGGGCAAAAAGGGTAAAATGGTAATTTTAGCCCAAGTCAATGGCATGATCGTAATTTCAGTAAATTTAGGTTCATGCAAGTGTTTTGAGCTAATTGATTTAAAACCACAAAAGTTTATAGCTATTTAAACCAAAAGCCAAAGTTAAGGGTAAAAAAATGCACTAAGTGAGAAATTAAGCTATTATGTCTTATAATGGCTTAAGTGGCCTAGGGGCAAAGTGTTTGGGTAAGAAAAATATTTCTCTAGGACCAAAGAGTGATTGAGTGAGGAGTATTTAAGTGGCATAAGTGATTCAAAGTTAAATTTGAGGGCCAAAGTGTCAAATGAAAAAGAGGTTGGCTATATAAGTGAAGGAGATGACACTATTCATCATCTCCCCCATTTGTCATTTTCGTAGCTCTCTTTCCTCCACAGCTCTCCACCTTCAAACCTCCCAAATCACTCAAGTTTCCATGAAAATCAAAGGTCCCGAAGCCATCCCAACAAGCCCTTAGCTCGTTTTTGGTGGAATTGGTGCATTTGGAGTTGTTCTTGCAAGTTTTTAGTTCAAACCCAAAGGTAAACGACTTTGATCCTTGTGGGTTAGTTCTAAATTTTTTAAATGGTTAGAAATGGTCTTAACTTCATGCTCTTGGTGTCCAATTTGGTTGATTTCAAGCTTGGAACTCAAAGGAACTCGTTGGAGCTCGAATGTGCTCATTGCTTGTTTCTTGTTTTCAAGATGATTTGAGGAAAGGGATTTAAGTTAATTCAGCTCCAATAATGCATAAAAATGTAGTATTATGAGTGGGAATGAAGGAGAAACAATACCCATGTGAATTGGCCTTGTGATGGGAAGGTTTGAGTAGGTTTCGTGCAAGTTCGTACGCTATCGCGCAATGCTGTAATGCATTAGCGATGCGTCACCGTTGGCAATGCCATTTGGCGACGTGTTGCCGTTAGATGTCAGGATTCTAGAGTGTTGATGCCTTTGGCGATGCATCGCCTACGGCACCGCTAAAGCATTAGTCCCTCAAGCTTGGGTCATCCTAAAGATGTCTCAAACTCTCGGTTATCATCCCTAGGCCAATTTAAGATATTCCGTAGCCTCGGTTGGATCTAGAACTCAGTCCTAAGTTGGGAAATTATGCATTATTTAGGTGGTAGTTAAGTAGTATGATTAAGGTAGGATAAGGAATGGTGGCTAAGAAAGTTAAAGTACTTAAGTTGCTAAGGTAACACTAAAGGGATTAAGGCAAGTTTTAGATTCTTTGTTGGCTGAGTAGAAGGTCATGGACCTTTGGGTAATAAAAAGAAAACCTAAGAGGATCTAAACTAAACTTTATGGTTTAGTAAGTAAGCCACTAAAGAACCCTAAGCTAAGCTCAAAGAGCTTGGTAAGTTGAACCACATAAGGCAGCTACCCTGCACAATAAGTTAAAGGAAGAGACGGGTAAAGAGGGAGTAAGCGATGACTTACTATAAGTAGCCCGTCAAGGCGGGCAAGGTTTGAGTAAATGATGACTTACTCTAAGGTGTCCGTAAGAGAACTTCATAGGGTTAGTTAAGTGCTTGCATAGGATATGAGGGCCAGTATCCAAGTACCCCAACCATAAAAGCTCACGGCAAGTCTAGCACCTATGGGTGTAAATAAGTCCAAGGTGCATGTGCATGCGCATATTTCGTCCATCAATCCATCAATCCATCCATCCATCCATCATTTGCATTATTTGTTGTTCTTTTCTTGTTTCTGATTATACTGGTTACCTGCTTGTTTTATTTTCATTTTATATATATGCATATATTTGTATGCTTGCATTGTTTTTCCCTGCAGATACTAAATCCCTTACTAAGTACTTTAGAGTATTCACCCCTTAAGTGTTGTGCAAGTATTAATTAGACTAGTCAGGCTTAACAGTTTGTAAGAGGCAGCTGTTAAAGCTTAGTTTTATTGGTTTAAAGGTATTTTCTAAGTAGAAAACTCTAAGTTTCTAAGTTACTTATGAAATAAGCTAATGCTGACCAAAGTGTTTGCCTTACAGCTTGAGGCTAAGTGAGTACAAGGAAGTATGGCTTATCACTTGAAGCTAGCTTGCTTGGGTGAAAAGCTAATGATAGATCTTAGTAGAGATAAGTTGCTTATTTTATATGTATGGTAATTTCATATATAGATCGCCTCTACTTGTGTCCATTGGTGTGTATAACACTAGGGTTACCTTTGAGTGCATATAAATTTGAGATGTATGCACATAGTTGTTACTTATAGTTAAAGCAACTAAAGTTTATATGTCTTGGCTTGTTTGAATTATGTTTTTTTAATTGCCGCGGCACTGTTTTCAATGATATTTTAATTTAATTGTTATCGCCTAGCCAAGACAATGCATGCATATTTCCTATGTAATGTAGGCTAAGTAACTAGTTGCACGTAATGATTTAAGATACTTCACGAGTAATAACTAGCCAATTGTAACATAAGTGGGATCATAGTTCCCAAGAGCCTACTAGTATTAGCAATTTAGGGCATTAGGGCTCTGTTCTGCCACAGATATGAAATTAAAAAATAAAATTAAAAATGAATATCCACAAGGAAGAAAAGAATTATGAAGTTTTGGCTCTCAATATGATTATGAAAAAATTTCTACTCCTTCTAATAAAAACAAGAAACAATCAAGAAAAGGTTTAGAAAGATATAAGAAAAATAAATACAACTATAATAAGAAAAAGAATTCAAAACCTAAGAATGAAAAAACTTATCAATCTTATAAAAGAAAAGGTAAAAAACAATATAGAAATAAAGAACCTATTTGTTACAAATGTAAGGAGTAGATCATTATAAAAATGAATGTAAAATGAAAGACAAGATTAATAATTTAGAAATTTTAGAACAATTAAAAAATCAGATGATTAACTTACTACTTTCAGATACTGAATCAGAAGAAGAGTCAAATGAATTAGAACATAACAAATTTATTAATATAATTTCAAAAATTCATTATCATAAATGGTATATGTCTATACATGTAACAATTAATGATGAATATCACATGAAGATAATAACTTTAGTAGATATTGGAGTTGATCAAAATTGCATACAAAGAAGGAATAATTCCTACTAAGTACTATGAAAAAACAATTGAGGAATTAAATTATACTAATAATTCCATATTACAAGTTAAATACAAATTAAGTAAATTAAGAATTTGTAATAATGGAATTTGTCTTAAAATGCCCTTTATTTTGGTTAAAAATCTCAAAACTAATGTTATTTTAGGAACACCATTCATAACAACTTTATATCCTTTTGAAATAACCCCTATGAAATCAATCAAAAATTTTGGATAAAGAATTATCTTTTCCTTTTACTTTTCCTGTTCAAGAAAAAAGTACAAAGATTCTTCAAAACTCTTATATTCAACCTATAAATATGATTCAAAATAAAGAAAAACATAGCAAGTTTCTAATTCAAGAAATAAACTTCTTACACTTTCTAATTCAAGAAATAAACTTCTTACACTTAGAAGCACAAATATTAGAACCCTCTCTTCAAGAGAGAATAAAAAATGTAGAAAGACAATTTTCAAAGGATGTTTGTGCCCCTGTTCCATGTTTGTGCCCCTGTTCCAAATGCATTCTGGAATAGTAAAAAACATGTTGTTAATCTACCTTATGTTAAGAATTTTGATGAAAAAAAAAGTCCTACAAAATCAAGAGCTATTCACATGAATGAGGAATTAGAAAAGTTGTGTATTAAAGAAATTTTAGAATTAGAATATAAAGAATTAATTCAAAAGTCAAAATGTCCTTGGTCTTGCTCTACATTTTATGTCATGAATGCTGAAGAAATAAAAAAGGTGCTCCAAGATTAGTAATAAATTATAAAGCTTTAAATAAAGTATTAGAATGGATTAAGTATCCTATTCCCAATAAAAGAGACTTACTAATAAAACTTCATAGTGCAAAATTATTTTCAAAATTTGATATGAAATTAGGATTCCGGCAAATACAGATTAATGAAAAGGATATGTATAAAATAGGACTTAATGTACCATTTGTACATTTTGAATGGAAAGTAATGGCATTTGGATTAAAAAATGCTCCGTCTGCATTCCAAAATTTAATGAATGATATATTATCTCCAATTCAAAATTTTTCTATAGTTTACGTAGATGATGTTCTTATTTTTTCAGACTCAATAAAACAACATTTTTATCATTTAAAAAAATTTTATAATTTAATTAGGCAGAATGGACTAGTTGAATCTCAAACTAAAATGAAGTTATTCCAAACAAAGATAAGATTCCTTGGTCATGAAATTAACCAATGAATGGTTACACCCATTTTTAGATCACTAGAAGTCACAATTAAATTTCTAGACGAAATTAAAGATAAAAATCAGCTTCGAAGGTTTTTAGGATGTCTAAATTATGTGTTAGATTTCTTTAAAGATGTTATAATTATTTGCAAACCTCTTTATCAAAGATTAAAAAAGAAACCTTTAGCATGGTCAGAAGAACAGACTTAATGCATCAGGACAATTAAAGAAAAAAATAAAAGTCTCCGTTGCCTAAGTCTTCCTCACTCAGATGCCTTTCTCATGGTAGAAATAGATGTGTCAGACATAGGTTATGATGGAATTTTAAAACAAAGACTTCCGAACCAAACTAAAGAAAGTCTAGTCAAAATCCTGAATTTCATCTATACAATATTGATACTATAGCATTTCATCTTGGATGTACCAATTTTAAATATTTTAGGTATATAGACATATATGAAAACTATATACACACACACACACACACACACACACACACACGTACATACATGCATGCATGCATGCATATATTACTTTTGTCCCATATTGTTTGCCCATTTCAGTTTTTTTACTTAAATTTGATTTAAATTTATTTATATCATTATTTGCTAAATTTTTTTTAAAAAATTATATTTAGAAACTACAAGAATCATAGGTTTTAAATATAATTTTTAAAAACTATTTTATCAAATAATAATATAAATAAATTTAAGTTAAGACAACAATGTCAAATTTGCCACTAATATTTTGATTTGGGTGCAGATTTGCCACTATAGTTTTTTTGTCAAATGTTCCACTAATGTTTCAAATTAGCTCAATTTGGCCTCTTACTATTAAAAATTACATTTTTTAAAATGTCAGGGTGATAATGTAACTTTTAAAAAATTTTAAGAACTTTATAATAAATAATAGCAAATGTTTGCTATGAAATAATTAATTACACATACTTTAATATATTTTACGTTAAAAAAAAAACTAAAGAAATAAAAAATTATATTTCGATCCGGAAACCCTTTGCCATGCCGGTTAAGGGTGCGGGGACCTAAAAATAAAAGGGCAGCAGCGGCTTCTCTTCTGTTTTTCTGTTTCCTCCTTCGATTGGATTTTCTTTGCCTTTCTCAAGCGTACAGCTCGAGGGACGCACGCACAAGGGCCGGAGCTGGGCATAGCCGATACGAGTCAGAGTCACACTCGCTGACGTTCTTAGGCTCAGGTATTCTGGATTTTGGTTTCTGGGTTCTATGAAAATTCCGTGATCTCTGTTACTGAATGGTGCGTGATAGGCTTGAGATTGAAGTTGTTTCGTGTTTGCAACTTTCTACAGAATCGAATTATATGATTAGTGCCAAGAAATTTGAGTAGCTGGTGTGTTCTTACCTCTAAGATCCTACTGTTTGGGTGGGGATCTCTTGATCATCTGGGATTCCTGCGTTTTATCTTTCCAAATATATTATGATTTCGAGCAACGAGTCGGTCCTTATTGTTTATCTTTCTTTCTGCTTTAATCGCAGCAGATATATCCTTAACTTTGTCATGTGGAATATCTTACTTTCTGGTGTTAGGGCCTGAATTGTTTCAGGTTAGTGAGCCCATCTTGTGTCATCCTGTCATACATCTTGAAACTATCAATTGCTTTGGTAACGTGATGGGGTTCTCTCGACGAAATATGGTTCCCTTCCTATCTATTCTTTATATGACATGCAGTGAAATTTTATGGCATTTTCACTTTGGTTGGAAACCTTGTTGTTGGAGACCCAGTTTATTATAGATGGATCAGATTCTAAGTCCATATGTAATTAAGAACAGTGGGTTACTCGATGATGATGACGGTTTTGAAATTTCTCCTTTTGTTCTGACATGAGAAGGTTCAGGAAGGAACCGATGAAACTTTAAAGTTTTATGTCAATGAGCCATTGACTCTGTCGAAGTTGGGAGTAAGTTATAGCATGATGCTGATGATGAATCCATTAGTCTTTTGTCTCAAAACAATTCCTTTCACTAGAAAAGAATACATGGGGGCAAAACTCTAGAAAAGCTCTTTACCTGCATAAAGTGTTGTTTCATGATGTTTGTATGCTGTCTTATTTAACAGAGATCACTGGTTGCTATTTTTACATTATAGGATGGTTTGTTTACGGTGACATAGATTGTTTTGTGTTTTTGGATAAGGTTCTGTACGTCCTGATTTGAAATCCTTTTCGGGTGTAAGACAAACTCTTGTGGATTTGGGAGATGATATTATTAGTGGTTGATTAACCCTATGAACTTCATGCCACCACCTCAATGTCTTTGGAGTTAAGCTGTAGTATGATGACGATGTATCCATTATTTTTATGCAGTAGTTTAATAAGAGGTCCTCTGGTTAGAGAAGTTTCCATTAAGGCTTATCTCTGAAGTTTTTTTACCTAGAGATTTGTTACACATAAGATCAATGATGCAGGGAGGAGGCTGCATAAGGTGTTGAGTCATGATGTTTGTACAATGTGTTACTCAAGTTCAGAGACCGCTGACTACATATTGATAACTTCTAAGACCACTTGGTTATTGTGGAATTGGTAGTCTTGGGTATGTGAATAAGATTCTGCATGGCCTGATTTGGAAGCCCTTTGCAATGTAAAAGACTGAGAGTTATGGTGGATTTGGGTAAAAGGATGTATGTTGTGGGGTCAGCTATTTGTTTTGATTGTGGTTATATGAAGGGAAAAAAACTGCGTAAATGCTGGAACATAAATGGTCGTTGAGTTATATTTTCATCTTTTGAGGCTTCAAGCGATAATGCTTTTGAGAGATTTGATTTTTGCCTTTGAGATTGGCTGGTTGCACTTTTGTGACCTCAGATGATCTCTAGCCCTCCCATTTGTTTTATTTTATGTAGATTGGTGTGAAGTTTTGGAGGAATTTTGTTTTTTACCATGCTTGATGATTTGCTGGTTTGACTTTTATAGTCTCTGATAATCCCTGTCCTCCCAGTTTTATCTTCTATAAGATTCACGTGAAATATTCTCTAGCATAGAACAAGGTCATTAATAAAATAAATGGCATCTGGTTAGAGGGTTAATTTGCTCAAAAAGGGCTGTTATTAGCTATTACGTTTCTATCATGGGATGATGGGTTTATTTCTACTGATGCAGTCACACTTGTCCCCACTGCTTCTACTGTTCTTTAACCCTCAATCTATTGTGATTTTAAGACTTAGAATCTATTGTGGTTACGGCCAATTCGTTTCAACTTTAGCCAATTGGCTACAAAATGACTTTTTTTTATTTTTACATCTTTTTTACTTGAAACTAATTTTAATTAAAAGCCAATATTATGTAGCTACAATAATCAATTAAAAATATAATTTTTATAATCTTACTAAATTTTTATGAATTTTTCTAGTTTCAAGTCTTAAAAAAGAAAAATTCATAAAAATTTAACAACATCCTAAAAATTTACTTTCAAATTGATTATTGCATCTATATAACATTGACTTTCAAATGAAATTGGTTTCACGTAAAAAAGATGAAAAAGTTAAAAAAAGTCAGTTGACTTTAGACGAAACGAATTGGCCCTAATATGCAGTTGTTAAGGCATGCGTTTATTATTATTACTATTATTTTGTTTAATTCCTCTGTCACTTGTGAATTCTTTGCAGCTGTGTTATTATTTCCATACTGCACTTACGCCAGAAATTTTCTAAAGCTTCAGTTGCATCTCATGCTATATCACAGGATGCAGGGAAGTGAGAAAGACTCAAATTCCAAGGTTTGGAAAAGGAAAATGGGAACCGCCAGAGTTCCCATGTCACAGTTAGAAGGGGATGATGTTTTAGAGCGTCATCAGGTGAAGGCTCATCCACAGTCTAAAATGGGACCGAAAGGCTCCAAAAGAAACTCAAGGAATGAAGTATCCCCATTGTTCCAGCAGCCCGAAAGGTCAAATTCAGATTCATTGCCTGACTCTGCATCTGATAACAACTACCGTGCCCTAAGGCGGAAGTACTTGCTGTTGGAAGAAGAAAGCTTTACACTGGGCAAAGAGTTGAAAGAGGTTGAAGACGAAGTCAAGACTCTTGAGGATGAGAAGCTTGCACTATTGGATCAGCTCGTCGTGCTGGAAGGTCTAGTTGATCCGTCAAAAATGTGATATTCCTGCAGGGTTTATTTCAGAATCTTATTTATTTGCATTGTTGTTTTAGATAGTTTATACTATGCCTGCCTGAGTTGGTGCTGTAAATTCTTGAATGTATCATAGATTGGTATGGACAAACATACAATAAAGAACAAGACTAGCCTTCTTCCTCAGGTGAAAAAGCTGTTGTGTTGGCTATCTCAGAACACTACAGAAGAAACCCGGTGAGGTTCGGACTTTCTTGTTAGCCTTTGAGAAACTGGATCAATACGTGAATTGCAGCATAAACTAACCACAAAACGTACCTATTTTACTTGCAAAAAGAAGCATAAGTAGCCAATTGAGTTGCTAAGAACCTTTTTCTTTCTTTCTATATGCATCTGCTGAAGACTCTTGTTACTGTTACAGTCGGGTGGTAAGAATATGACTGTGAATGGTGGAGGCATGGCCATATGGATTCTGCAGGAACCAATAAATCCCGACCGCTATGGCCAAAGTCACCTCTACCCCATGGGTGGATGATCGAACTTTGGCCATACGAGCTACTGGAGAATCGTTGTTGAAACTCGTGGTGACTTGAGGGTAGAGGTTGTAGGCATATATTGATTAGACGTGTTTATCTAACCCGGTCAACCCATAAAGCAAGTTACCTCAAACTGAACCCAAACCTGAACCAATAGCAATGCAAGTTTTATACGGGTTAAGGTCGGGACGGATAGTGAAAAGATGAACTTAATTATTTATGTGGGGTGAGGCGGGTTCCACTCACATAAATCTAACTCGACCCAAATCTTTCCTTATTTCCTAAATTTTAATCCCTAATAATATGATAACAGAACTCACTCATTTCTCTTTGATTACACAATTTGTTTTCTTTTTACTTATTTATAACTATTTTAGATTTAGACCTTTTTTTGTAAAAATTCACGTGAGACTTTAGTTATTTTCTATGAATCTAGTTTCCATCACTGAGTATAGAAATTGGCCAATATGGCATACATATAGGTTAAGGAGTAAAGAGATCGAAAATGAGAGGAAAGAGCTGTATTATTGAGCAACTTATGTAGGTTATTACAAGCTGGTTTTTCTTTATAATATATAGGTTTATAATGGTGAGAGTGAGCTTTTGCGGCTGATTTTTCTTGTTTACTTATTGATATCAAGGTTATTTGAGTTTTGAGATCATTATTTGAAACTAAAATAAGTTTAAACCATATTGTCTACTTTTTGTAGTTTTTTTATTTTGTATTATTGTTATACAATTGATTTGTTTTCTTTCAGAGAGTTTTAGACATGAAATCTTATTTGGATTGAGACATTTTTTTATAGAAATTAAAACGGGATGTATAATTATATGTTTTTTTACTTATTTATAACTGTTTTTGATAAAAATTGTTGTCTTATAGGAGAATATAAAAATCTGGTCACATCGAATCAACTCGAACTATTTTTTATGCAATTTAGGCTGTCACCAAATTTAAGATTATGTGAATGAAGTGAATAGTGAATTGGAGAACTTGGTCAATTATGCGAATACGGTCAGGTTGAGTGAAACCCAGTCATACCTGATCCGCGGCTCAACCCAACACACGAACACCCCTAATATTGATAGAGCAGGAGAAGTATGGCCAAGCTCAACCATCCATAAAAGGGGAAGAGCGACCAAACATCTTCACAACTCAACAATCTTAGTGCTTGCTAATCATACATTGCAATGTGCGAATAAGTCTAGTGCCTCAAAGTTCTAATCGTTGATGGCCCCATTTGGGGACGACTTTTGTTGTTAGCCTTAAAATTTCGGATAATTTATAATAGAGATGAAATTGCTAAATCTAAAAATTAAAAACTATCATTAGATAGTTTTTTTAAAACTCTAACATAAATCACAGGTGTCAAGTACCAAATAATGCCATTGAATATTGTGTGCTGTTAGAGTTCGGACAATGTTGATAGAGTTGGTGTTGAATGAAATGGAGTTGCCTGCCATGGACACGAAAAGGGATGATGAATAAGAATAAATAATAGCAAATTTCATGATATATAGCAATTGAAATATTTTTGAAGTCTTAGACTAGTTAAGTAATGTTTTGTAGGTTGAGAACCAAAAGATTATTGAACATATTTGTTAGGAACATAGGGCAACTGGTGCTAGTGAATTTGGATCCTCTTCAAGTCCCATGAAAGATCCATTTCAAATTTCCAGATAGGGATGGCATGTGGATAGATGAAATATATTAATTATGGATAGCCTTCTACCACGTGTGGGTAAACAGGTAAAAATACTCACGTTAAAGTAGGTATAGGTAGGGACAACAATTGGATGGGTCGGGTTGGGTTTGGGCCAAGTCATTCAGGTTTGGGTTTAGCCGGGTTAGCATCAATTTGGGTTCAGATCAGGTCATTTGAGTTCACGTTGATTTCATGTTGTGTAAATTTCAGGTTCGGGTTTAATTCAGATCGGGTCAATTTCAGTCTCGGGTAACTCAAGTTAGGTTATTTGGGTTTCAGGTTAGATTTGGGTTGATATTCGGGTCTAATCGAGTTATTGGTACATAAGCTAGAATAACTGGATTAATTCAATTTTTTATTTAGATTTTGCTAAAACTTAAATTAAAGAATTTGATTTTTTATGCAAATATTTCAAAATTTTAGAGACCCATGTTGTAATTTTTTATGAGTAACTAAAATGAAATTTTCAAAATTTAGGTACCTCATAACTAAAAAATTACTAGGCATAAAAAATAATCTAAAAAAATTTAATTTAACTAGATATAAATATATTAATATCCAATTATTTTAATAAAAATACCTAATTTAAAGCTTTGCAAATTCAATTCATAAAACTATAAACTCGGTCACTTTAGAACTTAAGAAGTTGGTAGGATTAGATACATTTAAATTATATTGTCACTTCAATTTATAATTTTTTAGGAATTTAGAATCATTATATAGGGTTCAAATAGGAATTAATTTAGTTTAGGTACTGATTTGGAGCCCTAGAGGTCATTTGAGGTTAGTATAGGTGAAATTGAAGAGTTTAGGTGTGAATTCAAGGTTTTTAGAAAGTTTTAGACAAAAATGAAAATTTTGGGGCAAATCTGTCAAATTTCAAGAGTTTGAGGTAAATCTGACAATTTTATGATCCAAAATTTAATGATCTCATAAAGTCATGGGCTAATTCAACAATTTATACAAATCAGGTCTTGTTGGGTTTAGACTCGGATCTTTTCGGGTTTTGGTCAGATCAGTCTCGAGTTTTGGTCATTTTGGGTTTGGGCTAATTCGGGATTGTCCAATTTCGGTTTGGGTTTTTTGGGTTTCACTTTAGTTGGGTAGAGGCTTGGGTCATTGGCTTTTCTTGTCAAATCAGGTCAAGTCAGGTTTAGGCTCGAGTAGGTCGGTCCAGGTTTTTGGGTCAGGTCGCATTTTGCCACCCCTAAGTATAGGTAACAAAATATACCTGTTTAACAACTACGGGCTATCTTGTCTACCTATTATATTCCCGAAATGTGTAATTTAAATATTTTTCATACTCACCCCATTAAACATACTCTTTTCGACCTCTGAAAAGCTTGTGCTCTCTAAGGTCACCTCTTTGATCACATAATAATAGTAAGATCACCCACATAATAGTGGCAATTTGTGAAGTCATAAACCCCGAATCTATAAAGTGTGCAATTTTGGTGGATGAATCAACTTGGTATGGATTAACCGCGAGTATGAATTATCAGCAGGTGATGGCGCAGGTGAAAAGTTTTTACCTGCTAATGGATATCCACAACTTCGTGGGTGAGCAAAAACTCGCAAGTACAAATGGTTGCTAGGGAGTATCTTGCTTGATCTGCCTCATTGTTATCTTTATTTCTAGACAAGATAATGGTCACACCATTCTCTATTTCTTTTTCAATTTAGGCTATATTGTTTTTCAAATTAAAAATTCATAAAAAATTTATTATTTTTAATTTTTGTCCAAAATCAATGTCATTTGAAAGCTAATACTTTATTAATCTAATAATCAATTTTAATAAATTTTTTGAAAATTTAATTATTTTTTTTTATGTTTTTCCTGATCCAACTTGAAATAAAAATAAAATTTATAGAAGTACATTAACTTTTTCAATGAGTATTTTAATTTTTTTTAATTTTTTAAATTATAGAGCTTTAATTACTAGAAAATTATCAATGAAATTGAGATAATGTACCAAATAAATCATTATTTAATCTCTCTTGAACACAAATTAAATATAAAAGTTGGTTCTTTTTCAACCTCTATTTCATTGTAAATTAGTCGCAAAACTTTATAATTCATTGCATCTAATCCTGAGTTCAAGATTAGACTAAGTTAGCAACGAAACCCTATTTACAGAAAACAAAAACTAACAGTTTAAATTTTTGAAATTTTTTTTTGATAATTTAAACAGTTCATTAAAAAATTTCAAAACATTATTGTATTACTTGAATTTATTGAAAGACATTTACCAAATAGTTTGAGTCTATTAACTCTCACTAACTATCTGATATTAACTTTCTAAATTCTAATTTAAATTGGTCAATAACTTTTTCTCACAAATTCAAACCATGACATAATTTTCTAATAGTTAAATTATTAATTTTTCCTTTTTTATAAATCAGGTTTATGTGCTTGTCTCGAGCTAGGGATTAATATGTAATGACCTATAAAAATTTGAGACCAATTCGCAATGAAATGAATGTTAAGGCCCACTTGCGGTAGCAATGAAAGGTTTGGGAGCAATGTTCCATGTACCATCAAAAGATTGAGTGAGCTAGTTTCATCACTAAAATTTTGTAGCATTAAGATTAATTAGGTTAGGTTTCTTATTTTTCTGAGATTTTATAGATCAAAAGTAGCAACATGTTCGATCACTTCAACTCAAAGATTGCAGTTAGCTTGCCAATTCGGTGTTCGCATATTTAGCAACGAGGAACAATGTAGCTGCAATTTAGTGGAAGATGTTGGAGTTTGTATCCGCAATAATCCTTCACGATTTAAGTTATTACTCAATGTTGAATTCTATCACACTCTAGGGCTCCTGCAATAATTATAAGATCAATGCTTTGACAAAGAACAAAAATTGCTGCCCCAAAGAGAATTTTCTTCGCGACTCTTGTTGTTGTTGCAGGCTCGTTTCTTGTGTTCTGGCTCTCTCTACTCTTATTTTCTGATTTTTTTTATTATACATATATGTCTTATTAAACATACTAACCCACAAATAATCCTCCCTATATAAGCCAATAACCATCTCTAAAAATTGTCAAAATTGCCCTAGACAAAGCCTCTTCCTCTTTTTTTTTTTTTTTTTTCTTTCTCTAGAAACCCTAGATCCTATCGCTACCACCACCGTCCCCTCCTATTGCAACTACTGTCATCACCTCCCATCGTTGTTCCTCTCATTTTGCTAGTCATAACCTGCAAATTGGGATTCGTCCAATTACTTGTTACCTCCAAATCAGAGCTTCTCCCCCTAATAGTCACCTCGCTTCAGATTGCCACGGAGTGGGGTCTCAATGCCCTAAATTGCTTAACTTGTAGGCTTTTTAGGACTGTGATCCCACTTAGTTACTATTGGCTAACTATTGCTTGTAGGTAAATTAAGACAATTTACGTGCAACTAGTTTCTTAACCTACCTTGCAAAGAAGATATGCATGTATTTGTCCTAGCGATGCAAAACAAATAAGTAAACCATTTGAGAAAACATCGCTTGAGCATTCCATTTAAGGTACACTTAAAATGTGCCAAGATAATAAAATCTTAGTTACTTTAACTTTAAGTAATAGTTTGTGCACACTTTACAATGCTAACATTGTAAAGGCTCTTCTAGTATTTCCTTTACATTAAATGTTGAGGTAAGTAAATCTCAAGTTATTTTCCTCAAATAAGTTTTATTACGCAAGCGAAAGCAAGCTAAGTGAGGATAAATTGAGTTCCAAAGTGTAATTGGCACCTGTAGCAACGTGTTTTTTCTAGGAGTCGCCACCAATCGGTTTCACCCAGATCGATTGGATACCTATTATGGTCTACGAAAGATTTTAAGATCATGAGTCGGTTATGCTAAAGTAACCTTACCAAAGCGCCCAGAAATTGGTACCATAAGGTTTAGTTTTATCTTTTCCTAAATCTTTATTTCTTAACCTATTCTTTGATTGAGAGTGATTTTTATTTAATTTAATTCCAAACCGTGAATCTTTTCAGACCAACCGGATATGAAATATTAGATGTCTTAGAAATCTTGGGATTTTACCAAATCCACCGAGAATTTGAAAGGAACATCTTGTTCTAAACCGTGAGTCTTACCAGACTAATTAGGTTCGAATGAATAATCCATCCTAAGATTTTATCAAATCACCAAGAACGAATCCCAAAAAAATTAAATTTTGCTTAACTAATAATTTATACACATTAGATGCATTACGAGAATTAAAATTAAATTATTCTAAAATAAAAAAAAATAATGAGACAAACCGAGTTAATATCCTACATTAAAGCCCTGTACAAAGTTGATGGCTGAGTCTAACACATAGTCAAAAGAACTAATAAACAAGAAGAAAGATAAAAAAAAACAAACAATGGAAAGCTTGCTGTTAATGGCCTATCTGCAAAAAGAGAAAACATGTTAGTGACTTAATAAGTTAAATAAAAGGCCAGAGGACTGAAGAGGAGTTTTACCCAGAAAGTTGTTTGAGTGGATCAGATCGAATCCGGGTCGGGTACTGGTTGGGTCGTGGGTCGCGATCTGGATCTCCTTTCATTTCTCCTCCTTCCGGCGATGTCTAGGCGAACGGCAGGTGGTGACCTAGAGCTCGGACGATGGCGACCCTGGATGGCAACCTCTGGGGGGATGACGGTGAGGGACGGAGGAGGACGATGACGGTGGAGCTTGGAGCGACAGATGCGGGAGGCTTTCGGAGATGGCGGTGGCTAGTGCTGCGGCACGGTGTGGAGGGCGACGGCGAGGGTAGACTGGAGCGGAGGGAAGCTAAAGTGTCGTCGGATGGAACTCGAGGCGTCGGGCGGAAAAAGGAAGGCGAAACATCGGCAGTAGAGGGGGGGATAACCAAGGACGGCATCACGAGGAAAAGGTTCAGGGTTTCTGGGAAGAAGGGAGGAAAGGCCTGGGGTTAAAACTGCTGTTTAACCTTTTTTTCACTAGAAGCTTACGGCTTTGAATCTCCTCCCCCTTTTCATTAATTAATGACCCATACTTATACTAAGCGAATTTTCTTGGATACACCGGGTGGACATACACCCGGTTAAAAGACGTCAACGACTGTTAAAGGTGAGAGAACATGGAAACTTTTTTTGATTGGATAATTGAGAAGATATGAGATAAGTATTATCTATTTACCTTTTATAAAATATTTAATTTGATTATTATCTATACCATCGTTATTGTTAAGATTGTATCCGTGTTTTTTATTTATTTACTTTTTTGTGAATTCAAGGATTCCCTCCTTTTACACTCATTTTTTTTTTCTGTTACCCATATCCCCGTCGTTATTCGATCAATATATCATCTTTTTTTTTTGTGATATTGTTCTATCTTTTGTTTCTTTTAACATTCCGATAATTAACATAAAATGGTTTTCGACCTGAATGGAAGCCCATCGATTGAAGATTCTCCTATTGCTGATCAAGGCGAGAAAGATAGTGAGGAAGTCTTATGCATATGTATTAAACTAAATATTATATGTATTAAAATATTGTGCATATGTAATATTCTAAATGTCATTCGTATTAAACTGGGTTAGGAGACAGTACAGTGACATTAAAATGAATGTTTTACATTGGTATGTATCAAACTGTAGGCACTATGTATTAAACTAATGTCTGCATGTATTAAACTGAATGTAATACATATTAAAATAGCAAAGGAAACAAAACCCATCCGATACTCTTACTTGTCGCTTTCTCGGCCATCATCTTCCAATTCTTCACCTTCATTTTCTCCTGTCTCACCTGCCTTCCCCTTACCTTTCTTGTTGAATGAATTTTTCTTCTTCGTACACACATTCCATACACATCAACCACTGTTCCATGAGTAATTCGGACCTTTTAATTTTTTTTTACCTATTCACTACATAGATTCCACAATTAAATACACAATTACTCCTGTATAGCTAGACTATACTTCATGCATTCAAGTGTTACGCATATGTATTAAACTAAATGTTACATGTATTAAACTATTATGCATATGTATTATTCTGAATGTCATTTGTATTAAACTAGGTTGGGAGACAATACATTGACATTAAAATGAATGTATTACACTGATTTGTATCAAACTGTATACACTATGTATTAAACTACTGTCCACATGTATTAAACTGAATGTAATACATATTAAACTAACAAACGAAACAAAACCCATCCGATACTCTTACCTTTCGGGTTCATTGTTCTCCATCTTTGACACATCCCTACCATTATCAGCATTCATATTCCTAGTTAATCTAAACCTTACATGTATTAATCTAAACCACAACGTATTAACCTGTGATACATATATATTATGTCAAATACTCGAAAATACACATTCCTACTTAAATATCCACTCCGCATCAATACACAAACACAAATACATAGTTCACTCCCACACAATGCATAAATCACTTCCTTCAATACATAAGCTCTTCAGTTCCATAAAATCCGCCCAATTCGTACATGTATTAATCTGGAAAACAAGTGTATTATTCTGAAACACCATAGAATGCCCTGACCACAAAGCATGATTCATGGTAAAGTTCATTGCCATATTTCAAACCCAATCTTACCTCCAGTGTGAAGTTATGCCCGACCTACTTGATTGGACCCTAATTTCTTATGCCCGACCTGCTTGATTATTCCTCTAAACCATATTCCGACTGACGGCGACAACAACAGATTCGGCGGTGGTTATCCTTCCACTTCACTGCCGTTGTGCCCTACCGTCGCATCGATGAATAACCAGAAAGGACAACCGGACGACAACAGCAGCGGTGACATACTTGAATCAGGCCGCAAGTTCCTCCGGTTGTCTCCGATGAAGACACGACGGGGGATTTCACGTGGATTTTTAGGAGACGAAACTTGCTTTTTGGGGCGCTTTGATCGTGGCTTTAGGGTTAAGAGAGTTGTGGCAACAATTCATATGGAAATGAGAGTCTAATCTGGTAACTTCCAAAGTAAACCCATATTCCTCTCGCCTTTTCCATTTTTTTTTTAAACTGGTTAACGGATGGGAATTGTCTAACACCTAACGGTGTTACATGGTGTATATACCAGGTGGACATTCTCAATTCTCTATACTAAGAGAGGCTAGGCGAGATTAACTGGGTTTAACAGAGTTTAAACTTGATCCAAATTCTATTTGAGGAGATTAGGATATAATCTGGTAAAGTGTTAGTTTAAGTCCAATAAAAACTCTCAAGCAGCTAATATTGCTCTAAATTCTATGTGAATTTCAATTTGACCAAAAACTTTAAGGATTTGTCAATTGAGCCCAAAACTTCCTAAAAATTTCCAAATTTCTTTAAAATTTTAGGATCTCGATAGATTTTCCCTCTAACTCTCAATTTCTGACAAATTTACCTTAAACTTTCCAAATTTTTTTCCTAAAATCCTCTAAAAATTCCTAGCTTTTCCCCAAACTTTCCCGTTTTCCTAAATTGACCCTACAAGACCTTTAGGATTCTAAATTAGTACCTAAACTAAATTAACTCTTATTTCTACCCTAGATGACCACTTAAAATTTCTAAAGATTTGTAGACCAAAATAATAATATAACATAAATGTAACTAGACCAACTAACTATGCAAAGCCCTAAAATGACAGAAATGACCTAAACTCCTAACAAATGACCAATTAGTCCCTAAAAATGAAAATGCCCCTAACTAATTTTCCTAACCTAAAACTTAAGTAAAAAGTCAGTGCCCGGACAAAATTGGGTGTCAACATCACCTAAAGGGCAAGAAGGGCAAAATGGTAATTTCGGCCCAAGTCCATGGCATGACCATAATTTCAATAAAATTAGGTTCATGAAAGTGTTTTGAGCTAATTAATTTAGGACCATAGGTGTTATAGCCATTTGAACCAAAAGCAAAAGTTAAGAGTGAAAAATGCACTAAGTGATAAATTGAGCTATTATGTTTTATAATGGCTTAAGTGACTTAAAGGTAAAGTGTTTGGGTTAAAAAAACCTTTCTTTGGGACCAAGGAGTGATGGTGTGGGAAGAGTTTAAGTGGCCTAAGTGATGCAAAGTTAAGTTTGAGGGCCAAAGTGTCAAATGGAATAGGGGTTAGCTATATAAATGAAGGAGATTACATTATTCATCATCTCTCCCATTTGCCATTTTCGTGCCTCTCTCTCCTCCATAGCTCTCCACCTTCAAAGCTCCCATTCTAGCCAAAATTCTATGAAAATTGAAGGTTCCAAAGCTATCCCAACAAGCCCTTAGCTCGTTTTTGTGAAATTGGTGCATTTGGAATTGTTCTTGCAAGTTTTTTGTTCAAACCCAAAGGTAAATGACTTTAATCCTTGTTGGTTAGTTCTAAGCTTGTTAAATGGTTTAAAATGGCCTTAACTTTGTGCTCTTGGTGTCCAATTTGATTGAATTCAAGCTTGGAACTCAAAGTAATTGATGGAGCTTGAATACGCTCATTGCTTGTTTCCTGCTTTAAGGATGATTTGAGGTAAGGGATTTAAGTTAATTCAACTCCAATAATGCATAGAAATGTATTATTATGTGTGGGAATAAAGTAGAAACAAGACCCATTTGAATTGGCCTTGGGATGGGAAAGTTTGAGTAAGTTTCGTGCAAGTTCTCACGCTGTCCCGCAATGCTATAGTGCATTGGTGACGTGTCGCCGTTAGCGACGCCATTTGGCGATCGGCGACGCGAACTAGAGACGTGTCGCCGTTAGATGCCAGGATTCCAGAGCGTTGATACCTTTGGCTATGCGTCACCGACGATGTCACCAAGGCATTACTCCTTCAAGCTCAAGGCATCCTAAGGATGTCTCAAACTCTCAGTTATTATCCGTAGGCTAATTTAAGATATTTCGTAGCCTCGGTTGGGTCTAGAACTCATTCCTAAGTTGGGAATTATGCATTATTTAGGTGGTAGCTAAATGGTGTGGTTAAGGAGGGTAAGGAATGGTGGCTAAGGAAGTTAAAGTGCTTAAGTTGCTAAGGCAGCACTAAAGGGATTAAGGCAGGTTTCAGATTCTTTGTTGGCCGAATGGAAGGTCACAAACCTTCAGGCAATAAAAAGGAAACCTAAAAGGATCCTAACCAAACTTTATGGTTTGGTAAGTAAGCCACTAAGGAACCTTGAGCTAAGCTTGAAAAGCTTGGTAAATTGAACTATATAAGGCAGCTATTCTGCACAATAAGTTAAAAGAATAGATGGGTAAGGAAGGAGTAAGCGGTGACTTACTCTAAGTAGCCCGTCAAGGCGGGTAAGGTTTGAATAAGTGACGACTTACTCTAAGGCGCTCGTAAGAGGACTTCATGGGGTTAGTTAAGTGCTAGCATAGGATACAAAGACCAATATCCAAGTACCCCAGCCGTATGAGCTCACGGCAAGTCTAGCACCTATGGGTGTAGGGAAGTCGTAAGTATATCTGCATATGGATATTTCATCCATCCATCCATCCACTCATTATTTTGCATTGTTTATTGTCATTTTTATCCTTGTTTCTGGTTGCGTAGTTAATTGCTTGCTTTGCTTAATATGTTATATATATATATATTTGTATGTTTGTTGTGCCTTGTATGCTTGCATTTGTTTCTCCTGCAGGTACCAAATCCCTTACTGAGTACTTTTGAGTACTCACCCTTTAAGTGTTGTGCAGGTTAAACGGGTTAGTCGGGCTTAACAGTTGTTAAGGGGCAGTTGTTAAGGCTAAGTTTTATTGATTTAAAGGTATTCTCTAAGTAGGAAACTTTACGTTTCTAAGTTACTTATAGCATAAGGTAGTACTGACAAAAGTGTTTGCCTTATAGTTTGAGGCTAAGTGAGTACAAGGAAAGTGTGACTCATTACATGAAGCTAGCTTGCTTGGGTGAAGCCTCTACTAGTGTCCATTGGTGTGTATAACACTAGGGTTACTTTTGGGTGCATATAAGTTTGAGATGTATGCACATAGTTGTTACTTGTAATTAAGGCAGCTAAAGTTTTTATGTCTTGGCTTGTTTGAATTATGTTTTGTTAATTACCGTGACACTGTTTTCAATGATATTTTAATTTAATTCTTATCACATAGCCAGGACAATGCATGCATATTTCTTTTGCAAGGTAGGCTAAGTAACTAGTTGCACGTAAATATTCAAGATACTTCACGAGTAATAACTAGCCAATTGTAACCTAAATGAGATCATAGTTCTCAAAGAGCCTACCGGTGTTAGCAATTTAGGGCACTGGGGCCCTGTTCTGCCACAAACATACACCCAAAAGTAACTTAATGGTTTGATAGCACAATGCATTATAATAGAGGCAATGTCTTAGTACACAAGATATTATATATATACAAGGCAAAATTCTTAACCAAGATCCATCACTTGAGTCCCACTTTTGAGGTGTCAAGCTCCAAGTGCAAGCCTCTTTCTTATCCTTGTGCACCACTTAGCCTCTAAACTGTAAAGGCTTGACATTTAGTTAGTACAAAGCTTGACTTTCAAGTAACCTTAGAATCTTAAGGATTCGAGTATATAAGAACCTGTAAAAATGAAAACTTAGCCTACAATTATCCGCAGTTCTTAGGCCCAACGTTAGAACCTGCATAACAAAACTTGAGGAAATGAGTACATGAATGTACTCAGTAAGGGTGCCTTAGGGCACCTGCAAAGAAAACAGCAAACAAGTATACAAATATGACATACAAGAAACAAACAAACAACCAACCAACCAACAACTATCATAAACCAATAACATATTAAATATGCAATGCATGAATATATGATTTGCAACATGCACATTCCTTGGGACTTCTTACACCTTAGGTGCCTTATACTTGCCGTGAGCTCAAACAACAGAAGTTCTTGAGACACTGGCCTTCGTATTTCAAGTCCTTTACCTCCCTTAAGTCTCTCTTACAGGTCCTAAAGTAAGTCATCACCTCCTCTCAAATCTTAACCGTCTTTCCTTTAACTTATTATGCAAAGTAGCCATCTTATGTGGTCCAACTTGCCAAGCTATCTTAGCTTAGAGCTCCTGGAGCTTAGCTTAGAGTTCTTTATTGGCTTACTTACCAAACCATATGGTTTGGTTGGGAGCCTCTTAGGTTTCCTCTTCTTTTCCCTAAAGGTCTAAGACCTTTCACTTGGGCCAATGAAGAGTTCGAAACCCGCCTTAATCCCCTTAATGCCCCAATAGCAACTTGAGCACTTTTACCCCATTAGCCACTCTACTTGGCCCTACCTTAATCATATCATTTAGCTACCACTTAAATAATGTATAATTCTTAATTTAGGAATGAGTTTTAGACCTAACCAAAGCTACGAAACTTCTTATAATAGCCTTGGGATGTTAACCGAGAAATTGAGACATTCTTAAGGTGTCCCGAGCTTAAGAGGTTTGAGCCTTGGTGACGCGTCACTAAAGGCATCAACCTACTGGATTTCTGGTGACTTGTTGGCAATGCATCTTCAAGGTTGGCAATGCATCACCAATGGCCTGACAACATTTTGTGCACTTATGCTATTTTGCACAAAATTTGTTCAATCTTTCAATCCCCAAAGCCAATTCAAATGGGTCTTGTTTCTACTTCATTTCTATATATAATACTCCATTTCTATGCATTATTTGAGCTAAATTAACTTGAACTCTTACCTCAAATTAATCCATAAAGCAAGAACAAAACACAAGCACCATAAGCACACTTGAGCTCAACTTAGCTTTCTTCAGTTATAGACCTAAAACCAATGTGATATGGCATCAAGAACTTCAAATCAAGACCATTTCTAGCTACTCAAATAACTTAGAACTAGCTCAAACCAAACCAAGAAGCTTATCGTAGGGTTTATGCCCAAAACATACAACAAAGAGCTAAAATTAAACAAATGCCCTAAGAATGAGTTGAAAGCTTTTTAAATTCACTTTAGGACCTTCAAATTTTCTAGAAATTTATGGGATTTGGGAGATTTGTAGAAGAAAAACTACTGGAAAGGGTGAGCTATGAAATTGGGAAAGAAAAGAATGGGAAATGGAAGTCAACACTTGCCAAAATATCTCAACCACTCCACTAAGGCATAATTCTTATTTTCTTGCCTGTTGGCTCTCAAGTTCTCTTTTATTTCACTTTGGCCACTAAACATACACCCAAAACCAACCATCCTTGGTCCTAAAGAATGTTCATAAGCCTTTTACATACACCCAAAACCATCCCTCCTTGGTCCTAAAGAATGTTCATAAGCTACTTACACTTAGCCTCTTGGACAGTTAAGCCACTTAAGATATAAATGACTCGATTGAACACTTAGTGTAATTTCTGCACTTTTCCTTCAATGATGGTTTTAATAACTAGATTAACATATGGTCTTAACTTAATTAGTCAAAATTCCTTACATGACCCTAATTTCACCAAAATTATAGTCATGCCACTCACTTGAGTTAAAATTATTATTTTGCCCTTTTTAACTCTTAGGTGCCAAATCACACTTAGAAACTCATCTTTACTTCTACTTAGCTTGTCTTTCTTGCTTAATAAGATGCTAATTTGATGTATTTAAGTACAAAAAGATACTTAAATAAAACATGCTTACCAGTTCAAAGCTAGTTTTTGACTGGGAGAATTGCCACACAGATTGTTGACTTGGATCTTCGTAGATCGTCCCTCGAATTGTCGCTTCTTAGGTGATCATTGCATTGGACCATGTAGCCGTCACCGCTTCCAGATCACATCACTGCCAATCATAGATTGCACCATCATCCCTCGCCGAATCTTGTCATTGACATCATCGCTTGCTAGATCGTGCTGCTCGTTTCCTTCCGATCACATCACTCGTCACTTCATGATTGCGTTAATCGCTCATTCACATCAATCCACTCACTTTCACATTGCATCGATCATCGCTTGCCTCAGAGATCTAGTCGCTGCTGCTCACCTCCACAATCTGTTGTCAACATTATCTTCTCGTCTCATCATCATCATCCGGCTCTGCAACAGTTTCAACCTCTTTAACAAGAACCGCAACAAGCTTATCACCACCATAGGTCCACCTACAAGATGAATGGGAACGAGCCTCAACTTCTCACAGGAGGAGTCGGATTTAACGTAGGTGCTTGATGAGGACGACAATAGCAACGACTTCATCTTTCTCAACAAGTTGCAGCCACTTAGAAGAGATAGGTGTATATTGAAATTTAACTAGGTTCACGAGAGATAAAACGGGCTTATTCGCACTATGTTTAATAGGCATATGCTCATATCCATGGTACTTGATTTTCTCTGTGACCCTCGCCCTAGCACGCTATTCGACCAATTACTTGGCCTTTTACAAGCGGTGCCACAAAACCAAATTAATTTGGTTATAGCCAGCCACTTCACGTGGCAACTAATATTTCGAAAGCAAAATTGGAATTCCAAATAGGCCGAAAGAAAACTATAATTTCTTATGGGAGTAGGCCCATAAGAATTCCCATAAACTCACAGCTAGCTACCAAAGCATTTCACACTGTAGAAATCGCCCTCGTTCATGAAAAATAAAACGCACAGTTAGTAATCTTAGAGCGGAGAGAGCAAAAACTAAGAGCTCCCTACATCCCCTTTTCTGTTCTACCTTCTTTGTAGTCTTTTACGGAGCTACCTATGTAGGTCTCCTGCTGTATCCCCTCTGTGCTCCCATTACAGACACATTCCTACAGTCTATATGTATGTCCACGTGGTTCAAGTGTGCCAGGACACTGCAAGCCACACTCCATCAAATCACACCTCTCATTTGTATCAGTGCATGCGTGTGCTCGTGCGCGTGTTTGCTTGTTAGTATATATCTCCATGACCCTCCCCACGGCTTCTCGTCCTGAGGACAAGAATGCTGTTGTAGAGGAGGGTGAAACAATCAGGTGGCTGCAACGAGCTCAGTGGATCCGAGCAGCGATTCTGGGCGCAAATGATGGGTTGATGTCAACGACTGCTCTAATGCTTGGTGTTGGGGCAGCTAAGGATGACAGACGGTCCATGATCACATCAGGATTGGCCGGAGCCCTCGCTGGTGCCTGCAGCATGGCTGTGGGCGAGTTTGTTTCGGTTTCAACCCAAAGAGACATCGAAAAGACGATGAAGTTACCCGGGACCGAAAGCCTGAAGGAAATCAAAGTGGTGGAAGAAACTGGCGAAGTGAAAGAAAAGGTCCTACCAGAGTTACCCCAAATTCTGTCTCCCTGGAGATCTCCTATAATGAAAGTTGTATCAGAGGAAATGGGGGACAATGGAGCAACAAAATCGCCCCCAAATGGAACAGGCCGAGGCAGAGATGGAGACAGATCAGAGCTGCTCCCAAATCCTTACAAGGCTGCAGGAGCATCAGGATTGGCCTTCCTATGCGGCTCATTTGTGCCTCTGGTGCCCGCCACAATTGTTGCAGAACACACAACTCGGATTGTGGTGGTCGTGTTGGTTGCATCGGTTGCTCTTGCCATCTTTGGGGGTCTTGGAGCGCACCTTGGTGGCTCCAGGGTGAGCATATCAGGAGCAAGAGTCCTGGTTGGGGGTTGGATGGCCATGGGAATCACTTACAGCTTGCTTAAGCCTTTCGACAAAGACTAGCATTAGCAGCTTGCTCTGTGTATTACACTTCTTTGTTCTTCATTCTGTTTGAGTGACTTCTATTGTACAATTCTTTCCTGCAATAATCTCCAACAGCGGATCCGGCCTCACTTTTTTTGGAACTTGCAAAAAACTTCCACATAATAAGAATGTGACAAGTGATGATGAGTTGATGACAGATTTTCTGCAGAGAATGGGTGGGAGTAGTGATAAAAGGGTATGGGTAAGGCAGTTACATATCATTTAAAGCCATCCGTCAAGTTGTTTGCTTTTCCAACTAGAAAAATTCTAGACTATTGCTTGTTTTGTTATTATACGATCTCCCCATATCTTCAGTTAAAAAGCTTGGAGCTTTTCTTATCTTTTTCTGCTTACAAGAATGAACCAACAGGTTGGAGACAGGTCCTTGCCGATTCTACACCGATTGGATCGCCTTGATCTTATGGTATTGCAGACGCATCAAAAAAGTCATCTGAATCTAGAGTCTGTGTATGATTCTTGAACTTGAACAGACCAAATTTTTTATTTTTATTTTTATTTTTTGGTACAGCTGGAGTTTCTGGAGAATAGACACCAGTCACCAAATTTTGGAGCATCACCACCAAAGGAAACAGAGAAATGGTGCTACAAGACTGTGTCAGCTGCCCTTGAGGAAGTTGATCGGAAAGGCTCAATCGTGGAGCGGCTTCAAATGCTCGAGAATCAAGTTTTGCAGGTAAACATGAATTCATACATAAACATCAACAGAATGCTGCAGGTAGTAGCTAGCTAGCGTTCTTTATATAACGACCCGAGTCCAGAACCGATCCCCTCATACCATCCAAAACTCCCAATTGCCTTGTCTTATTACCTGAAAACAGATCCTAAGTGTAGAGTTGGGTGCATCATCAAGATCAAGCTCTCCTGCCACCACCACCACCCCCATGAAACAAAAGATTAACAGAGGAAATCAGGCAGAAGAAAAGTTGTTGAAGTTGCAGGAAATTGCTGGGCAAAAAGAGGAGGGCAGAAGTGGTGGTAAGCCAAAGATGAATGCTCTACGTAGGAAACGAATTGGCTGCTTTCCAACTGGCACTTCATCGTGTTAATAACCAAACTGGCTCCTTGGTTTGGTTTCCCAAGTTCTCTTTCAGATGCTTTTCGTTGTTCTCTCGCCAGGGTCAAAACACAAAACTATACTTACAGATAATG
Organism: Aquilaria sinensis; assembly: GCA_005392925.1. NCBI lineage: Eukaryota > Viridiplantae > Streptophyta > Magnoliopsida > Malvales > Thymelaeaceae > Aquilaria > Aquilaria sinensis. Next base: position 117,980 of record SMDT01003270.1, read on the forward strand.
TCCCTATGTCTTTTTTTTTTTTCCTTCTTGAATTTGTATTTTTCTGATTTAACCACTAAAACAAAGTTGGGTATGGAGGAGTTATGATGGACCAACATCCAACCCAAAATATTCCAGCAATGAACCGATCGTGTACTTGGGTAACTTGAAATGAGGAACAGTCCCATCTGTGAAATTTCATGGAGAATAATTCAGAGTACAGACAACTCTTTTTCAATTTAGCAAAACAAGGTGCTAATCTTTGTCTTTATTTTTCAGAATTTGTTAATATTTCATTTATTTTACGTTCCACTCGTTTCAAATTGTTTGTAATATTTTCATTAAATTACTTTATTGTATGATGTTTAAAACTATTATTTTAATATTTAAATTTTCCTTCATTCTTGATTTAGCATTCCAAAAAAATGAATGAAAAGATAGATCATCTTTCTTAATGTCTGTGCTAACCTCAAATGTTTTAACTAATTTGGGATGGAGAAAGTACTTATCATCACATTTTGACTTCTTCAAGTTATATTTAAGTTGGTAAGTCTTTTTAAAAATGATACACACCGATAAAAATATATATGGCAAATAAATATTTATTTTTTTAAGAAAATGCTAGATAAAATCTTGAAGCTTTCCAATATTAAATTTTTCTACCACGTAAATTAATGTGAGAAAAACTTAATCAAACTCTAGATAAAAAAATAAAAAATAAAACTGACAAACGCATTTGTTAACTTTTTATTTGCTTTACTTAGATCTTGGAATTGCAAGGAGTAGAGTATAATAATATCCGTTTGGCAATGAAATATCTTTTTGTTAGAAAATATAACATGATGCCACATCATGCCTCACCAATTAGAGACTGGTAAATGGACTCGGTCTACATAAAAGATCGGCTCGGCAAGAATCTAAATCACGGAAAAATTATAATCAATGAAGGTATTTAATATTAATACGAGATGATTCATCCAAGAAATAAAATTCCTCACTAATTACACTCTCAAACCACACACATCTAACAGCTAATTCGTTTCAATTTAATTTAAAATAACTTATTTTTATTTTTATATATTTTTTACCTAAAATTAATTTTATTTAAATGTCAATATTATGTTGGTACAATGATCCTTTGAAAATAAAATTTTTATAATCTTGTTAAATTTTTATGAATTTTTCTAGCTTTAAGCATTAAAAATGAAAAATTCATAAAAATTTAATAATATCATGATAATTTACTTTCAAATAGATTATTATATCTATATAATATTGAATTTTAAATGAAATTGATTCAAGAAAAAAATTATAAAAAAATAAAATTTATTCATTTTAGATTAACTTGACATATGTTAAAATGAATTGGTTCTAAGGTATGCACAAAAAACCCTACTTTATAGCTACTTCGCCGGCTCTAAGGTATGCACAAAAAACCCTACTTCATAGCCACTTCGCCCATCACTTGGAGAGTTAACTTGACCGTTAGGGGGTTTACCTTTAAGACACACTTTAGCACATAGAAGGCTTACATTGCAGATATTGAGGATCATTTCAACCTATGTCACATGGACAAAATTTGCATGATAGACATTGATAAGATAGTGAAGGAGTTGGTATGTGAAGGCTTCATGAACTTCCATTGGACCATGTTAATACCCAATGATGTAGGTGATGTAATTCTTCTTAACGATAGGCTTAGAAAGTTAAGGACAAACAAAGATGTAATGGATATGGTCTTGTAAAAGGTGTTGTTCACTTTGTATGACATTTTGTTTAAGACATGGTAACAGACTTGTAAAAGGTGTTGTTCACTTTGTATGACATTTTGTTTAAGACATGGTAACAGACTTGTAAAAAGTGTTGTTCATTTTGTAATATGCAATGTTCAATACACAATGACATTTTAAATAAGGCAAATTTAGTGGATTTACATGTTGTACTAGGTGCAGCGTGTAGCTGCTCAATATAGATATTCATGTTATGTTAGGGTTGAGTCATGAAAGAGAGGTTAATATTTTAAAGATGCAAAATAAGAGAGGAGAGGTTAGAAGCTAGAGAAGGTTAGGATGAGGAACCTTTTGCATTTGTATTTCTTGCAATTGTGTGAGAGCAAAGTATAAAGGGTAAATTGCAGGAAAAGTCATAAACCTTTAATTCCCAATGCAAATTGGTCCTCGACCATTATTCATATTGGGCCCAAATCTTTATACTTCGTTTCATATTAGTCTTTAACCTTATTCAAGACTAAATTAGTACATAAACTTGATTTATAGAGAAAAAAAATTGATAACTTAAGTAGTTTATTAACTTTCAAAAAATTGTAATGCATATTGAATTTATAAAAAAACAGTTACTGAATAGTTTAAATTAGAATTTAAAAAGTTGATATCATATGGATATGTGAAGGTTAAATTTCAAATTGTTTGGTAAATGTCTTCTCATAAATTTAATCAGTATCATAATTTTTTAATAGTTAATGAACTACTTAATTTATCAATTTTTCATCTCCTTAAATTAGATTTTTGTGAAAATTAATTTTTTTAAGGATAAGGACTAACATGTAATGAATTATAAAGGTTTGCAACCAATGTGCAACAAAATGGAGCTTGAGGATCAATTTGTAATTGGAATTAAAGGTTTAGCACTTTTAGTGCAATTTATCCAAAATATAAATATTGTTAGTAGTGAAGGTGATCCATAAGCCCATATAAGCACTAAAGGATGGCATGAGAGTTTGAGGAGTATTTAAGCCAATATATAAATTGTTGGGTTTATTGGCTTGACTTATGAGAGTTTGACAATTTGAAGTGGAAGCCCTTTTTTGGCAATGGAGAATGCATGTGCACTAATATGGATAACATGAACATATATCTAATTAGACATATCTGTTATTTTACAATTTTACCCTCAAATTTACCCCTCCCCAAACCCTCTTTCTCGATTCTAGCGATCAACCTACCAGATCTAACTTGAAATCCGGCGTGCAAAGAAGCTAAGGAGGCTGAGCGAGGAACGGCAAGAAACGAACGGCCGACGATGCGTCCAAGCAACGAAGGCGGAGGACGCAGAAGAACCATGAACGGCCAGGTCGAGGAACAACGAACGCCAAGGAATTGTGAGAAACGAACAACGACGATGGCGTGATGCAACAACAACGGTACGATGCCGCAACAACAGTGGCGCGATGCAGCAATGACAGCACGATGCGGCAATGATGGTGGCGCATTCGGCAGTGACGGCGTGATGTTGTAGCTGAACGCTTCAATCAGCAGCGATAAGGGCGCGGCAACGACGGTGATGATGTCTTCAAATCTCTGATTGAATCTTGGCTTCAGATCTGAGAAGGCAAATCAGCGATCCAAGGAGGCAAAGCGGTGAGGCGAGTCTGAGGCGAGATTAGAGGTGAGGCGACAAGGCAAGTTCGAGACGAAGGTGGAGGTAAGGCGACGAGGCGAGTCCGAGGAGGCAAAGTCGCAAGGTAAACAGGCATGAAGGGCAGCGGCGAGGCGGTGCAAGGAAGGAGGAGAAGCAGCGAGGAGACGGCGATGGCGAGGTAAACAGACTGTGGGGGATGTGGATGCATTTTGTAATTATTTACATATTTTTCCAGGCATTTTGTAATTTTTTTAAATGATTATTTAGACACTTTTAAATTTCTATTTAGACACTTCTTTTATTATTTCGTATATTTTTTTTATCATGAAAATAAATTTTTTGCATATTGTTTTAGACATTTTGTCACTTTTCTTTAGACACTTTAACACATTCATTCAAACACCTTTTTATTGTTTCAATTAGTTATTTTTTAAGAGAGTAAATTGTTTACGTATTGGTCAGACACTTCTAAATATTTCTTTAGACACTTTGACACATTCATTCAGACATTTTTTTATTGTTTCAATTAGTTATTTTTGAATGGAGTAAATTGTCTACGTATTGGTCAGACACTTCTAAATATTTATTTAGACATTTTTCGGTATCCATTCAGACACTTTTCATTTTTTCAAACATGCCATATGACGTATCCGGCGAGATTATGACGTATGACAGTTTGGTGGCGGCACCGGCACCGGAGGAGACAACAGTAGCAAGCTAAGATTTTTTTGTAGAGAAGAATATTTTACTAAGGGTATTTTTGTCAATTTTTTTGATGATTTAAGCCTTATATATAGAAGATTAAAGGATAGGTTAGTATGTCTAATTAGACATAGGTGCATAATAAAAGAACTGCATGAGCACGGGTTTTGTTTTGATTTGGAAAGTTTGGCCGGCACTTATCAATGAGACAATACTGTGGACGAGTCACTTGTGTTTGCGTCAATTTTGTTTAGATTAGGATTTTGAAGTTATGTAGGTTTGTTTTTTTTAAAAAAAAAATTTGGTTTCTTTTTTATGCTCAGAAGCATCTTATTACAAGTATATAGGATGTAAGAAATTATCTATAAGAGTTAGGAGGAAATTTGTCTGGTTATTATCTATAAAAATTAGGAGGAAATTTGTCTACTTTTTGAAAATTGGAAGACATCAACCTATAATTTGGCTGTATTGATAGACAAAGTGCCTGATAAGATTTGATCTCAAGTTGGGTCCTAGGTGTCCTAGCTTTTAATCGTTTAGCTAAGTGTCTACAGATATTTTGTTTAGGTTTAAGTGTGACATATAATCTATTAAAAAAATGTGACATGTAAGATATAAATTGGCTTGTTGTATATGTTAGGATTGAGTATGAAAGGGAAGTTAATGTTTCAAAGAGATAAGATGTAAGAATGTCAGGAGAAGGGAGAGGTCCAGAACTAGAGATGACTAGATCTAGAAACTTTTAGTATACTTATTTTTTTGCAATTGTGAGGGAGAAAAGTATAAATGTTATTAGAGTAAAACCTATTCGTGATTCCCTAGCTCTAATGAATGTTCTAAAGTGTTCATTTACCTGACATTATACCATTATAAAGTCTCATAATTTTAAAAATGTGTCCTAAAGTAGTTCCTTCTGTTATTTCTAACATAAGTTAGTAACGTAACATCTCTCCGAGTACATGTGGATATCCAAAATGTCATATGATAACCTTATTCATAACAACAAATGACTATAGTGAAAGATAAAATTTTTAAGCTAAAATTAATACAAACACATAATTTTATAAATTTAAAGCATAGATTATCAAATGGTTCATCTTCTCCCCTGAATCCTCTCACCTAAAATCGATGAATAGCTTCCATTGCCCCTTCTCTTTCTCCACTTTCGATTCTCCTTCTTCATCTCCACCAAGTCCCTCACTCTCATTCTCAATCAAGAATCGCATCACAATATTTGCCTCTGCTAAAATCCAAGCCTGACACCAAACCTTCCACCAAGCACAGATTCGACAAACCCCAACAAAAATCCAAGCATGAAGAACTCATCTTTTCCAAATATTTTGCAAAATTACAACTAATTTCGATCCATTTAGCAATATTTATATAAAAAAAACTGACAAAGAATTCGTGGATGAGAATTGAACAAGCACACACGGTTCATTTACAAGAAGAGCAGCAGAAATGGGGACGAAGATGTAGAGTTTTTCCGGCAGAGGGGCAACGTTTTGGTGGAATCCAGACGGCGGCTAGGTTGAAAGTAGTTCTAGATTGGTGGAGGGTTTGGCTCAGTGCTTGGGCGAGTGTGTCTTGTGCTTGGCAGAAGCCATCGGGAAGCTGAACAGTCTATATGGGTCAGAGACGGCGGCGGACTCAACAAGATCCGAAGAATTTAAATTGAACCCCATATAGAAAAAACGCAAATCCAGCCAAGAAACCGAATTGATTGCTTATGAATTTTGGCTCGGCTCGGAATTAGCGGAGATGAAGAAGTAGCCGTGGAAGCTCTTGGGTTTGAATCGATTTTTGGCAGGAAAGACGATGAGTTTGGGCTAATCAATGTTTTTTAAGTCCCTAAAAATCATATATTTGTATCACTTTTAGCCTAATGTTTTTCATTCTTTCAGTATAGTCAATTTTTTTTTTTTGTTATGAAAGAGAATGCCTTGTGGCATTTTGGATGTCCATATAAACTCAGAAAATGCCACATCACCAACTCGGACAGAGATAACGAAAAAACTGATTGAAAGGACTACTTTAAGATACACTTTTAGAGTTAGAAAACTTCATAATAGCACCATATTAGGTAAGTAATCACTTTAGGACACTAACAAAGTTAGAGAACTGTGAATGTTATTCATACTGATAGGTTAGGTAATTCGTATTTTATAGACCCATATGAGCACTAGAGGACATATTTTATTCTAGTATCTATATATTATTCCTGTGAATTTTTCTAATTTGTAAATATAATCTAATTAAGATCTGAACTACATTTAATTTATATTTACATTGTTTTTATAATGTGTGTTCCTCTTTTTCGCATGATGAATGGTCGGAGAGTCTTTCTTTCTTTCTTTCTTTTTTCGCTTTTTCAGCCAAAAACTCGATAAGGTTTCATTTCTTCATTTCATGCCTAGTAGGCTGATAATAAAATTGACACTTTTGTTTTTCTCTGGTCCTAATGAATATAGAAGGCCTAAATACCCAGAACACCCTTGCGAAATAATGAATCGGTCATTTGGTCCTCCAAAAAGTTTGGGGTAATTGAACTATAATGATCAGGACACTTTACTCACTTAATTCGGTAACTTGGACGTTTTTTATTAGTTATGTAATAAAATTGTATCTGATTGTACAATTTAAAATTGTCGGTCTCTAATTGTGACAACTTTAAGACTTAAATTGCAATTAAACATAGTTATCTAAATTTTTTATTTTCAATCATTTGCACCCAAAACTTTTACTCTCACCACCAAAAACTGTTCCAGGTCCTTATCTTCATCATCGCATTTGCATAAACAAATAGAAAAATAGAAATCTCCATTCCGAGTAAGATATAAGAAATCAAAGAATTACTATATTTTAAAAGGAATGGAACCGCCTGGCGAGTGCATTGTAGAAGTTGCGGCCGAGGAAGTTGAAGCCGAACACTGATGACAGTGGTGTCGAGCGTAAGACCGAAGACGGCGGGCCGCAGCTTGGCTTGTAACGTGTCATCAGACAACCAGTAAGGGGCAGCGACCTTCCAGAACTTGCGGAACAAAGAGTTAGCATCGGGGACCTCCGGCTGCTCTGGCGACTATTGCACTGCAGCGGAAAAGTGCGACAAGTGATGGCGAGAGCTGGCGGTTTGCGAATACGCTTCTGGAGGGGAATGAGATGAGACATTGGAGTGGGGGAGAAAAGGAAGCGGTTGTTGGTGGCGTAACTGCCTAGGGGTAGGGAGAGAGAAAGAGCACGTGATTGTTGCAAAATTAACATTTCGTTTCTGTTTTAATTAGGGTAAAAGCTCAGGTTAAAACTTAAAACCCGAGTTTTACAATGTGTCCCTAACCCGACCCTATTTTCAGACATAATCCGAACCAACATTAATGCGATTAGGGTCGGTTTGACCCGATATTTTGAAGACTTTTAAATAAAAAGTTCAAAATCTTTTGAGCCTAGATGCTTTTGAAAATTTGATTGTTATGTTCAGTTTAAGTAGAAAAATGTCATCTTTCAACTCCTAAGTAGAGGTGGGAACCGGGTCGGACCGGCCCGGGTACGGACCGGCTGTAGGCGGGGCGGGCTCGGAGCCGTTGTAGGCGGGGCTTGGCGGAGCGGTGGCGGGGCGGGGCGGGGCGGGTTTCATTTTTATATATATATATATATATATATATATATATATAAATAGAACAATTATTAATTATATAAGTCATAAATATTTTTAAGAAAAAACACCACCTCCGGTGTAAGTTTTATTAAGTTAAAAAACCAAACGGCACTTACAAATAATCGGAACGTGCCTTACATTTTGAAATGGCAAAAACGTTCCGAAAATGATAAATAATAGAAACCTATGATCTATGCTGAACAGCATAATCAGATCAAATACAAACTACATGTATGATTGAAAAAAAAAAAATTCAACTCTCGGTATCGGATATTACCTCCTCATCCGAACTCTTTTGGTCTTGATGCCGGAGTGCTGCGAGGCCCCAATCTCGGTTGCACACGCATACTTCTACCGCGTCGGGTGTCAATCTTGACCGTTTTTCTGTTATCACCCGTTTTCCGGCACTAAACGCTGCCTCGGATGAGACGGTCGATACTGGAACGGCAAGAATCTCTTGTGCGATTATCGACAAGATCGGAAATCTTGATCTCTTTTGTTTCCACCACTCCAAGATGTCGAGGTCGCTTGTCTCGAATGATGTGTTGAGATAGTCATCGACCTCAGCTAATCCCGATGTCATCGGTCGGGGTCGTTTGAGCATTTGGAGCGCCGGGTTGAATCTTGAAGGAGATTGATCTCCTTGGAGGCTCGGTTTGAGGAGCTTCGGATCTTACCTTATCCGAATGCCGCTCACAATATAACTTGTATAAAGAATGCAAGTACTCGGAAGCAGAAGCAGACATAGCCAAAACATTTATATGAGACATTTCTAAATAAGTATGAAAAATTCCTTCAAGCAGTGTTGTTGTGCCCGTTAATTTTACATACGGGTCAAGTAAAGAAGCGACTAAAAAGATAGGTGGAATGTTTGAGAAATATTGAAGCCACTTAGCCCGCATGGCTTCGACAGTCGGTTTTAACAACTCATCATTTTTAAATTGATGTAAAGCATATGTGATGTTCACTAAATGAAACAAAACTTGATGACTTGTTGGGTAGTAAACACCAGAGAAAAATTCAGTTGCCTCGTAAAAAAACTTAAGCAATTCACCGGTTTTGGAACATTTCTCCCAAATTTCAGTCGTAAGAAATTCAGAACCCATTTTTAAATTCATGAAATGTGACAACAAATTTGCATACGGTAATGCATCTTGCAACATAAAAAATGTGGAGTTCCAGCGGGTTGGGCAATCCAATTTAAACCGTTTCCAAGAAAATGGTTTTTGATTTTCAATACAAAAGCTTTTAAATTCACGAAAAATAGCAGGTCTGGACATCAAATATTTTAATGAGTTTCGAATAGGCAAAATCTCATTTTGGAGAACTTCTAAACCCTTTTGCACACAAATGTTCAAAATATGGCACATGCATCTAACGTGAAAAAATGCACCGTTGAGCGGTGGTTTTAAGTTTTGACTCAAAAGGCGAGCGGCAACATCATTATTTGAAGCATTATCAAATGAAATGCACAGAACTTTATCAGTACAAAAATAATCACGTAAAGTTTCTAAGATACAATTAAATATTTGAAAACCAGTATGATCTGTTTCAATAACCTTAAATGACAAAATTCATTTTTGCATTATCCAATCAGAATCAATCCAATGAGAAGTAACACAATAGAATGATTGACCTATAGGTGATGTCCACATATCAGAAGTAAATGCCACACAATGATCAAGAGCAGAAAAATATGCTTGCAAATCTAATTTTCCGGTTTCAAATTGTCTAAAGCTTTCTTTCCTAGCAGTTTTCCTAGATACTTTTCTAAATGCAGGATCTAATTGTGATTTTATCCAAGATTCTAGGTGAACATCTTCAGCTTGTGAAAAAGGTTTTTCGGTAAGCATCATCCAATTTACCATACCTTTTCTACAAGATTGTTGGTTAAAACGAAATATACCTGGTCCGCCGGCGCCGGTTGTAGACCCATAATGTTTTTCCCGCAATGTTTGCATTTTCCGTACCTCGACTCCCCTTCGTTTATGAGCTCATAATGCTCCCAAACCCAAGCAGTTAGTCTCGTGGATTTACCTTGTGCTTGAGTTCCCTCCACGCCAGGTTCATGACTTGTAAGCGTCGGTTCTGTTGACGGATTCCCAGACGCCATCGCATCCAACTCTTCCACTTCATCATCGGATAATTGATCATCGAGACCCAAATCGTAATTCGTCATATCGATTCCGGCATCATCGTCGTGAAACTCTTGAATTGAAATGCCTTTATCGGCGGCCGAGATCAGCGACGGAACAAGGCTCGAAGGCCGGTGTTGCGGGAAGATGAACTATCTGTTAACTTGCCCTTTCCTTTTGAAGCCATGACTCACGTACTAATAGTAGTGATTAATGCAAAATCAAGATAGGGTTATGAAGATATTAGGGAGAGATTAGTAAGAAATTTGGAAGAGATTAAGAAAATAAGGAGAATGGTTGAGAGAATATAGTAGATGAAGAAGAGAGGTTGAGTGATTGTGTGAGGATTGAGTGAAAATGGCATTGGTATTTATAGGGGGAGGGGAAAAATTAGTTTGACCAAAAATTCCTTAAAATTTAGTTGTTGGGAGGGGCAAAAATGAAATTTTGGGGGCTGAAATGGAGCAGAAAGCTGTTGGAGGGCCTGCTGTGTAATTAGCCCTTTTTTAAAAAAAAATTTGCAGGTTAATGTTATACAGCAGGGAGCCGTTGCAACGGGTCGACGGGGCGGTCTGGTCCGGTCCGGTCTGGCGGGTTCGTCTGGTCCGGGCCGGTCTTTTTTGCGTCCCCCTCCTCCTATTGGGCCCATACTCGGCCTATAATATTGCGGGCTTCTTGCGGGGCGGGGCGGGTTTAACCGGCGGGGCGGTCCCGGTTCGGTCTGGGCCAACCTGGCCCACCTCCCACCTCTACTCCTAAGACTATCTTTTGAACCCAACCCCCTCTCTACAAAAACCTTAAAGCACAATATATTTTTCTCCACGAACACAAACTGGAATAGATTCTATTCTAGTACCACTGTCTTTGCTGCATTGATTGTTGGCTTGTTGAATTGCTTGTCGATGGTTGTGATTGATTGAGAGGAGAGTGGCAATGAGGCGGTGACTGACTGGGAGGATGAGGAGAGGGTCGCTCAAGGCTCAGCACAGTAGCAAGCGTGCTCAGATCTATCAATTGGCAGTGTAGTGGCAGGTGGCTCGTGGTTCACTGTTGGGAGGAGGCGATTCCGAATCAAAGGAGGGACGACAAGGGATGGAGGGAGGTCGAAGGCTAGAGGCAAGCGAATCGACAATGATGAGGTAGGAACTCTAGGTCGACGGTCTCTGCTTGAGGCAAATGGGATGGGAAGGATTGATGAGTCACGAATTAGGATTAGGAAATAGGAAAAAGGTTAGGGTTAGAACTAAGAAATTACAAAATAGGAATTGGGAGGGATTCAAGATTGGATCAGTTATTGGGTTTAGAAATTAGGTTGGGCTAGGCTATTATATAATATATTAAGAGTAGGTTAGGCTATTATATAATATAGGGTCAGGTTGGGTATTTTCTAGTCAACCAAACCTAAACTGAAAATTAAAATTTCAGAATAGGATCCGATCTGGTCAAACTAAATTCTCATTTTTCTCTGTTGCAACCCCGAACCTGAACTAAAAAATTAGGGTCAAGTTAGGGTTCGGGTTTAAGGTCACTGCACCACTAGTTTTAATTTTCTTAAAAGTTTCTTTCGTTTTGTCCCTCTTCTGCTAGAATTTAAATTCTTATTTTTCCAATATGACAACTTTTGTTCCCATTCTTCATTTTGAGTAGAAATTAAAAATATGCAAATATTTAAACACATTAGTCTTTTATTTTCAGGATTAATTGGTTGTAATTCAATTATTAGTAAAATTTTGTTTCTAGGATTAGTTGGGTGTTTAAGATGTATTTTAGTATGTGTATTTTAATTATTGTGTCCAGATAACTTACTTCTTTCTATTATAGTAAAAATAAAGCTCAAAAGTTTGAATTTTAATAATTATATAATATAAATTAAAAAAAATAAAAAGGAGGTGAAGGAATTGAGAATGAAGACTATATTAGTAGCTAGTGTGGAGGTCGAAGCGCAGCGGGTGGGGTTTTGAAGGTGGGGAGGTACCGGAGAAGGGAGGTGGCTATCTTGAAGGAGGTGGAGGCCTGAATCAAAGACGATGTCCTAATTGGAGAAGACAAAACGTTATGATACAAAAGATAAAAATAAAGACACTTAGTCAAGTAGGTAAAGTGTCTCAACTCTTGATTATCATAGTTCAAGGCTCAATTCATACCCCCAAAATATTCAAGGGATTGAACGACTGAGTCATTATAGCACAAGGATGTTCTAGGTATTTAGGCCAACATAGAAACAAGCATGTTAACAAACACCAATGGCGGAACTAGGATTTTCGGTTCGTGGGCCGAGCCCGAAGGAGAGTTGACTAAACCCGGAGGAGAGGGACGGTATCGCAGCGAGGTAAGGCTGGAGATTGGGAGTAATTCGTACTAATAAAAGATTAGGATGTAACTCGTACAAGTTGAAAAATTTGGAGGACTAATAGTGCATTTTTTTTATGTTAAAATATCTGTTTAAGACTAGAGGGAATAATTACTCATTTGGTAATTGTTTTCTTTAGCGCCTACCTTACTGCCCCCCCCATCTTCATATTCTTTCAATATTTCCGGGGGGCAAAAATGCATTTCTAGCCCCTAATTTCTCTTGAATTAACCAATTAAATATCTATATTTAAATTTTTTCAAATTTTTCGGGGGGGTAGTGGCCCCCCTACCCCTACGTAGGTCCGCCCCTAACAAACACCAGGAGTTTAGTAACCCCTAACACATCCTCATCGAGAAAAGGAGAAGCCCTTAAGGAGGAAATTGGCAAAAACTTGTCGCGGGGGGGGGGGGGGGGGGGGATACTAACCAAGGGATGAAAGTGATTTAAAGTGAGCTTTAAGTTGGCTACATTGATGGCCTTTTAGGCTTATGGGAGAAGGTTTTTGCCGAATATTGTTTCATTTCGGTTCACAATGTGGTTAGCTTACGAAAGTTCAATCCTCTTTCATTTGTACAAAGTACAAACACACATAAAATGATTTAAAGTTTGAGTGCAAGTTAATCTTTGGCTGACGATGTAAAACAACGGTATTCATACTAATTTGATAACTGTGTTTTCTTTTTTACACAGAATCAAATATTATAAGTAAATGGTTTTAAAAAAGAAAAAAGAGAGAGAACAAGAGGTTCAAAATAGAGTTAAGGGGTGGAAGTGCTGCATGCCTTTACCGTTGTTGTTATCCAAAGAACAAATGGGATAAAATAATTTGGGGCATTTTGTGAATTTTGACATTTTAGGCCCATTTAGAAACAATTTTTATAATTACTGTTAAAATTTTAGATAATTTATTTAATGATGGAGATGAAATCATTGAAGTTAAATACTAAAAACTATCCTTAAATAACTTTTTCAAAGTTCTAAGCTAATCACTGATACTAATACTAAACGGGGCCTTCATATTCCACCAAGGATATTGTGAATATATGTCTAATTAGACATAGCAATAAAATTACAATCTTGCCCTTAAAAAGAAAAGATATTTTCAAAACAGCTCTAATCTCCATAGTCCATCTTTGAAAATTGATTTTGGGCCTTAATCTATTTTTCAACCATAAGCTCTACTCTTTTGACAGTTTAGTCCTTAAAGTTTGTTCTCTATCTTAATTCTTTGAAGAAAAGGCTTAGCCAAATTTCAAAAGATTTTATCCTATGAGTAATTAAATGTTACTGCAAAGATTTTTGTTGATCTATCACCCAAGTTGCGTATCCACTGTAAGACCTATAGTTGAGCAAAAAGGGCAATAAGTTGAGTAAAATTGTTGACATATAGCAGTTTAAAATCTTAATATTAATCTAAGATTGCTAATGGTTGGAATCTTTAGGAGTTTATTTAAGTCCTTTTCAAAAAGGCAAGAAGTTGAAGAAATGTTGGGAAATGAAAAAGTAGAAAATTCTCAATCTATAATAATAATAATAAATGTAGAAAAAATGTTGGGAAATTGGAACATCCCTAAGATTAATAAATGTGAAGTTTATTAAAAGCAAACTTTTGGTCTGGGAATGACATATACCATCAAAACAGTAGAAAGAACCATTTCTATAATGGAAGAAGATTATAGATTTGAATTGTTATCTAAATACATGATAAAAGATCATTTAGAAAACCATTACAATTATTTGTATGTTGGTCTAGTTCAAATTGCTCTAAAACCTCTAACAAGAAATGGTTTGAACACTTCTATGATTGTTGCCTAGAGAGATTGTAGACATAACAAGTTCTCTGATTCTCTGATAGGCATGATAAAGTTAATTTTGTGTGATGGGTCAATTTATTTTAATTGTTACCAAATTTCGTTGTTTCTTTAAAAGATCCTCATATGATAAAAGTCTTAATTACAAACATAATGACATCTAGTTTTGATATGCTTAAAGGATCCCAAATTTTACATTTGTTTACATAATTTATTACAAAGTAATGACAATATAAATTAAGCCAAAAGTTATACAATTTGATACAAAAGGAGAAACTCTCTTGTTATAAGCCAACATAGAAAAAAGTTAAGTAGTCATCCCTAGGCCAATCAAATGAAGAAACATTAAGCTTCCAGAAAAATAGGTCTTCCAAAATGAAAAACCAATGAAATCTCTAAACACTTAAGAATTAGAAAGAATAATTGAATATGACATTGGTGAATTTAAAATAAGATTTAGCAACGATAGAATTATAAGAATTTATTTTTCAAAAATAGAACCTAGAAGACCTCCTTTAAGGACCTCTTACAAGCCTCACAGAGTTTCGTGTTCTTATGTCCCAGAATCTAAACATGAAAAATTAGTAGCAAGGGTTAGAGAACCCATAAAAACAAGTGTCAAACTCTATTTATAAAGTTAACCCGGTCATACTAAAAAGAGGACAGACACATAGGCAGTAAGAGGAAGAACCAAAATCTAAATCAATAAGATCATTCAATCCTAGTTTTTCAGATTTTCAACTAAACATCATAATAGAACCTTTTAGGTTGGATAGCAAGAGTCTGAATGAAGATTTTTTGTCAGAAAAAAATAAAGCTAAGAGATATTGATTTATGGACACATAAACCAAAGAGGAAAAAAATAATCAAACACCTTTGATATAAAAAAATTATGAAAACTAAAAAGAATTTGAAATTCATTGAAATTTTTATCCCAGCCAGCCTTTGATGATGAAATCACATTGAACATGTTAGAAGAAACTTGGTCTACTAACAAGTAGGGATGGCAACTAAGTAAGTTGGATCAGGTTTGGGTCAGTCGATTCAAGTTCGGGTTTAATCGGGTTAATATGAATTCGGATCCAAGTCGAGTCATTTAGGTTTGGGATGATTTTGAGTTGAGTAGATTTTGGGGTTGGGTTGGGTCAGCTTAGGTTTATTTGGGTTTAGGTTTAATACAGGTTGGGTCGATTTCAGTCTCATATAGTTTTAGGTCGGGTTATTCAAGTTTTGTGCCAAACTTGGGTTGACCATTCAAGTTTATTCAAGTTACTGGTGTATATACTAAAATAACTTAATTAATTAAATTTTTGTTAAAATTTAAATTAAATAATTGCTTTTTTGTTTAATTAATTTTCTTTAATTTTTCTTTTCTTACTACGTTCAACTAAAAAATTCAAAAAAAAAACTTTCAATTATGTTCCAACAAAGTTGCTATGATATCCAACTTTTGCAATGAAATTCTACGAAATATAACTCTAGTTCCCTATTACTCTATTAGTAACTAAACTGTAAAATTTTAAAAATTTTAGGTGAAAATGCAAATATTTAAGAAATTTAGGAACCTATGATGTAATTATTATGGGTGACTAAAATGAAAATTTTCAAAATTTAGGTGTTTTATTGAATTATACTTAAAAGTTTAAGGAGTAATGTTGTAATTTTGACAATAGCCTACCAAGATCATCAATTTTACTAATTATAGAAGTTATTTGTTTTAGAAGAATCCAAATATGGAATGTATTAAATATGGAAGCCTTCAAATATGAGACTTACTAAATATGAATATTCCAAATGAAAGTTACTAAATATGGAAGCTCCCAAATATGAGACTTATTAAATATGGAAGGTAACAAAAGAGGAAAATTAAGGTTTAGAGTAAGTATTAGGAATAAGTTGTTAAAGTTTAGAATAAGGGTTAGGAATAAGATTAGGTGCTAAGGTTTAAAGTAAGGGTTAAGAATAAGATTAGGTGTTAAGGTTTAGGTTTAGGGTAAGGGTTAAGAATAAGATTAGGTGTTAAGGTTTAGGTTTAGGGTAAGGGTTAAAAATAAGATTAAGTGTTAAGGTTTATGGTTTAAAGTTTTAAGGTTAGGGTTGAAGAGTTTAAGGTTAGGATTGAAGGTTTATGGTTAAGATTAAGGTTAGGATTGAAGGTTTATGGTTAAGATTAAGGTTTAAGTTTGTGGTAAAGGTTAAGGTTTCAATTAAGGTTAGGGTTTAGGTTTAGGTTTAGGTATATGATTTACAATTAAAATTAAGGGCTTATGGTTTAGGTTAGAGTAAATGTTTAGGGTTTTAGGGTTTTTGGTTTATGTTTGGGGTTTAGAGTTAAGGGTTTAGGATTATTTTGTTAATTTATTGTTCAAAGACCCCTAAATAAAAAATGTTTTTATGGTATTTTAAAGTTTTTTAAATTGTATGGTCATAATTGATGTGTAATTCAAATAAATAAGCAATATATTAAAAAAACACAAATTTTCACATCTCTACCGACTATATATTTATGTTGATTTGGGTGAAAATTGAGTCTTATCGGGTCTAGTCACAAGTCATTTCAAGTTCAAGTCATTTTGGATTCAGTCTAGTTAGGGTTTCCTCGAGACTTGCTTTAATCATATTCAGGCTCAGGTTGAGTTGGTACAATCGGGCTCAGGTGATTGATTTTTTTTTTATCAAATTAGGTCAAGTCGGGCTTAAGTTCAGGTGAGTCAAGCCAGATTATCAGGTTGGGTCAAATTTTGTCATCATTAATTACAAGACTAAAGATGGAAAAGAAGTCATTGCACTACATCCACCTGACACTACATGTATTAGAAGAAGAAACAAAAGCCTCACCTTTTAAAACATTTATAGAAAATTTTGAGAATAGTGGAAACCTGCAAGGAAGAAATATCTCCAGACTATTATTGAGCAGAATAGTTATACAAATTTTTATCTATAATCAATTGGTAAACAAATGAATAGAATTGAGACATATTTGGATAAGCATAAGTTAGGTCTTACAAAGACTTCAGTCTTCAAGCTAGAACTTCTACTAAAAACCTCCAAATCACCCAAAAATTTTTTCATGAAAACTCCAAAGTTTAGACTCAAACCAAAAGATAGAATTGCAGATTTTGATGATTAAATTGTTAAATTAACAATCCAACCTAATGCAAATCTCAATGAGTCATCCATAGATAAAAAAAAAAAGGTCTTTAACTTAATGGTATTGGTGATAACATTTAAGATATCATTAGGCCTTACGAAGAAAAAAATGAGATGTCAGAACTCAATTATCTCAAAATGGAAAGGAGGATAATAACCAACAAAAACATGGGTTGTAGCTTAACCATATACCACAAGAACATCCTCAGTAAATTTGAGACTAGGAAATAGTTTTGAACCATATGTTTTTGTAGAATATAAAGGAGACTCTATAAGAGAATAAAACATAGATGGATTATCAGAATATCAAATCATTAATACTATACAACACATGATTATGTTTGGAATAGTAACTCAAACAGAAGCTAATAACTCAGATTTAGAAAGAACAAAGATGATTATTGTTGGATTCGCAAGACAGCTGAGACATTGGTAAGAAAAGTGTTTAATAGAACAAGTTAGGCAAGAAATAAAAAATGCAAGAAAAATGATCACAACATACAACATGAAGACACATAAAAAACTTAAGTGAATCTAATATTGTCAGTGCTTTGCTGTTAACTATACATTCCCATTTTCTTAAAAGTACAACAAGTAAAGAAAGTATAAATGGAGAATTACTATTGAACTTAAGATGTAGAACTTTGTCAGATTTAGAATGATATAAGGATACTTTCGTTACAAGAGTTTATGAAAGAAATTATTGTAGATCATCAATCTTGAAATAAAAGTTCATTCAAGGGTTGCCAAAGCATTTTAGACAATTGGTTATGGATCATATCAAAGAAAATAATCAAAGTCAGGTTAATCTAGAAAGTTATACTTATGGTCAGACATTAGCAAAAATTAAGGAAGTTGTTCTTAAAATGTATCATGAAATGAAATGACAGAAATATGTAAAAAGAAAAAAAAAATGGCGGGAAGAAAAAAATGGGAAAATTTTGTTCAATTTGGGTATGACATTCAAAGGCCATATCTTGAACATGACATCAGAAAACAAAATAGCATAAATCTTGTAAGAAATATAAGAGATAAAGGTTTGAGAGATCAGAAGAAAAACCTATATCTTCTAAATGATACAAGAAAAGAAGATTCTCAAAAGACTCTAAAGTTTATTGGAAATATGGAAAACCAGGACATTTTTCAAACAAGTGTAAAAAAAATAGAAAATAAATTCTTTAGAAGTAGATGAAGGTCTTAGAAGAGTTTAATGCAAATATTGCTAAATATTGATAGTGAATGTGAAAAAGAATAGGAAGAAATGACTTCTAAAAAAGATTAAGAAGAAATAAATGTTATTGGTCTCACTGACAGTTCAGAAATCAAATCAGAAAGTTGTGGTTCTAAGTGTGGTTATGATTCATGTGAATTATAAAATACCTTTAGTAATTTACAATTAAACATGATTCAAGTTAATGCTATTACCAAAGAGGATGAAAAAATTTTAGAATTTGTTAAGAAATTGATGACATAGAACTAAGAAAAGAAGTTTTGTTTGAGTATCTTGACAAAGTATGAAAACAAGAACACCAATAAGATCAAGGGCAACATAGAAGAAATTAAAAAAAAAAGTAGATATATAGAAGCTAACAAAACTGCCTGTGTTATAGCTTGAATTAAATTTTTAAAAGGAGTAATGAATTACAGAAATTCTATAAGAAGCGAACTATTACAGAACTGAAAGCTGAAATTTTAAAAGTAAAAGCAGAAATAAAATCTCTAAAAAATAGGATTGATATTTCAGAACTACGGAACTTTGGAGAATATTCTTAAGATAATCAAGAAGATGGACTTATCATTGAGGATATGGAAGAATTTGCCTTTAAGGCAAAACAAATATAAAAAGGTAAAAATATTCCAGAAATATGTTAGATAAGCAAAGAAATAGAGGATGATTTACAAAATCTATCTCTTAAAATCAATAAAGTCTATTCCATGCATAATCAAAGATTTACAAGTAGAATGGCCTTGTTGGTAGAAAATCAATTTAGAATCACAACAGCAGTTTTGATTGATTTAGGGGCTGATAGAAACTGCATCAAGGAAGGAATTATTCCTTATCAATACTTCGATAAATCTTTTGGATCAATCATAGTAACAAATAAAAGAATATTGCCTATAAGGTTTAAATTGACAAATGTGGATGTATGTAACAATGATGTTAGCATTAAGCAACACTTTACAATCTTAAACATGAATTAAGATATAATCTTAGGAACTCTATTTTTAGCTGTAATTATACCTTTTGAAGTTGATACAAACGGAATTTCTACTTTTAAGTAAAAATTTGGTAAAAAACTTACTTTTGAGTTTGCTGAACCTATTAGAAGATCTTGGTTGGAAGAACTTACTACAGATTTAGGAAGATAGCAAAATGTATTAATGTGTTTACAAGAAGAAGTAAAATACAAAAATGTTGAAGAAATATTAGAAAATTTAGAAGAAAAACAAAAAAAAATGAGCACTTTAAGGAAACTCTAGAAAAAATAATATGTGCAGATATTCCAAATGCCTTTTGGGAAAGAAACAAACACATTGTAAATCTTCTTTTTGAACCAGGATTTAATGAAAAGAATATTCCTACAAGATCAAGAGTTACCCAAATGAATGAAGAATTAATGACTCATTGTAGGAAAAAAAAAATCCAGGAATTGCTTGATAAAAGATTAATAAGAAATAATTCTTCTCCATGGAGTTGTTCTACTTTTTATGTTGTAAAAAATGAAAAAATTGAAAAAGGAGTGCCAAGGTTAGTAATAAATTATAAACCTCTCAATTATTTATTTCCTTGGATCAGATATCCAATACCTAATAAGAAAGATTTATCATTAAGATTTCATAATGATACTATTTTTTCTATGTTTGATATGAAGTTAGGACATTGTTAGATCCAAATTGTTGAAGAAGACAAATATAAAACTAATTTTAATGTTTTATTTGGTCATTATGAGTGGAATATTATGTCATTTGGTTGAAGAATGCTTCTTCAAAATTCCAAAGCATCATGAATAAAATTTTTATTCTTTATAATTCTTTCACTATTATTTACATTGATGATGTTCTTATGTTTCATCAATTAATTGATTAACTCTGGAAGTACTTGAACAAGTTCATAAAAATAATAGAAGAAGGAGGATTAGTAGTATCAGTAAAGAAAATGAAGTTATTCTAAAGAAATGTTATATTTTTAGGGCATATGATTTATATAGGAACAATTAAGCCAATTAATAGATCAATAAATTTTGCTGATAAATTTTCAGATGAAATAAAGGATAGGAAACAATTGCAGAGATTTTTAAAAAGTTTAAAATATGTTGCAGACTTTTATAAAGATCTTGTTAAGGATTGTAAGCATTTTTTTATAGGTTAAATAAAAATCCATTAGAATGTGGAGAAGAACAAACTAAATCTGTGCAAATAGTTAAAACAAAAATAAAAGAAATTTCTTCTATCAATATTCCCAATCTAGAAGCCTTTAAGATAGTTGAAATAAATACTAGTGACATAGGATATGGGGGAATACTAAAATAGAAAATTGGTGAAAAAGAATAATTAGTAAGATTTACTTCAAGAGTTTGGAATCAAGCCCACAGAAACTATGCTACAATCAAGAAAGAAATTTTGACTATTGTCCTTTGTGTTACGAAATTTGAGGAAGACCACCTTAATAAGGAAATTCTCATCAGAGTTGATTGCAAGGTAGCAAAGGATGTCTTATTCAAAGATGTTAAAAGTTTGGCATCTAAATAAATTTTTGCTAAATGACAAGTTATCTTATCCGCCTTTAACTTTGATGTAAAATATATTATTGACAAGACAAACTCTTTATCTAATTTCTTGACCAAAGAATTTTTGCAGGGGAGAGAAGATGTCAAACAACAACAAGAATCAAAACATTCTCTGCCAAAAAATCAAAGAGGAGAAGAATTCTCCCAAGAACTTACCTAGAAGAAGAGGAAAACAAAGGAAAAATCCTCAAAGAAAAGATACTTTAGGAATGGTGATGGAAATGAACAATTACCTTTCCAAGAAAAAAGAAACAATAGGAATTACCAAAATAATTCCCAAGAAAACTATTAAAAGAATAATCCATCAAGACCCCAAAAACATTAAGAAATTTCCATGCATAGTATGTGTATACCAATGATATATTAAGAAATTGATAGAAAATTTCTCATTTCCCCAAAAGATAAAGATATGAAGTATCTTTCAATCATAGAATTGGCAGAAAAATATTGGCCAAATCACCAAAATCCTTTTTAGCTACTCAAGAATCCTTTGTTCCTTTAAGCTAATCTTGCAGGAGACAGGTTCTGCTGAAATGGAATATAAACAAAAAAGAACGAAGGTTATCATAAAATCTAAAACTGATGATAAAAAAATCTCCTTTAGAAAAATATATCTCATAAGTTGGAATTTCCTCATTAAAAATTTTTAAAGTCCGGTCATTTGAGGAATGAGGAATTTTTTCAGGGAGAAGATGAATTTTAACTTGAGAAAAGTATGAGAATATATTATTCTCATATTGGGATTATGTTAAAGCTTGGGATGAAGTCTTTCATATTTAAAACAGAGATCATCAATATTCCCAGATGATTCTTTTTAAAACCAAGCAAAGAAAATCCAAAATTGATTTTATAATTGATATTTTGGAAATGACATATTCAAAGAGTTTTTCCCAGAACAAGTCCAGAAATACTTTGAAGGATTTTGTATGTTTTAAGAGGAGTTTTGTAAGAAAGGTCAAAGAGTGCCTTTCCCATATTTCTGCCTTGTCACTATGTATCATATCACTTGAATTGTCCAGTGCACTATGAGAAGCAGGAAGTGGATTATAATACCCACTTTATACCTTACTTAAAATGTGTTTGGGAATCTAAGTGATGGGACAAATGTGCCATTAATCAATATTTGCCAGAGAATCTTAGACTTGAGAAAATTGATATAATTGAAGAAAAAGAAAATTCAGATGAAGATTTTCTAGATGTTATGCTTAGTAGGTTCTACGAGGGAGGTAAATTCAGAGACAATAAAATTCTTTTCTTAGTAATGAGGGAAAGAATTTTGAGATCCGCCCAGAAGCAACTCTACCAAAAGAGTCAAGAAAGCCTCTTATCTGACAAAAGTAGCTCAACAGGGTCCTAGTAAAGGCATCTCCAGCTCAATTTTCTTTACTTTCACATGAAGAAAACAATAATAGGAGCAAAACGCCAAAGAAAAAAAAGCCTTATTAATTTAGGCACAGAAGATTCATCACTTTGGTTCCACAAACGGGAATCTAAGAAGATAAAATGACCATCATTGATTATGGCCCTAGATTTCCTTAACTCCTAATTGGTGGAAGCAAGCCTGCCTTAGCACCAATGTTAGAGACTCTTTGCCTATAAAGGAAACTCTTCATTAAGATGAGGCATCCTTCTCTTCTTTAAGCATTCTTCTAGTCCATGTGTTAGACACTTTCTCTCTTTTTTCCATCTGAACTAGCATTATTCTATTCTGTTTCAAAGTTGTGTTATGGTGTAAGCTTTGTAGCTGTAAGAGTCTTGTTGAAGCTTGGTGTGTTGCTCCAACAATATAAAGTTGTAATCATCCCCTTGTTCATTGCCTATGTGTTGTAAACTAGTATTCACTAGTTTCTATAAGTTGAATTAATAAATTATATGTGTGCATTTCTAGTTCATATTCATGCTCAATATATGTTTTTGATTTTATGCTTGTGTTTGAATTACCTGGGCATATTGGTATCAGAGGCATAAGAAATTCTAAAAAAATTTCCTAAGTTTAAACTTCAGGTCCTTATTTGAAAATTATATAAAAGATGAAGGACTATGTCACTTAAAGAAAAACAACTTTGTTTAATTTAGCATAGGTTTAAAATAGAAAAGCTCTCTTTCTTCTTTCAATGAACGACGTTTCTAGACTGGCCTAGCTGCTTGCGTTTAGAAATTGGAAACTGTTGATTCGAGAAGGGCATCGAGAAACGAAAGGGGTTTAGCCCGTGAAACAATGTTAATGCCTTGTCCTAAAATTAGCCCCAACATTGCAAGACAAGTGTAATGATTGTCAATATGACATAACTACAAGTTTCAAAAATCTTAGGCATCTAAGTGAAATAGAAACAACACTGAAATTAGGTTTAGTCTGCTAAACGAGTGCTCACTTGTGCTTTAATGTGCGTATATAGATATATAGACAAAACTAGTACATGGATCTCATGAGGACAGCGCACCAATTATTACCCAGATCAGAGAGGCATATAGATCTAGGAGGCTCGTTTATTTTGTATTTTCTTTTTTCTTCTATAGTTTCTTATCAAGCTTCATATATGTGCACCACATTGTAACGATTCAATCTATATCAATATTAAATATGAATATAAACAGCGGTGATTATTGACAAAGGAAAATAGTTTTATAAAAATGAAAAAAGAAAAATAAGAATTAGGATAAAAAATTAAGAAAAGTTTTGGAACGAAGAGAGCAAAAAAAAAAATTAAACTATAAAGAAATAAACCGTGACCACTAAAATTTCCTTTTAGAAGAGAGAATAATATGAAAAAGTTAATAAGATAAGACAGAGTGTAATTTCAATAACAAAAAGTTGCGACTAAAATGGTCTATAGGCCAAGAGAGAAAATGTAAAAATTTTTGGAATTAAAAGCTTAGCCATCAACTTAATAAAGGAAAAAAAATAAACAAAAATATTGATTAAAATGAATAAATTCGAACCATACAAAAAAGTAGACAACTCATATTGACTAAATTTTTGTTCAAAAATAAAATAATAAAAAACCAACAAAAAAAATCTAAATGAAGTCACGATGGTTAATTAAAAAAAATTAAAAAAACAAACCATAGTTCTTCTATTAGCTCTCTTGGTCCCGAATTTTTTTTCAATTAAACCATTTTTTATCTTTATTAAATAAATTTTTAAATCCTTAACAACTAAAATTTTCCCCTTTTTTGTCTTCATCCTAACATTTTTTATTGATTTTCTTTATTGTTGTTTTCTAAAATGAAACTTTAATCATTATAATTTATCTAATTTTGGCATGATTCTAGTTTAAAATTAGAGATCAAGCGAACAAATAGAGATATTTGATAACCTACAAATCATAACGGATATTTTTTTGTAATAAATTTTAATAATAAATGAATAAAAATTTATCATCAATAAATTTATGACAATCAATTAAAAGTTTTTACTTAACCATAGTGACTTCATTTAGACTTTTTTAATCAACCATAGTGACTTAACTTAGAGCCTAAAATGAAAATATTAGAAAGATAGGGACTGAAACCGCATTTTAACCGAAACAAAACATGAACTAGACTGAGACCCCAAAAATTACAACATAGGCCCTTAGAAAGTTAAGCGCCTTATGGAAAGAGAATCAAACTTAAAAAGAGTAAATCGCATCTGAAAAAAGAAAAAAAAAAAAAGATGGAATTGTTCATCTACAGTAAATACTATTGATAAACAGTAAAATCTCTTCATCTTTTAGAATACAGTATAATACTAAAATATAATATAATAGCGCCATGGAATCTCAACGAACATAGGCACACAAGTGATTTGACAGGAAATTTAAGTTGGGGACATTGATGGCCATTTAGGCTTCACTAGGAGGCTGCCCGCACTGTGCTATGGGTGGACATTTTTTATTGAGGATAGAACCTGAGTTAAACTTAGAAGTAATTAAGAAGATGGAAGAGCAATTATAGAAATTAAGTAAAATTACAAAAGTGGGTGAAAATACAACTGTTTGGCCACGAAGGAATTAGGAGGGACAATGAAAATCATATCCAGCACAATCTTGTTATAGCAATCAAAGATGTCTCCTCCTTTGCATTTTAATGTTGAATTTCGAATATGGATGAAAAAGGGGAATGAGAGAGTTGTACACAAACAGAAGCACAAAAAAAATTTATTAACAACAGGTTTAATCGTGTAAACTGGAGGAGGTAGTCAAAGCTTGCAACACAATTAAGCCAAAATTGCCTTCGGCAGCAAACAAACTTATATAATACAACTACAAAAACAAATAATTTGAATGTAATTAGCCGTAAATTAAGAAGCAAAATTAGTTGAAGTTCAGAGAATGCATCATGTACAGATTCTGATCCGGCTATCAATTCCCTAGGGAAAAAAGGGAAAACAAACTATAGATCAACAATATATCTAGATTTCATTACATCTCATCTCATTTCCGCCTATGCGTAAAAGAGAACAATTCATTCTTGATGAAACAAATAGGCATACAGACATTAGATAGCCTTACAAACTCTCTGTAATTGAATAATAACCATGGTAGACAAACAACTTTCTTGACGAGTTATTCAATATAAGTCCATAAAAAACAAATCAGAAGAACACTACAGAACTACATTAGACAGCACGTAATCGTTTCTCATTCAAGCAATTAGAAAGAAACAAACAAATCAAAAAATTAATTAAATAATATTAACCGGCTACATGATTTTTCCAGCCATATTTAATGCACTAAAGCCTCACTTAATGGAAATCAAACACGAATCCAAACATTGTCCTCCAAGCCTCCCAGCACCGCACACCTACTTCTCAACTTCATGCAAGAAAACATGTGTATAACCAACATGGCACCTCTTTAGTGTATAATTTAGAGTAAAATTCAAATTTGGTCCCTTAATTATTCAACTTGTCCTAAACGGGTCCCCTAACTCTAAAAGTGACTATTAGAGTCCCTTAACTCAAACAACGAGTTCAATTTGAGTCCCATCCGTCAGTTAGGCCGTTAATTTGGATGGAATTGCTTATGTGGCACTTATAATGCCACATGGCACTTAATACCTCCCTACTTGGTCCCACAATGCCACATGGCAAGACAATAAGTAACAAGATTAAGAGTAATAAATATTAGGCCCAAATTGACAAGAAATATAATTTTAGGTACTTAAAAAGTTAAATAGTACAATCTTCCCCAATTCCAGCTTGAAGCTCTCGATTGGCCTGCTGGTCCGACGGCGTTTGTCCGCTGGGTGGCAAGGCACCCCGGAAACCAAATAAATTGGCGTGAACCAGATTCAAGTACTTGAGCCGAGTGAACTTTGCGAATGAAGATTTCGGGTTCTGGTCAAGAATAGCACGGAGCTCGCCGGGTTTAGAACTTTGAACTTGCCGAAGAACTGCTCACGGGTGAGACTCGGCGGGGGAGAATCTTTGTTCAGTAAAAAATCCGAAGAGTCGAAGCCTTCGAGCTTTGTTTTGCAGACGAAAGCTTCAAAAATGAAGAGCTTGTCGCTCGGTTTGGCTAATTCGGCGTCAGAATCGATGGCTCCGGCCGCCCCATCGAGATCCCATTTCGCTGATTCCATCTCTCTGATCATCAATTTCACGAAGCTTCTTGTGGATCTAACAGCACAATGAAGAAATTGAACGAAATGGGCCGAATTCAAGTACTTGAATCTGGTTCACGCAAAGTTCACTCGGCTCCAGCCAACCCAGCCATCCGCCAACTCCAATCGGCAGCCCCCATGGCAAATTGAATGAGAAAAGAGGAGATCGTCGCCGATTTGGTTTCTCATCGCCGATTTTGTTGCTCTGTTTCGATCATATTCGATCCTTCCCCGAGGAACCTCTCTCCTGGAAGTCGGTTTCATCAATTTTGTCGCCGATTTCACCCCTGTAACCCTCAATTTCATCACCAACTTCAAACCCTTGATTTCGCCACCGATTTCCTCCTCCAGTTGTCGACCTTCATTCGCCTCCGTCTCGTCCGTCTCTATTTCCAGTCACCAGCCACCATCATATGCAAGGGTCAATTTTTACAATTGTGGTTAATTTATGTTTTAAGTTTTAATATTTTGTGTTTATGTCAGTTTGGGTTTAAATTTTCATTTCTATACAAAATGGTCACCCATTTTAGTTAAAAGAGAATGCCATGTGACATTATAAGTGCCACATAAGCAATTCCATCCAAATTAACGGTCTAACTGATGGATGGGACTCAAATTGAACTTGTTGTTTGAGTTAAGGGACTCTAATAGTCACTTTTAGAGTTAGGGGACCCGTTTAGGACAAGTTGAATAATTAAGGGACCAAATTTGGATTTTACTCGTATAATTTAAATGGGATAAGGTTTTTGCCAAATATTGATTCATTTCGGTTCACAATGTCGTTGGCTTACGAAAGTTCAATTTTTCTTTCACTTTTTCAAACACACATAAAACGATTTAAATCCTTGAATGCAAGTTAATCTTTGGGTTGACGATGTAAAATGACGGTATTCATACTAATTGATAACTGTGCTTTTCTTTTTTACACATAATCAAAGTGCTTTTCTTTTTTACACATAAGCAAATGATATTAAAAAAGGAGAACAAGAGGTTCGAAACTGAGTTAAGGGGTGGAAGTGCTGCACCCCTTTATTGTTGTTATTCGACGAATTAATTGGGACAAAATAATTTGGCGCCTCTTGTGGATTTGGACATTTCAGGTCAATTTGGGAATAATTTTTATAATTTGTATTTAAGTTTTAAATTATTTATTTAATAGTGGAAATGAAATCACTGAAATTAAATACTAAAAATCATCTTTAAATAGTTTTTTTCAAAATTTTAACGCTTATAACTTAATACCAAACGGAGCCGAATTCATCTTCTAGCGATGTTTCTAGGCTGGCCTAGTTGCTTGCGTCTGGAAATTGGAAACTGTTCATTCGAGAAAGGGCAAACGGAAGGGCCACCGTCATGATTCGTATGAAATGGACTTGGAGTTTGGAGGGATGCTCTAAATAATTCACCAGAAAAGCTTCAACAAAACAGTCAATATTTACGTAGGTGCTTATCCACTACTAAATGCTTCATACCTTTAAGCCTCTACTTTATCTTCTCTTTTTTTATAAAACACAAAAAAAAAATTACATCATTTTAAAATTGTAGAAAAACAATTAACCAAAACTCTAACTATATAAAGTTTTTTCTTGAATAATTGTCTTAAGTCCCTAAGCTAACTGTTAAAGCTTTTGTACAGGGGTGGCTTGTTACTTTTATTGAGGCTAATGAAAAGTGAAAACGGCTAACTCCTAAAGTTTAGTTGAATTACTTACGCCTTGCGGTTTTCGAGGGTAAGTCTAAATTTTGAAATTCTAAGGGGTAAATAGGGTAAATTACACTCATTACCTCCAACTTTTAATTGTTGTTTCACTTTTAATCTTAATTTGCATTTTGCTCGTAATGTATCTTTAACCTCAATAAAATATTTCATTTTGATCCCCTTTGGACGGAAATCGTTCTCATGAATGGAAAAAGTCACGTCAGCAGATTACTGTAGGGAAAAAATGCTTATTTTAACCCCCTGTAAAAATCTCATTTGTAAAAAAAACTTTAAAACTTTTAAATCTAACAAAAAGTCTTAAAACTTTCTCCAGCCAACCCTCTCCTTGCTCTCCTCCCTCTCCAACACCCCCATCTCGGTGGCCTCCCTCTCCAGCGAAGCTCCTCCTACTTTTCATCCTTCTCCGGCCTCTTCTCCATGGTGAGCGTGATTAATCGGCTTCCTTCTCACAAATCAAGCCTCCCTATCGCAATGGAATCGAGCTCAGTCTTGAGTGTTGACTCCCAGCTGTCATGCACTCACCAACGAATCACCATCATCTACTCATTGATGAATCGCTCTCGCCCACTATGCCAAATCAAAAGGAAGTCAAGTTAAGAGGAAGTTGAATCACTGGCAGGGATAGAGGAAGAAGGGATGGGTGAGTGAATGGGTAAGTGAAGGCGGAAAAGGAAGCCAAATCAAGAAGAAGCCGAATCATAGACCAAAGATGGGAGGATAGGGTGGCAAGGGAGGTCAGAGATGGAGCCGCCAAAGAGGGAGGAGAGGTAAGAGAAGTTGACTTGAATTTTTGTTAGATTTGAAAGTTTTAAAACTTTTTGGGCAAAGGGGATTTTTACAGAGGTTAAAACAAATATTTTCCCCTACAGTAATCTGCTGATATGACTTTTTTCGTCTAAAATAATAATTTCCATTAAAAAAAAGCTAAAATGAATCATTTTATTAAGGTTAAGTATATGTTACAAGCAAAGTGAAGTTTAAGGTTAGAAGTGAAATAACAATTAAAGGTTGGGGGTAGCAGATGCAATTTATTTGGGGCAAATATATAACTTCAACTAAAGCTGATGGGAATTAGTTAAATTAACCCCATGTTGAAAGAACAAACTTGTCAACAAACTTGGAGAGAGACGGAAGAGTGGGTTAAATTCTTACGGAAAGGTCGCAAATTGGCAGTAGGCTGACGTGGTGGAGTTAGGAAGAGCTTGTGGCAAGGTTATTAAAATTTTGATTCGAATTTTATAATCTCACGATTTTATAATTAACGATAAAAGAATAGTTTGATTAAATTTTACAATTATAATCACTTATAATTATAATTCTGATCCAATTTTATACCTATGACTCATAAAAAACAAAACATGATTTCATATAAAATTCCAATTTTGACAACTTTGATTTATACTATTGATATGGTGGTATAATTGTAAAGATTTAGAACTGGAGCATAAAAATAAAAATACTACACAAGTACTATACGTAGAGATGAGCATGTGTCGGATTAAGATGAGTTTTTTTGTAGAATTGAACCAATTTGAAATGACTTTAATTATAAAAAATCCAACATAACTTAAGAATCGAGCACAAAAAAAACTAGAACTATGAATCTGGTTCTTACGGTTTTAATTCTCGGTTCTTTTCAGTTTGTATCATATACTTGCAACAACTACTAAATCCAATAAGATTCCATCTAAAAACAATAGTTGAAAACTAGAAAATAGCTAAATTCATCAAAGTTCACTACATTAAGAAGTATTTAGCACGATTTACCACTATATCCAAATCTAAATGCACATGTAATTTAGAAGAGTAGCACATTAAATTACAATTCATTAAGAAGAAAACCATCATATGTTTTAATTTACAAAAAACATTTTCATAATATAGTTCTAAATAAATGAACATATCAATAAATACGTAATATCATAAATCATATTATATATTTGAACATATACTTTCATTTTAGTTCCAACTCAGGTTAATTCCTATGAAATCAAAATTAATCCGATATCTGATAAATTTTTCAATAGTTTAACCAATCCACGACCCATCACCTGCCTTGGGCTAACCTTATACATGTCTTGCTAGTCATGAGAAAATAAGGCGGGCCGGCGTTGGTGGTTGGCCAGCACCATAGTGATTAGCTCGCAAATAACCATAATTTATTGCCCGGACATAGCATGTGATCGCGGCGGTGCGTCACGACAGGCTCGCTGGCGGTGGCTCCAACGCCACAACGACCATCGCGAGGAAGTAACCAAATTGAATCCTTGCATTAAGCTATTGAGTTAATCAAGTTTTGGTCTTCCCAAAGCCAAGCCGCCGTCGCATTTGTGCTTTTTGCCATGGTAGAGGTTGAAGGCGCTGCCACCGCCGCTGCCGGATATCGGAAATTTGATGGTCGGAGTTGTTTCCCTTCCAACATCTTTCACGTCATCTTCGCTCTGGGGATATGGCTAGGCGGCATCCATTTTAATGTGTTTCTCGTCCTCTTCTCCCTCTTCTTCCTTCCCTATTCGAAAGCCGCTCTGTGAGTTCTTCTTTTGCTGCAAATTTGCGAGCTTTTATTGATTCATTTGAGTTGGTTTCAATTCGTTACACTTGGGCTTTTCTTTGTTTCAGGGTGCTTGGGTTGCTTTTGGTCTTCATGTTCCTCCCTATGGACCCTTACAGCAAATTTGGGCGCTCCTTGTCCAGGTGATTCTATCTGCTTTTTTCGTTTCTGCAGTAAAGAACGGTTACTTAGTTGGAGATTGCTCTGAATGGGTTTGTGATGGAATTAAATTTCTGAATCTGTGTTTTTTTTTGTGGTTTTTAGATTCCAACGTTTCTTAGCAAACTTTTCCAAAAGCAAGATTCTTTAGGGCAAAAAGAATATTACTTGTTTAACTTAATTGCCTATTCCTTTGGGTTTGACAATAGCAGGTATATATGTGAGCACGCTTGCAGCTATTTTCCAGTCACTCTTCATGTTGAAGACATAAATGCCTTCAAATCGGATCGTGCTTACAGTTTGTCCCCTTCCCTCTGCTTTTCTGCTTCCTTATATTACCTTATGATCCTACAGAACTGTAGCACTTTTGTTTCACTAGTTCGTGAGTTGGTTTTGAAGTTCTTCCTTCTAGATATCCTGGAATACTGTGTTCCCTGCATTTGATCCTGTCATGTTCCCGCAATTAGATCCTTGGGAGTTGTAGTTGAAGTACTATCGGCAGTTTGTCCTGTCAACAATTTAATATTGAGCTGGCAGAAAATAACATTTTCTGTTTAAGTCTCTCGCTCAACTGGTGATCCGTTCTTGCTCTTTGCAGTCTTTGGATATGAGCCACATTCGGTTCTACCCATTGGAGTGGTTGCACTTGCTGACCTTACAGGCTTCATGCCTCTTCCCAAAATAAAGGTCCTTGCAAGTAGTGCTGTAAGACCTCTTTCCTTTGACATGGGAATCTGTATGTGGTTTAGTTGCTCGGCAATTTTGTTTGTGATAACCTGCTTGGGAAACTTCTAATCAGGTATTCTACACACCATTTCTAAGGCACATATGGACATGGTTGGGCCTGACATCAGCATCAAGAAAAAATTTCAGATCCTTGTTGGCCTCTGGTTATAGTTGCATTATAGTGCCTGGTGGAGTTCAAGAGACATTTCACATGGAGCATGGCTCTGAGGTTTTTCCCCCACTTCCTTTCCACTTTATCTTGCATGGCAGCATTCAGATTTCACTGATGCTGTCTTCCGCATCATAAACTCCCATCAACTGTAGATGAGAGAAGAGAAGCATACAATCAAGTGGGCTCCTTTTTATGCTAGAAAAGTTCTCTAATTATTTTAAACTGGGATCAGTTGTTTTAAATTGGGTGCAACGTGCCTGGATTGTTTGTTTGCTTCACTTGTATATTTCTTTCTCACAAAAAGCTTTGCACTTTGTACCTTACTTTTTCCAATATGTTATCAGCCCATTCTGGGAGAAGTGTTTCTGCTTGTTTACCATATGATTTGTTAAAAAAAAAAAAAACAGCCACAGGCATCCCTTCTCATAACTTTTTTTCTTTTAATCATTTTGATGGCCTTTTAGTTGTTATTCTTCAATTACATTTCATGGTTTGGCATTGGGTGGGGTTTAAATTGATTGTGCATGATTGCAACACATTTTGCACATGCTCCATGCTTTTTTTATTCCATGTTCAGCTTGGGCCTGTTCGTCATTTTCTAGAGATCAGAGATGTTGTTTGTGCTGGAACCTTGGTACTTTCAAATTATTATAAGTTTTTTTGATAGATTAGATATCAAGTCATATAACTCCACATGGTTAAGTGGGGTTTTTCTTAGTGTTTATATTTTGGTGATGCCACCTCTCCACCTGTAGCCAATACATTTTTGGTTGTATCTTATAACATTATAGATTGATACCATCCTCTAGCTGTGACTGCTGGCAATTCACGAATCTTCTGCCGATTTCACAGATTGCATTCCTAAATTCAAGAACAGGATTTGTTCGTTTAGCCATCGAATTTGGTTGCCCAATTGTTCCAGTTTTCTGTTTCGGACAGGTAAAGTTTTCGTAACTTCTTTTTCTCCCTTAGGCTGCAATTTTACCTTGTTAATGATTATAATTTGCTTCCGGTTTATGATTCGTATCAGTTTTAGCATTTTGATTTTAACCTTTGTGCCAATTGCATACTGCAACACCTGAAACAGTTATGATTTCTATTTCACTTCAGTCAAATGTCTACAAGTGGTGGAAACCTGGTGGCAAGTTCTACCTGCAAATTGCGAGAGCTATTAAGTTCAGTCCAATTTTTTTCTGGGGAATTTTTGGGTGCGCATGACTTCACAAATTTGATGATTCTCTTTTCTGTCTCAATCTAGAAAATGTGCATGACGTTACTGCACCATTTTTGCAGGTCCCCTTTACCTTTCCAGCATCCAATGCACGTTGTCGTCGGCGAACCTATTGAGTTTAAGAAAAACCCACAGCCCACTGTTGAAGAGGTATGTATAAACCTCTCATCTCAAGGACTCTGGATCAAGATCGATTTATAGCGCACTTGAGGCCCTCCCCTTCATTTTGCTTGTATTAAATGTGCTTTCATATCCATTTAGCCAAATTAGTGTCTATAGGTCATGTTGTTTGATTTCCAATCTCATTACTCAGGTGACCGAGTTGCACAGCCAATACGTCAAGGCACTTGAAGATCTGTTTGAAAGAAATAAAGCACGAGTTGGATACCCCGACCATCAGTTGAAAATTCTTTGATTGGAGTTTGGATTCTCTCGCTGAATCATGAATCATGTTTCCGCGTAAGTGCAGAACTCATTCACTTGCAGTATCATGATTCATTTCATTGTATAGTACACAACTTATCAAAATAAGATTCACACACCTGTATGTGTCATATGTTACTACATAACCATGTAATGTAACATCAATCAGGGACTTCTTGGTGTACGCAGAAACATGAGCCTAATGTTACATTCTACAGTCCCGAAACAGCTCCGAAACAGCTCTTGATGTTTATGTTTCTTACTGAATGAACCAAGCCCTTTCGCTGAATCTCGAAACAATTGCTGTGTAAAGTTCTTTGTTTCTGACTTGTTTGTTGGTCGCCTCTACAAACTCAGTCCTGTGGTTGATTTCCATGACATTTTATTCCCTTGTGTTGTAACCCTTCCTCAAGATTAGAAGCTCTCCTCCAGTGATCCCCTTCCTCAAGATTAGAAGCTCTCCTCCAGTGATCGGATTCTAGTTTACTTTGTTATATATGGCTAGATTAATCGCACATATTTGGGGCCGCCTTAGCTTTCGTCTTGTAGAGTTCTAATCATAAATGTATGAAAACAATGTTAACAATGTCGGGATTCTATCTAGAATTAATTTGGTTTTTTATAGTCGTAAAATTTTTTTAACATAAAGACGTAAGTTTCTACTCAAAAGCTCTTAGAAAAATATGAAATACATAACCATCTAAATGTTTTTGAAAGCTTTTATTTTGCAACATTTTTATTTAAGAAATATTTAAATATATACCATAAAGAACGTGCGATATTATATCAATATAACATACGAACTAGGGTTTAAATGTGTTGTCAATGAAGATATCTTGGATGGTCTTTTCAGAAAATGGATAATCTTGGGTGCTTATGTAACAAGAAGAGACGAATTGGAGTGCTTTTTTGAGGGTTAGCTGTTTAAGTTCAAATTAAAAAGACAGAATCAAGAAGCAAAGACTTATGAGGAAGGAACAAGATAATCGAGCCGAGTTACTATGAGGTAGTTTGCTGTTGTTTTCTCATACCATATGGACGCAGCAGAAGGGGAAATTTGGGAGCTGGGGCTACAAAAAAACAAGGGGTAAAATCCAAATTTGGTCCCTTAACTATTGGGTTTATCCTAAAGTGGTCTCTTAACTCTAAAAGTGACTATTAGAGTCCCTTAACTCAAGCAACGTATCCAATTTGAGTCCCATCCGTTATTTCAGGCACTATTTCTAACGGAAAATGCGTAGGTGGCACTTAATACCCCCTGCTTGGTCACAGAATGCCACGTGGCATACTCTTTCATGACAATAAATAATAAAACTGGGAGTATAATAAATCTTAGACTAGAATTGATAAAATATATAACTTTAGGGACTTAAAGGGCTAATTAACCCAATCTTCTTTAATCTTCTCTTCTCAATGAGTGTCGCCGCCACCACTTGCCGCCGCCCCGCCGCTCCTATCGCTCTCTACCGCTTCGTCTCTCCTCTTTTTTCGCTCCTCTGCTTCTCCCCCTTTTCCTCCCTCTCTGCCGCATTGTCGCCTCAACCTCCGTGCCTCGTCACCTGTGCCCGACGCCGGACCTCCTCCTCGCGTCCGCGTTTCGCCTCCTCGCCCCGCCTAGCGTCCCCGTCTCTTCACCTCCGTGCCTCGCCGCCTGCGCCCGACGCCGAATCTCCTCCTCGCGTCCACGTCTCGCCTCCTTGCCTTGCCTCCCATCCCCATCTCCTCACCTCCGTGCCTCGCCACCTGCGCCCAACACTGGATCTGAGACAAGACAAGAAGAAGATCAATCCAATAGGCCGGCATTATCGTATGTAGTGTCATCCTCGAAATCTTCGACCGGCAAGTTTTAATTTTCTCTTCCTCTCCTGCAAACCTTCTTCGCCAACCGCCAAAATGGAACAAGCAGAAGGATCGGAAACCAGGAACAGAGACTTACCGATCATCTGGAAAGACAAGCTACCGCCGGAGGTTTCCATTGAAATCCTCTCTAGAGTTCCCGTAACTTCACTTCTGCAATGCAAACTAGTGTCCAAACTCTGGAACGCCTCCGTCAGGCACCCCAACCTCGCTCTTGCCCATCTCTCCCATACGGTGGAGCTCGACCCCTGCTTTGTCGTCTTCTCAGACTGGCCTGATTGCAAGCTCCAGCTTCTACAAAAACCCGGCCCAGACTCCGATTCGGTCCTCAAGATGTTCAATCTCCCATTCCAGACAGAGCTGCCGGATTTTGAGTTTGTCGGCTCGTATAACGGTTTGCTCTGTTTCTATAGCACCTCCGACAATGACTCGATTTTTATTTACAACCCCTTTCTCAATCAGTTCCGGAGGATGCCGAGAGTTGTCCTGGACCGGCCGGAGTCTGATGTATGTCGGGCTGTTTTCGGGTTCGGATTTCATCGGTTAACCCGAAAGTACAAGGTGATCAAGGTCGTGTATTACAAACAACAACAGTTTGATTTTGTCGGCGGAGATCCGGAAGCGCTCATTCTGACAGTCGAAAGCGCGGCCGAGTGGAGAAGCTTAGGGAAGATAGAGCGGGGGATCTGCGGGCCGACGTCGGAAGCGCTGGTGGAGGGCAAGCTCCACTGGTTGGGCTTACTCGAGGAATCAGACACTACATACGAAGCGGCAGAGAGCGATAGGAGCGGCGGGGCGGCGGCAAGTGGTGGCGGCGACACTCGTTGAGAAGAGAAGATTAAAGAAGATTAGGTTAATTAGCTCTTTAAGTCCCTAAAGTTATATATTTTGTCAATTCTAGTCTAAGATTTATCCCAATTTTATTATTTATTGTCATGAAAGAGTATGACACATGGCATTGTGGGACCAAGCAGGGGGTATTAAGTGCCACCTACACATTTTCTATTAGAAATAGTGCCTGAAATAACGGATGGGACTCAAATTGGATACGTTGCTTGAGTTAAGGGACTCTAATAGTCACTTTTAGAGTTAAGGGACCACTTTAGGACAAATCCAATAGTTAAGGGACCAAATTTGGATTTTACCCAAAAAACAAGGCTGTTTAGGATTCTGTATTAGTTATCTTCTCCACTTATAATGGGAAGGTGAGCTTTGTGACCAAGTAAAGTAATGTGATGAGACATAAACCCAACCAAGGCTAGGGTTTGCTTCCCCACTCTCTATTTTTCCCAAAAAATGTCATTAATGCTAGTTTGGTCCCCCTTCAGATTCAAAAAAGAAGTATTTCTCCTTTCATAGATATCCATGTATCTTTTACACTATATACTTTATAAAGATACTTCTAAGTACCAATAAAAAAGGACGAGACAAATAAGTATGTGTCTTGCTTGCTCTCGATCTGCTACTACGCCCTTGCCATTGTGAAGAAGGAAAAAAAAAATTTAATCCTAAAACTTTATTTACTTTTATATTTTAGTTCTAAAACTTTTATTTTTGTAAATGAGTCTTAAAACTTTACAACTGCATAAACAGCTAGTCTTAAAATTGATCATTTTTCTAAATTGAACCTTTTTAAGTTACAATTTGAACTATTTGGAAATAATCTTTTAACAAATTTAAACTGTGCAATAATTTTTTGACAGCTAATTGATAATTTAAATCACTTCCCTCATCTACAACGCTTGGCCATTTTTCCTTTTCAAACTAAAGCTTGACTTGAATATATTCATAATAATTTTTATTGCAAAAAACTTATATTTATAAACTATAATATTTAAGGTACTATTTTTATATAAAAAATTCATATTTCTATAAGACAAATTTTCAAAAATAAAATCATGAATTACTTGTTAATAATAGTAAAGACGACAAGTTTTGTGAGACATGGAAATTATCATTTTTTTTTCTCCTTTTTATAGATCTTATTCTTGTTTAGTAACTATATTTTGATAAATATAGGACTAACTTTTAACAGCTTAATAAATTTTTAGGACTTATTTAGAAAATTAAAAATTTTATAATCGAAATAAAAAGTATGATAAGTCTTACAATTGGAAATGACATTTCCTGGTGCGAAAATGGCTACCATTATCATACTAGAAGTTTTATTATCTATTCACCATCATTAGAAGTATTTAATGAGAACCTGTTGCGCGATTGATAGTGATAGTTCTAATTCTTACCAACAAGTGAGTTAGTAAAGAGGAACATGCGCTGCCCTTTGCCAATGTTCAAGTAGTAGCTGCACTCTTTAAAAAAAAGGCAAACTAGAAGTGGTCTAATTGTAGGCCGGGCTCTTCAATTTTTTGCAGTAGACACTTTGCCCTAAATTTTTTAGTGGTAACTTTTAATATCTTGTACTTTTAACAAATTTGAATAAGAAAAGAGATAGTGATAGGTCTAGAGTGGCATGACTCTCTTTATCTTTATTTAGTGTAAATGTGTTGTGCAAATGTATTAACTCACTACTAGAAGAGTCAAACTCCAAATAATTATAATTATGTTAAAAAATAATACTTCATTTGTCCAAAAAAAGGGTGGACCATATTTCTTTTTAGAAAATCTTTAATATTCAATTTACATTACTAACATCATTTAAACTCTCACCACACAAAATCTAAAAAGAATTTTTTTAATTCTTATTTAAATTTTCACTACATAAAATTCAAAATGAATTTTTTTTAATCTTAGTTTCAGGGGCAAAGTAGAAATAACAATATCAATTATAGATATCTTCATATTCATATTAAATTAAATGATTCTGTCAAATTAAGACAGATGGAGTAATAAATAAGATTTCAAATAAATAACTTGTTATAACTTAATTAAGAGATTTTGCACATTATTGAGACCCGAAATAGCTTATTGACAAGAAAAATCTTCTCACTTTTCATTTATTGAGTTGTGCCTACATTTTTATTTTCTGTCAACCATCACTGGTTTCGAATTCAAACCAGTTATATAATGCATAGTGATAATCTAACCTATTATCCAATTGATTATTATTTAGACAAAGCATTAAATTTTCAAATAATATTAATTCTATTATAAAAAATAATATCAATTCTAAAGAAAAAAAATATGTAAAATATGTAACTAAAAAGTACCAATACTCAATTTTCTTAAATGAAAGTGTTAGATTTCAAATTTCAAAAGAATAATTTGGACTAACTTAGCAAGAAATTTGGACTGAAATAAAAATATTATACACTAGTATCTCAGCTTCATATATATTAAAAGTAAATATATCCAAGTTTATTTTCAACCAGCTCTTTTACTATGCATGTATGCCTAATTAAACATAGGAACCCAATAAAACATTGTAAAATTTATTTCACATTGATAATACATTTCTTGGATTTTTTAACCCTAAAAAAGTAATTATGCACCCCAACATCATCTCACTCAACCTGCGATCTTAATGTTCGGCACTTTACCAGCACCCAGACACCAACCCACACCTTTATTGCCTTGAAATCATCACACGAACCATGCCGTGTGGTCTTATTTCCTTTATTTATTTCTCTCTTACATTTTTTATTAATTAATACTTCATTTCTAATTACCACAATACTAGTATAAAATAATAAAAGTATTTTTTATAAATTAATAAAAACATATAATCAAAATAAATTTTAGACATGCCCACTTAATCAATTTTTTTCTTGTATATTAATTATAATATTTGGAAGAATAAAACACCAATTGCTAATGTGTGTTAAAGCTAAATAAAAAAAATTTTATAAAAAAATATAAGTATCTATTATAAAATAATATGTGTCTACTATTTTAAAAAAGAACATGAAAGCATAAGTAAACAAATTCTAGAGCTACTTACTTGGTAATTGATTTTTGTTCCTACTTGGAAGATCAAAAAGATCAATTACTAATATACAGGAAAGCAGAATTTGAAGTTTTTAGTATGACTTATACAAGTGTCTACTATGATATAGAGATGTATCTGTTATAACACAAACATGTGTCTATTATTTTAAAGATGTATATAAAAACACAGCTAAATAAGTTCTAGAGTTACTTCCCTGATTATTGATTATTGTTCATACATGGAAGATCATAAACCAATTACCAACATATAGGAAAACATAATCTGAAGTGTACCTATTTGAATGCATACGCAAATGTCTATTATAAAAGAAAGATCTGCCTATACTAACACATACACGTGTTTACTATTTTAAAGATGGACATAAAAACACAGCTAAACAAGTTCTAGAGGCACTTGCTTGATCATTGATTCTTATCCATTATTGGAATATCAAAACACCAATTACTAGCATATATAAAAGAAAAATTTGAAGTGTCTACTATAATACGTGTAGGTGCCTACCACAATATATATATATATATATATATGTTTACTAATTTAAAATTAAAAAGTAGTTAAAAAGTGTCTTTTACCTTTTCCTCCCAATATCCGAATCTCGAATTTTCAATTAGCAGTGTTTTTTTTACATTGCTTCTAATTCTATATCTTCTTCCACGCCTTCTACATTGCTTGGCTTCAATATTATCAAACTTGTGAGTTGTACATGTATTAATCAAATTAAATGTCACTGCATTGTTTTGCTTCTTAGCTTTTTCCTAGGTATCATGCATGTCATATAATATCCCAAACTCAATGTCCAATTTTTGCCAAAAGACTTTGTGTTTTTTTACTTGTTTCTTAGATCAAATTGGCTTCACTGATGGCAGCCTCTATTTATTTCGTAATTTAGCTTATTTAAGCTTGAGAGCTATTTTTTTCATCCTCGTTTATTTTCAATAGCACTAGAATGTTAGTTTTTTTAGGATTTGGGGGATAATCGATAAGCTTTCTATGACATTTTTGGGCAAAAGGTTAAGAAGGCCAGGTTTGAACCCTGAACCTCTTCATAATGTCCCCAATGCTTTAGCCACTTAGCCAAAGTTATAAGGACACCCAAAAACCTTGATCTTATGCCATCATTCACTCTCCCTCTATATACCCTTTCTCTTAGATCTAGATTTAAGTTTTTACAAGTATATAGAATCATAGGATATCTTAGAAGCTTTAAGTATCATTTTATACTGTTAAAACCCTAGCTTTAAACCTATGTTTCTCTCTTCTTCTTTTTTTCCTCATAGGAAAACATCTTACGTTTTTCTTAGGGGAGGTAGTTCAAGGAAGCTTAAGGGGAAAGCCTTGAAGACTTCAAGACCAAACATCAAGGAGATGTTCTTGTATCTGGGTTTTTCTAAGTTTTTTCTTCTAGAGATTTCATTATGTATTTGATGAGTTCAAACATGGTTGGATTTGTTAATTTAGTTTTGGAGTAGTTAGTTGTTATTTTTCTAGGATATAACCTACTTAACTTGATGGTTTAATTTGATGATGGATGTTTAGTCATAGATTGTAACTTGGTTGGTTATCTTTGTGCTTGTTGACATATGTGTGATGATTGATCATCATCATACATATCACAATCTTATTTTAAACTTCAAAATGTAGGATTTAAGATAGAAAATGGGGATAATCATATTAATCTAGGATGTTGGGAGAGTTAAGTTCTATTTTACTTGTGTGTTATAGGTTTAGCACTTAAACCACTGTTAGCCCAAGCATAGAGTTTAAGAAGGCCTTGTTAGGCTAAGTTGTAAGGAGAATATCTAACAAAATAAATAGAAGCTCATATTAGATTCTCCCATCAACATGATAACTCCATGAATGAACTCTTGGTCATATTGATCATTAAGATCAAGCAGTAATGACCTAGACAGATAACTTTTGCATTAAATAGATCTTATTACAGCTAAGCCTTACTTTGGCTTTCTTGCATGTGTTTAACTTTTTCTTCAACCCTAGCTTATGTACTTTCCTCATTAAAAATATAATTGTTTTTTTTATTGATTTTTTGTGTAGAACCAATGTCATTTGAAAGGTGATATTCTATTTAGTTAATAATCACTTGAATAAAGTTTTATAGAGACTAGTTTTTTTATGTTTTTTTTTTCTGTATCTAACCAAAGAAAATAAAAATAATTAATATAAAATACCTGACTTTAAAAAAAAAGTTTTAAAAATAATTTTTGGACTTTTTAAGTATAAAGTTTCAATTGATATACAAGTTAAGCAAATAATCACTATATATCAAAATAATTACTCATAAACCATTTTTAAAAATTACTGACAGTTTCTTCAATTATAAAATGAGATCGTTTTGGCATTAAGTACTAGTAAATGAGATCACTTTAAGCGCAAGTTAAGGGCAAAATGATAGATAATACACTCATCAACCAACTTGAACTACTTCATATGCGGTTCAGGTTCGATCGGGTTTCAAGGTAGGGTCGGGTGTCAAAATGTAAACTTGTAGTTGATGATGGTAGGGTCAAGTTTTAGTGAAATCTGGTGGTATCGTGTCTTGAACGCCCTTCATTAACACCTTTTAAACTAGCTAATTGACATGAGATATTCTATGCTAATATCCCATTTTTCATTTTTCAGTTATGCTCACAATTTTATTTTTTGTCAACTATCATAGTTTGGTATTCAACAAATACTTATTACACAAAGATAATAGTTATCTAACCTATTATTCAAGTGGTTATTAGGTAGATAAAATATTAATTTTGAAATAACATTAATGCTAAATAAAAAAAAAATAAGCAAAAGTGAAAAAGCACATTTTTTATAGTGTAACTGAAAAGTGAATACTCACTTTTTTTATATGGAAGTGTCATATTCCAATTTAGTCTCTATAATCTAAATTGTATCTTTTGGCATGAAACACTTTGACCTGATTTGGACCAAAATTAATTGGTTAATTGGAATAACACTTGTTTTTATGGATGATTATGCTTTCTAGAGTAAAGGCCAATCTACAAAAGCCCTATGGTTTAAAGACTCAATTTTGTATGTAGAAGATTAATTTCAAATTTTGACCATAAAAGAAAAGCTAGGATTCTTGAGGATTTAATCACAAGTTGAGATTACAAGGGCTAAATTTAAGGAATTGAAAGCATGGACGAGGTCACCACTTTAAGGCGGCTAGACCTTCGTTCAAACAACCATGGATGACGGTGGTGAGAATGGTCAATTTCAACCTTAACCTATCATGACTCGCAACTGGTGTGATTCATGACCCATTTTTAGGTTGCATCAAAGGCTCTAGTAGACCTAAGGTTTGATGTCATTGGTTGCCAAAATGGTGGCTAAATCAGCTTTATTTTAAGCTGGGACTTAGGTTATTGTTTCAAACCGATAATTGCCGTCTTATGATGGCGGTGGCTGTTAAGTCATTGGAACCTCCCTCCGGCAGCTCTCTAGCCTGGCAGCTGCCTTGATAGTAGATGGAGAGGGACGAGAGTGTGGTAGACATAAAAATGGTGGCTGGATCATTAGATGGGAAAATTTCAATGTTTTTAAGACAAATGAAACATTTTCAGGGATTAAAAATAGTTTTTCCCTCAACAATCTTATACTGACGTGATGTTTTTTGTCTAACATAATGACTCTCATCTAAAAATAGCCAAAATGTAATGTTTTCTTTAGATTGGGGATTGCTTATGAACAAAATCAAAGTTAGAGTCAAAAATAGAAGAATGAATGCAATTAATGCATAAAAGATGACATTTTATTATAGTAACTAACAAGTCAATATTCACCTTTTTTATATGGAAGTATTAGATTCCAAATTTCAAAAGAATAACTTCGACCAACTTAGGCGAGAGAGTTGAACTAAGATAAAAGATGCTATATATTAGTATTCATCTTCATATTAATTTGAAAGATGTTATATATTGGCTTCTCATCTTTATAACTATACCCGATGTTATAGTAGTATCCTGTATCCCATTTTCATATTAATAAATCTAGCTTCACCAATGGTTTTATCATCTATGAACCATCATTATCTGGAATAAGCGCCAAACATCAAATAGGTATAATTATGTTCTAAACAACAACGATTAACTCTATAAAAAGAATATAACTAATACGATTTCAAATGAATAACTTGGGTGAACTTGGAAGATATTATAGCAACATCCACTTTTATATTGAAAGTAGTTCCACCCACAATTTATTAATATCCAAGTTGGCTGATTGACATGAAAGATGCATGACAATATCTCACTTTCAATATATACAGTGGCACCCACAGTTTTTGTTACCAGTCAGCCAGTATTATTTGGTTATTCAATTGATACCTGTTACGCAATTGAAAGTGATTATCCAACTTAACTCCTTCTTATCTAATAAATCACTTGATTTATACAACCTGTTACTTGGGTATTAATATACAGCGGCACTCATAGTTTTTATTACCAGTCAGCTATCATTACTTGGGTATTTAATTGATACTTGTTACGCAATTAAAAGTGATTATCCAACCTATCTCCTTCTTCTCTAATAAATCACTTGATTTTTGTTTCTTGCATTTTTCTTCTTAAATTCCAAACTAAAGTTTCTAAAATCCCAAAATAGCTCAAAAAACCAAAACATTTGTGGCCTATTTCAAAATTAATATAAACTCTAGGGACTTGTACTGGTATTAGTCGTGGATCGTTGTTATGGGCCGAAAGCCGAGACAAAGAGCTATAAGGCCCACAGATGCGTCGCTCCCTCTGCCATAAAACAAAAACAGTTGTCTTCTCTTTCTTCTTCCTCCACCGTAAGAAAGCTGAGCAGAAAACCAGGCAGAGAGCTCCGGCGACGATAATCTCCACAAATTAATTCTCGTAGGGTTCACCGGATCAACTCCGGCGAGAGGTAAGCGTCTATCCTCTTCCCTCCTTTCTTCTCTCTTATGCCACATAAACGTTTATCCATCGTAAACTCGCAAACGTCGAAGAAATTCCATTTCTTTGGGTGCCCTGAGCTTTGAATGATCTTGAAATTCGAAACTATTGTCAACCGTTAGGTTTGTATTTTCTAATGCATGCGTAACCAGAGGATAAGATTTTGGTTATATCTGTTATAGCTTTAGGGTTCTTGTCTGTTTAAAATCTGGGCTTAAGGGATTCTGTAAGAGACTGTGTCTCCTACTTGAAATGAAATAATGTCCTTCATATTTCCTTCCTTTTCCGACTCAAATGGATTAATTTTTTGTGCTGTTGGTGCTGTTCCTTTAGACGTTAATTTCATGGAATCGGGGACCCAACTCACAGATGGAGGGGAGGACGTTGTGAATGATGGCTTTAAAAAGGAGGAGCAGATTGTTGCTTCAAAGGTTCAGGAGGATGGCCAGACTCTT
The DNA here is from genome assembly GCA_005392925.1 of Aquilaria sinensis. Lineage (NCBI taxonomy): Eukaryota > Viridiplantae > Streptophyta > Magnoliopsida > Malvales > Thymelaeaceae > Aquilaria > Aquilaria sinensis. Next base: position 162,646 of record SMDT01003270.1, read on the forward strand.
TCCTCTGAGCCCAAAGAGGACTCTTCAATGGGGAATGGGACTGCTTCGACAGAGGCTAATGTTGATCAAATGCTAGCTATGCAAAATGAGGAGCTTCCCCAACAAAATGGCCAAGCTTTGGTTGACAAAACCCCTCCTGGTGTGAAAGGTGAAGCCTTTGGAGTTGCTTCAGGGATTCAGGGGGATAACCGGACTCTTCCTTCTGAGCCTCAAGAGGAATCTTCAGTTGAGAAGGGAAATGCTTCTATGGTGGTTAACATCGAACAAACGCCTCATATGCAAAACACAGAGCTTCCCCAACCAAATGGCCAAGCTTCGGTGGAGAGAAGCCCCATTGGGGTGGAAGCTGAAGCCTTTGGAGTTGCTTCACAGATTCAGGAGGATAACCAGACTCTGTCCTCTGAGCTGAAAGGCGAACCTTCATCAGTGGATGGGAATGCTTCTACAGAGGCTAACATTGAACAGATGCCTCGTATGCAAGATGTAGAGCTTCTGCAACAGAACAACCAAGCTCGGGTCTATGAAATCCCCGCTGCTGTGAAAGCTGAAGCCTTTGGAGTTGGTTCAGAAAGAGGCATCAACAGTGCTGAACATGGTGCCATTCCTTATATGGAAGATGTCGTATCTGCTGAACCGTTGCAAGGCATTAAACCAGAGCCTTCTTCTGAATTATCTGAAAAGCCCATAGAAAATGCTGAAACTGAAACTTGTTTGTTGCCTGAGAGCAAAACCAATGGTGATCCTGGTGATTCACTAATAAAAATTAGTGGTCCTCAACAGATAGCTGAAGCAACCTCACTGCATACTGTATCTTCTGATTTGAAAGCTGAAAAGGATGATGGAGTAGATTTAACTAATGGAGTCAAAACAGACTTGCCAACACCAAATGTCAACGGGACAACCAGTGTACAGCACTCTTTCAATGATGCATTTGATGGCAATGAATCTGGAACAGAGGAAGAACAATCAGCATTTATGAAGGAACTGGAGAGTTTCTTTAGAGATAGGAGCATGGAATTCAAGCCGCCTAGATTCTATAGAGGGGAATTGAATTGCCTTAAGTAAGCTCTCAAGAATCTCAATTACAGGTCTGTTTTGTTTGGCAATTCTGTTTTATGATCTCATGCCTTTTGTGGACCAGGTTGTGGAGGTCTGTCATTAGATTGGGTGGATATGACAAGGTATATAGTTTATTTTGTTTTCAAGTCAGATGTACTTTATTTATCTCATCAGGTCTACATATCTGTCTTGATTAGGGATATTGATATGCTCAGCTCAGCAAAAATTGCATTTGTCTTTTCCTTCTCAAATTTAAGTTTGATGTTCCCTCTCTTCCAAAAAGAAAAATGGCAATTTCTTCCATCCTCAAAATGAATGACACCAAAATCGATTCATCAAATGGTTTTCCAACTTCACTCATAGTATATGAACTTTCAAGGCACCAGTTAGATAACATACATACAATTGGGTAAGGATTTGAAAGCTGCACTCATAAGAATTATGTAGTACAGTATCCTTGAATTTTTATGTGGTACAATATCCTTGAATTTTATGAATATGAGAAAAGTTTCATTCTTTTTGGATGAAGGGACTATTTCTCTATGGAATTATCTGGAGCACCAAATCTTCTCTAGTGCTGTCAATTTGAATCAGATAGTTTATTTCAGACTGTCGGGTTTTCTTTGCTTTTTTGGTGTCAGATCCCTGGCTCTTGTAATGGCTTATTAGTTGGCCAAAGCAAGATCAATATCCATTATGAATTGAATTTTTGTTTTTTGCATAAACTCAAAGGTTTAATCAACTTCAAATGGTTATTTTTCGCTATGAACTTCATGCCATTGAGCCCAACGTTGTTTGGATTAAGGTGCAGTGTGATTATGTATATATCTGCATGAGTATTAACTTGAATTACTCGCACATTATTATATAACCATCTTCTGATAATGGACAGGTAACATCTTGTAAGTTGTGGCGGCAAGTCGGAGAATCCTTCAGACCCCCAAAGTAACGTTTTATAGCTATCCCTTTAGCTTTGCTAGTTTATAGTTGCTCATTCACTAGATTATGAGTTATTACATATCAGTTTTGGGTATTCCATTATGTTCTTTGGGTTTTTAGTGAGACATGGTTGTTTGGGACAATGAATGTTGCTTGTTATGGACTGAAACCATCATCCTTTTCCAGTTAGTATTAGGTTTATGGAGAGTTCGAAATTGAAAACACAATCAGTGGGTGACCTCTACACAGAAAGGATAGAATATCACTGATTAATCCTTGGATTAAATTGCTACTTTGGACATAGTTTTCACTGCCTTGTGCGGGAAGTAATCTTGAAAGTGTCTTATTTGCTATACCAATTTATACTGTTTAACAACTCAGTACATACCTTACCACAGAATTGGATAAGATCGTCAAAGTGTGGGTTTACAGAGGGTTATTTTGGCAAAATGAAATCTTTACTTTTGAAGACTAACTTGCCCCTAGGTTCCTTATCAAGAAAGAAACGTATTATTCCATTTACTTCATTGACAATAATCTTCTTTTCACAGAACATGTACAACAGTTTCGTGGACTTTCCGTATTTTCTACGAGAAGGTAATGATTGGCTTGTATATCCCACACTCATAAGCCAGCAATATAGGTCATCATGTAGATCCTAGAAAAGGACAAAGAATGTTCTTTCTTCCTATTTGAAGTTAGACAGACTCCTTCAGACATATCTCTGGTTTTACAGGGATATTTAGTGAAGAAAAATTGAAAAAGTCATGACCTTGTTCATGTTTTTGTCTGAAGCCAGCTTTTCCTGCATTGTTTAAATCTTTTATTATTTTGTTTTACTTTATTTATTTTTATAATATATATATATATATATATATATGTTGCTTCAGTTTGTGTTACTTTTTGGTGAAAAAGCTGGACAATATGCAATGTCAAGAAAACTAGAATATGTGTTTCTTTGTGTCATGGCGAGAGTGGACCTAGTGAAGCTTTTGGTGGTATTACTCCAAATGCGTGAGAGGATAAATTAAATTCATGTAGCTGACCCTAATTTGTCTCTGATTAAGGATCAGTAGACTGTTGGCAATTGTTTTCCTTTGTCATGGTGAAGAAGGACCTGATCAATATATCGATGGAACTTGCCTCTAATTGAATGTGATGGAGACATAGGATCGGTTATTGTATTTGACATTAATTGGATGGTGGTTTAGGATCAGTTGATTGATGAATTGATTGTGACTGTTTGTGTCTTCGGGAGGAATGCATGTTAGTATTTGATGGTGTTATGAAATCTGTAATGTACTATGGATTTACACACCTGATTTTTTATGCCGTGTTAAAATTCTTTAGGCACTTCTTGAGTATGAGAGACATAAGGCACTTACTGGTGAGCTTAATATACCAGTAGCAGCGCCATCAGCACCAGCAGCACCATCAGCACTAGCAGTAGCTTCGCGAACAGAGCCTATGAGTGTTGAGAATCAGGTAACCTTAACTATCATTTCAGTCTTCAGGTTTCTTTAGTGGCACAAGTGAAGGTGAAAGAGGGTGGGGAAGGGAGAACTTGCGTAATATGTGTTCTGTTTGTGGCAGTTTGTTTTGTATTTTCATAACAAATTCAATAATTTTGCACTTGAGTTTCTGGAACCTTGACATTTATATTCCTAAATGGATGTAACTGTGACTTATGTTGAACTGCCTGATTCTTTTCCTGCCTTTCTGATGCTGTTTGTAATTAGACCCCAGGATCAGGTAGAGCACGGAGGGATGCAGCAGCTCGGGCCATGCAGGGTTGGCATTCACAGCGCCTTCTTGGTAACGGTGAAGTCAGTGATCCAATAATTAAGGTGTGATTGAAAATGGAGATGTTCTGTTCTCTTGTTTTTCTGAGATGCTTTGTTTTCTGTGTCAAGGCAAAATATATGCAGTTCCCCCTTCCTGGTTTGTTTTCTTTATACATTTTTTTGGGTGGTCATATTATGACTCTTCATCCTTTGCCTTCTAACAGGATAAGAATTCTATGTCCCAGCAGAAGCGTGAAAAGCAAAATAAAGCTCCTGGTACCATCCGTAAACTTCGTAATGATAACAAATTACTGGGCTTATAAGCCTTTTTAATTGTCTGTCTGATTATTATTCAGGTTTGCTTAAGCGTAAGAGACCAGAGTACTCAGATTACACAGTCAGTGCAACAAGTGCCAAAATATCGAAGCCCCAGTTAAGATCCATGTTGTTTTTATTTGTTTTTTTGTGTTAATATTTTGAGGTGAATGTCCTTGTCTATCTCTGCTATTAACTTAGTTCTGTTAACAATTTTTATTTTTATTTTTATTTTTTGGTGGTGATTGTAGATTGGATATAGCTGTTGTTGACATTGGGCCGCCTGCAGATTGGGTTAAGATCAATGTGCAGAAAACTGTAAGTGCCCTTCCAAAGTGTGCTTGAAAGGCAACATGCATTCATTACTGCACTCTGACCACCTGGCAGTTTTTTTTCTCAGAAAGATTGTTTTGAAGTCTATGCTTTAGTTCCCGGTCTTCTTCGTGAAGAGGTTAGTGAGTAAATTCCTGTCTAAGGGACTTGTGAGATTTTTGGCTGAACAGTTCCCATGTTGGTTGCTGATATTTTATGATTTTGCTTTGCAACTTCAGGTACGTGTTCAATCAGATCCTGCAGGACGCCTGGTTATAAGTGGTGAACCTGAGCATCTAGATAATCCTTGGGGTGTCACAGCCTTTAAAAAGGTTTGTACTATGCATGGCTAAGAAGATTAAGATACCAAAGAGGGTTTCCAACTAAATATAAAATTTAACTCTTGTTCATACATTTGTCATTCGCTGAAGGTCTTCAAGTATTGAAATATAACCAGGAGAGAACAGTAATAGGAGCATAGCTTTGTTGCAGTCGCACATGTTAACCAAAATTTGATGAAATATGCCACTGACACCATAGGGTTTATTCATGTTAACAATAGAATCAATAACTTTGTAATATAAATGCAGAATGCATTTTTCTTGCCTAGAACTAATTCATTTTGCCCTATACTTCTGATTCCTGTTCTTCTTGTGTCTTTGATCATGGGAATTATCTGAGCTTCTCAAGATGTCCATCAATGGCTTGATAACTCAGAAGATTTTAGGGAAACCAATTTTTAACTATTGAGGTTGAGGCGCTGGAAAAGTGGAACCCTTGCTTTCTGATGACCTATGCTGTGACTCTGAAAAGGGGACTGGGTGTGACAGCATAGAGGATAGTGAGAGCTATACCAGTATCGAGCTCAAATATGGCAATATTTTCCTTGATGTCCCCTACAACCAAGTTGGACAAGTGTTTCCATCGTCTCAGTGATAGTTTTACCCTTAGAAAGAGAAGGAAGTTATGGAGTTCTTACCACTGCTACATTTTTTTCCCTGCAAAATGGAGGTGCTGGGGTAGCATGTTGGGGTTTAGTCAAGCTTGAGAAGTAAATAAGGATCCTTTGGAAATGGAAGAAGATTGGTTGAACTTTGAAGTGGGATTACCTACATACATCAGACTTGGACCCATATTGTGGAGAGTTTTAGCCATAGTTTAGAACTGCAGTGAAAGAGTATAGAAGCTATGGTGGCTTGGTCATGGAGAGGACACAAGATGATCTTTATGAGTGCTGGCAGTGAGGATTTTTGGGTGTACTCAGGTTTTCTGTTTCTTTTTCCCCCCAAATCAGAATGCAGTGAGCAATTGATTAGTGAAAATTTAAAAATATGAATCATGCATTATACAATCTAACGTATCTTCTTGATATGGAATGCCCCAATAGCTTAATTTAGAAGGAACCAGTGAAAGATGATGACTGATTTAGTGCTTTGGTTTTTCTTTAGAAAAAGTGGTGGCTTATTTGGTATCTTAGTCATTAAAAGAAATACGGAGAAATTTCAGACAGTAAAAATGCCATAATTAACTGGTTTGGTTTTTCTTTCAATGTGCTCTTAACATAACATTGTTATTGTTCTCGGGTTTTTTTTGGTTCATTCATGGTAATAATGTTTACTTGTCTTCTTTTCGGTAGGTAAATTTATCTATGATGTTTGAAGTTTGACTTTATGGTATAAGGGGGAGATTCCTTTTTGACAATGCCAAACGTACCAAAGATTTTACTAAAACTTTTCTGTATTAATAATGTGTCAACAACTGACGGGTAGATTTCTATCATTTTCCAATTTTGCTTGGGTCGAGGCAGGAAGGGTATGCTTAGTTAAGTCTCTTTCCAGACAGGTATTTGGTGATTTCTAGTTGACCATAAAGAATGACAATTGTTTGTCTTCGAAACACTTGAAAGCCACCTTTCAGCCTACTGACTCTGGCAGTTGTCTAATTGGCAACCATTGATTTCAGTACTTGCAACTACCATAAATTTTGTCACTTGGATGATGTCCATGCCTAGCAACCGTACATTGATGAGATTTTGTGATTGCTCCCCTGAGTCGCTGTTGTACTTGGATTACAAGCTTTATGAATGCTAGGACCTATACCTTTTGTATGCTGGTCCATTGCAATTTGACAACACATACCATGGATCTTTTTTTTTTTTTAAAAAAAAAAACCGAGATCCTACCCAATAATATAGGGCAAGGAAGATTAGACCATGTATTTACCTTCATATTTGTTGGATTTTGTTTTGAATCGTTTTAAATTCTTGAGATGCTGAATTTTTCACATGTTTGCATACTTAATTATGTAGAGTCTTCTGTGTTGACAGGTTGTCAGCTTGCCTGGAAGAATAGACCCCCACCAGACATCAGCAGTGGTGACCCTCCATGGACAGCTGTTTGTTCGTGTTCCATTTGCAGAGCCAAAGACTACATAGTGTAAGTTGAAGATAACTGACCTGCTCACTTGATCGGTAACCTGGACAGTGAACAAGAACTCAAGTACATTCAACCTTATCTATTTGAGCGGCTAGTTCCTCCATAAAGCTAGGTCCCAACTTGTCTGTTAGATGTAGAAGCCTGAGGCAGAAGTGAGTTAGCGTACTAGGTCCAATCATAATTTGCTTGTTCCTTGCTTAGAGTAGAATACAAACTTGAGTCTGCTTATACTTAACAACCTCAAAAACAGTTGAGGCATTCTGCAACTGTACTTTGTGGTTTCTGCATTGAACACATGAATATGGCAGTGTTTTTGAGAGGCAATGTTGGTTCCCTGTAGCGTTAAAAGCGGGGATTCGGTTTCGTGGGAGTCAATGTGGTTAGCATACGAGGCTTGTGTTGCTTGGGTTTGGTTTGGTCGAGATGCTTCGCCCCTGAAGTGAGGTCATTTTTTTTGGGATAAAGAAAGACAGGTGTGTTGGATTCAGACGGTAGGGACAGAATCTAGCTGCTTGTATTTTCAAGTTGTTAGGTTGTTGTTTGCTACCCAACCACCTCCACTGTCACCCTCATTTTTGTTCTGTCTGTTCTCTCTACGGCCCGCGTGCTCCTGATTTCCTGCCTAATGTTTTCCGCCATCTCTACATGCTCCAAACATACCCCAGGATCAAATTCTTATAGATACTATATTATTGTCCCTCAAAAAAGAAGAGAGCGAGGGGTATATTTTTAAGTCATGTGCTCAAAACAAAAAGGGTACAAGGGAAGTCTGAGGGGGTAAGTTGTTTGCCTTAAAATCTGGAGGCGTTGAGTTATATTTGGATTACTTATTGCGAGTTTGTGTTGAGTATGTCTGTTGCACTCCGAAATCCAAACCTTGATTAGGGTAGTGTCTTACTTTTGTCGGCTGAGTTAGGTAGGTGAAGACGAAAGGACAGGTTAATAATAGGCTTAGAGATTGAAATTAATTTTTGGTTTTATTCTTCAACTGTTCTTCTCCAAGTGTTTGAATATGGGTATGTGGTTAAAGACTCTTAAATTGTCTCATTTTTATTTTTTCGGTAATCAGAAAATTTTAAAATTTGTTATGTGCCAAAATTAAAAGGACGGTGACGATGATTGATGGTCAAGGCTGTAGGCTGTTTAACAGTCAGCAGGCAGCCTCTGGAGGCTCTGGCATTTTGGTGCATGAACATGGAACAAATGCTGTTGTGTCTGGGAGGAAGAAATGAATGGTAGGCCGTAGCCGCGGCAGGCAGGAGGAGACATGTCCAAGTTTTCGACTTCCGGACGGAGCAACGCGTCTCCACTTAGATCTTGCTACGTGGCTCGCTGCCTCCCTAAACAACAACATCCACGCTATGCCTGCAGCCCTCTCATCTTATCTGTCGTTTCATATTAGCGTTAGTAACTGGTGTTAAATTTTAAAAAATGTTATTCAATAATTACTTAGAGTTTCAGTGGTTTTATTTTTATAATTAAATAAATTATTCAAAATTTTAACACTAATTATAAAAATTATTCCTAAATAGGACTTGACTTTCTATACTAGAGGTGTGAATGGGTTGAATTAATTCAATTTTTCAGTAGAGCCGAACCACCTAAATAGTGATAGTTTCAAAAAAATCATATGCAACCTAAAAACCGAGAATAAAATGGAACCAGAATCATTAGACTAGTACTTTTAACTCTGATTCTCAAGTTTTTTTGTTCATATCAAATAGATACAACAATTATCAACTTTGTAATTCAATAAAATTGCATCCACAACCAAAACTAGTTTAAGAAATATTCAACATAATATTCAACTTAAATCCACATTTAAATGTATATAATTTTATATGCAAGTAATTTTAGTGTTATCATAATTTTTAATGTGCACATTTAAATATACATGTTCATTCATAAATGTATGAACAATTTAGTAATGTACACCTTTAACCATACATTTAGATGTACATGTTCATAAGGAATCCAGTAATATCATAATTTTTATTATATATTCAAACATATATATTGGGTTCTGTTTAATTTTGGGCTGGTTTATATGAAATCAGAATTAACTCAAAGATCAATGATTCTCCTCCTACATGTTGAACCAACTTATAAATCATAATTCATTTTTACTCAATCCATCATAATATCAGTGGTCGAAATTGGATTTCAAGTTTAACTAACTCATAATTACCCCTATTCTATACTCAGCAGCAGCAAAGATCCGTTCACACTGATGAATTCATTATAACTTTATTACACGTAAAATTATTAAGAAAAATTAAAAGGTCCTAAAAGCTTATACCGGTATAGGTGGGATTCCTTCGATTTTTCGCGTTTTCCTCCTGCGTTCAGTTTGCATTATTGACAAAAGGAAGTCCATCCTAATGGACACTAACAATGAGAAACACATGTTATAAATTTTACTTGTCATGATTAGTTTTGGAAAAATCAGATGAAGCTTTTGGGTACTTGTATTTTCTCAATCTCTCTCTCCTTTTTTTTTTTTTTTGGGTAACAAGATATAGATGTTGCACAAACAAATAACCCTAACAGAGTTGATGACCAAGGTCCTCCGACCTTTCCTCCATCCTTTCACTAAACAAAAGGAGAATCCCAATTCCTTTTTTTTTTATATTGATTTTAATGTATTATCAATTTTTATATGAAGTAATTAGCCCAACTGATTAATTTGTTAAAACTTGCACTTTGAGAAAGTTAATATTTTTTTATTATTCTTTTAACTAAAAGAAAAATTAAAAAATATTTGTTATTAAAAAAATATTATTCCCTTTGTCTCATTTTAAATGATGCATTTCTTTAAGTATAGATATTAAGATATGTATAATTTATATTATTCTTTTCATTTTTACTATTGAAACAAAAATAAAAAAAATTCTTTTTGAGTTTATTTTAGCAATAGTTTAAATGGGTATTAGAATTTTTTTTTTTTTTGTGTTTTGTGTAGAAAGAGTTTAAATAATATTAGTAAAGTAAATTAGATATTAAAAACTTTAAAAAAAATGGAAACGACTTGTGGAATTAAAATCACCTACTCTTAACTAACTTATAGAATATTAATTGATAAAACTCTAGAAAACTCAAGTAACCTTTTCCTGTCTTGTCCCATGAAATTGTCTTTCCTCTTAAAAAGTAATTTTGCTCCTTGTTTTTCCTCAGTAAATAAATAAATAAATAAATATATATAACAAAAGATAGTGCTCCGAATAAGTCAAGTTAGACTGTAGTTGGTCGGCTAATTAGAGAAGTGATTTTATTAATTGGTAAAATTATATGCCCCTAACTTTAAAATTAGGTATTCAAGTCCTAATAAGTGTATAGAAAATATTTGTTGCGGCGGTGAATGGTAGGCCGTAGCCGCGGCAGGAGGAGACATGTCCAAGCTTTCGAGTTTTGAATATAGCGACGCGTCTCCGCTTAGATCTGGCTACGTAGCTCCCTGCCTAAACGAATTATAGGAAGCCATCAAAGAGAGAAAAGGGTGGTATTGGCTTTATTATATAGGGCACATATATATTTCGCAAAATTTTAAGGGGGCAAGGCATCCTTAGCTACCGTAGAAGCTACTAAGTAGACAGGAGTGTAGCAAAAAATTGACCTTAGGGAGCTAAGGGCATGACATGGTCGGGTTGTTAACATGTATAAATTTATAATTAATAATATAAAATATTAAATAATATTATATATATACACATGAAATTTGAAAGTTTATAATAATTAAGCTTATTTTAAAAATTTATAACTCAAAATTCAACTAACAGTTTACATATACAGACACATGGAATTCAAAAGTTTACAAAAATTCAACTTGAAATTAGTAGTTTTTTTTCATGAATGAAACAAGTTCGATTTATAGAGAGTAAAAATAGTTATTTGAATTTTCTATTAATTATAAAAAATTAAATTTATTATATAACAGTTATCAGAAAGTTCAAATTATGATCTAAAAAGTTGTTCTTAGATAAATACTTTGAGTTAACAAATTTCATGTAATTGAACCAAAATAAAAATATTTTTAATAGATTTAGGATTAAAATAAAATATTTTTAATAAATTTAAAACCAAAATAGGATATTCAATATGTTAGAGAGTAAAACGAAATAATAATTAAAGGTTGGAGACTATCACGAAGTTTATTCAATAAGAAAATGAGAGAGATCCCTGTGAGACTTTAAAAAGGTAAACTATACAAGAGCCTGTTGGTAATTATAAATTTTATCGAAAGATAACTAACTTAAGTTTTTTTTTATAATTTTATCACATATCCAACAACCTAATGAACATGTTTAAAATTTTAGTTGGAGGGAGGAGGTACCACCTCCCATCCCTAATAAGCAATGCCCTTGTAAGTACAGAAAGCAACCCTTACTTTGAAACCATTTTAATTTCAAAGTTTTTATGATTAACATTTAAATTTTAACACTCAGATATAATAATTCTTTGTCTTCTAACATTCTCCATAAATATACTTGATTTTGAGATTAAGATAAAAAGTCTAACATGAAATAATTAGATTTGCCATCTCAATGAAAATTAATTATATATTTTATGTTCATAAAATAATTGAGAGTGTGAGAAGATGATTAGTCATATCCTTCTTGCTAGTTCTACAAACTTAGCTCCACACTCTCTATTCAAACTCTCATATTCATACATGCTGAGACCTTTTTTGCTTTTTTGTGATTGAGGTTAAATCCATGTTTTTTCATTTAGTAATTTTTATATATAATTTAATTTTTTAAATTATCAATTTTTATATCCTTTACAAATAATGTCTTAAATTTTAGTCTTTGCAAGGCGAATCATTTTAAATTCATTTTTTTTATCATTTGAAAATAATAATTTATTTTTTATTTGCCTCCGTTTGATGATTTCTTAGTCAATTTTTTTGTTTGTTTCTTAGGTTGCATTTGGTGAAAATTATTGATAAGTGATTACTAGTGATTGTTTTATGTATAGAGATTATTTGCTCAGCTTGTATATATCAATCAAACCTTTACACTTTAAAAGCCCAAAAATCACTTTCAAAACATTTTTTTAAGGCTAAAGGAAAATTTTCAATAAGCACAAACAAAACCTCAATACAAATACACCTAGGCATACCTAGGGGACTCTAAATCAATTAAAACCTCATAAACAAAAAAATAGACTTACACCTGTTAATTTTTCTAGCCTACTAAGATCATACATGAGAGCATAGAATACACAAATTAAGTTGAAACAAACAAAAGATTTGACCTGATTTAGGTTCCATTGATGAACATAGTGAAAATAAGATTGATAAATGCACATGTCTTCTCCCTTATTTTAGTCAACAGCTCTTCTAATGGGTGGAAAATTTTTGTCCTAATGACTTGGTTAAAAGAGAAACCTAACCCTTTTATTTATATAGAAGTTCATAGGCCTATCCATCGTTGGCCACATAAACTCTATTGGCCCATACTTAAATAAACTCACATATTTTATTATAATTAGAGTCATTAGCCCATCTTTAGATCAATTATTACATGGCCCTTGTATGTTTCATTTGATCAATTTCAATTTTTAATTTGATTAAGTAAAACACATACAATTAACATAGCCCACATATAAGAAAATTCCAACATTCTCCCACTTTGGCATATTAATTATCAATTATTTTGAAAGCGAAACCATTTTTTCGGATTAAGACAATTGAAAAACTCTATGTGTATGCTGTTTAAAAACAATTGGTTATGAAGCTACTCTAGATACCATTTCATCTAATAAGGCTCTCAATGACGAATCGTGGTGCTAACTGCATTACTCAACAATGCAGGATCTTTCAAGGTCACACTCATTGATATACCTTATAGACATGAACATGATGTGGAAGTGTGGCAAGTGACAACAATCTTCATATTATGATCTAATTGCATTGTTGTTCACTTGTTAGATCACTGATTGCTTCTTTAAGCATCACAGGCACACTTAAGAAATCCTTTATTGCTCATTGTTGAGCTTGTATATCTTTTTAACTTTACGCATCTCAAGATAACCTTTTATGTGTCACATTAGACATACAACCACAAGGCTGTAACCATAGTGCTCTAGGCCTTTGCTTAAGATTGACACTTATCTTAAAATTTTAAAACATTTCATAATGAAAAAACTTCTATGACTGAAGAACATCATTTATTATAAAATGTCTTAAAAATTACACAAGTCAAATGTGTACTCAAAAGAAAGTAATAAAACAATTACATATGACTCCCACTAACCAAGTGCATCAAAGAACTCTACTAATCCCATATTAGTAAGATGGCCCTAAAACTTTCAGGTCAAAGTCTTTTGGTCAAAAGATCAGCAATCATATACTCAGTCCTAATGTACTTTATCACAACTTTACCATTTCTTACTTATTCTTTAATAGTTAGATTTTTTACTTCCAAATGTTTAGCCCCAGATATACTTTTATTGTTCTTACAAAACAACATTGTTGCAAAATTATCATAGTATAATAAAATGGGCTTAGTAATGAAATTCACAATAGATATCTCAATGATGAGATTTCACAACCATGCGGTTTGTGTGGAAGCTCCAAAACAGGCTATGTACTCAACATGCATTGTATAAAAGGTCACAAGTGTTTGTTTGACATTTTTCCATGAAACTGCACCACTTGCTAATATGAAAATGTACCTTGATGTGAATTTTTTATCATCTTTGTGGCTAGCATAGCCAGAATCAATATAACCAACCAATTTAATCAACTCTTTTATAGATCATCATGTAGTATTTGGTTCCCTTTAAGTAACTTAGGGCTTTCTTTATAGCAACCCAATGATCATGCCCAGGATTTGACAAGTATTTTCTTAGGAGACCTACTGCAAATGCGATGTCTGGTCTAGTGCAAACCTAAGCACACATCAGGCTTTCAATAACACTAGCGTTTTACACATCCTTGATGGATTTTCTCTCACAATCATTCCTAGGACATTGTACCTAGCTCAAGTTTTCACCCATAATGAGTGGCACATTCCAAGGTTTACAATTTTACATATTGAATCACTTTAATATGCATTCAATGTATGATTTTTTATAGAGACCTGACAACTTCAAGATCTATCCATGTGGATTTCAATTCCAAGGAAAAAAAAATGCTACATTAAGATCCTTTATGTCAAATTGCTTAGACAAAAACTACTTAACCTCATGCAGCATGCCTAGGTCATTTGTTGCAAGCAAAATATCATCCATATAAAGGACCAAAAAGATAATTTTGCTCCCATTGACTTTGTGATATATGCATATATTAACTTGGTTTTCCACAAAATCAAATGAGGTGATTACCTCATCAAACTTTAGGTAACACTGACGGAAAGCTTGCTTTACACCATAAATAGACTTTAATATACTACATATCATATGATCTTTATCAGCTACCTTAAAACCTTCAAACTATTCCATATAAACTTCTCTTTTCAAGTTTTCATTTAGAAAGGCAATTTTGACACCCATCTGGTGTAACTCTAAGTTATAATGAGCTATAAGTGCCATAATGACTCAAAATGAGTCTTTATGGGACATAGAGAAAACAAATCAACATAGTCAATTTTTTATCTTTAAGTGTACCCCCTGGCAACCAGCCTTGCTTTCAACCTCTCAATCTTTTCATTAGGATCTTTTTTAGTCTTAAACACCCATTTGTTACCAATGGATTTATAATCTTTAGGTACCTTAACAAGCTTTTACACGTGATTGTGTTTCACAAATTCCATCTTATTCTTCATTGCATCCCATCATAGATCTTTTTGAGGACTAGATATAGCCTCCAAAAAAGTCATTGGATAGATTACCTAACTAATGTCATAATCACTCTCACCAAAATAGAACACATAATTAGAAGATATAGCAGACCTCCTCTCTCTAGTAGATCATCTAAGTGGAACCTCTGCTACTGCATCTTATACCAGAGGAACATCTTCAATCGGTGGTTGTAAAGGTTTTTACTCTATTTGAGCAAACATAGGTAAAGGATCCACAGTTTCTTGCTATATAAGTAAAGGAACACAAATGGTACTAGTTTGTACATCATTCTCTATGGTGTTAGAGTGATCACTTTCATCGGTCACATTATGCTCTAGAAACTTAGCTGTTTGTGATTCCACAATTCTAGAACCTTCATTTTCACATTAGAATTTATACCGTTTAAAATGTTTAGGATAACCAACAAAATTGCAATGAGTATAATGAAGTTGCAATTTATTTTCCATCGGATCATTGCAATCTCACTTCAGTAGGATAACCCCAAACTTGAAAGTGGTTCAAGCTGGGTTTTCTACCAGTCCATAACTCAAAAGGTATCTTTTGCATTGACTTATTAGGTACTCGATTAAGGATATACAAGGCCATCTTGATAGCCTCACCCTAACGAAAGTCAGGCAAATTTGTCTTACTTTGCATGCTCTTCATCATGTCCTTTAAGGTGTAATTCTGCCTTTTGGCCACACTATTTTGTTCAGGACTCCCTGGCATAGTCAATTGAGCCACAATTCTACAACTTTCTAAGTATCTGGAAAACGGGCCCCTTAATTTGTCCACTATCTCCTTGTTTGTGATTATACTCACCTCTTCAGTCAGATCTTACAATCTTGATAACTTTTTCCAATTATTTCTCGACTTTAGCCTTAAAGATCTTGAACTTGTCAAGAGCTTTAGAATTTTCCTTAATCAAGTACAAGTAACTGTAACGGGAATAATCATTAATAAAAGTGATGAATTATTTGGAGTTAAAAATTGTATGTGAGTATGGTCCATTTATGTTAGTGTGAATTACTTCCAAGAGGTCCGAGCTACATGTAGTTCCCTTTTTCCTAATTTTGGCCAACTTGCCTCTACAACAATCAACACATGTCTCTAGGCCACTGAAGTTAAGAGTAGGTAGGATCTTTTCCTCTATCAACCTTTCTACTCTTTCCCTAGAGATGTGGCTAAGTCTTTTATGCCACAACATGGAAGATTTTTCCTTTATAAGAGGTTTTTTAGCAACAACATTTTCAACATTATATGAGGTGGCATAGATATCATTTGGAGTCAAACACAATCTATATAAGCCAAAGGACAAAGAATAACTACCAACATGTTTTGAGTCAAAGAGTAATTTAATAAAACCATCCTTAATCTTAAAAGCATAGCCATCCTTGTCCAATATGGAAACTGAGACCAAATTCTGTCCAAAAGATGGTACATAAAATGTGTCATTCAAAATGAGTCTAAATTTAGAATCTTAATTTAGACAAACAAATCTTATGAACTCCAAATCCACCTTTTCATTGTTGCCAATATGAGCCTTGACTCTTCTGATAGTCGAAGGGCTATCGCCCCCAAGATCTTATCGGCTAACTTGTCGCCACTCCCGGTAGGAACTTAGCCCCGATCTCGGGTAATTCTCCACACTACCATCGGAAATGTGACATTACCAACTTTGGGAAAAGGTGTCTTCACCACCCTTGGATTTACAAAGTTACCGACCTTGGAAATATAGATCCACCATCCTCGATAGAGGAAAAAGCCTCCTGAAGGTGACCCACTCTTTTGAAGGGCTTTCCTCTAGCCCTCGGTTGGAAAATCTCTGTCCAAAGTCTTACACCTCAAAGGAGTCTTACGGAGATACGAAAAAAACGGTTAAGGAGCCTCTGACAAAGAGACCTCTCGCAGGCTCCTGCCTTCTGGGCAGAACAGCTTACGGCCAGTTGGAGATACCTGCCTCCAAAGGTACAAATTAGATTTGAACCAACACGTGTCATGATCTGGACAGGTTGTGTCAAACGGCCTCATCCCTCAACCTTCCTATAAATACTTAAGAGGGACCTTGGTAAGAACAAGAAGGATTCTCTTTTCCTTACTCTCTGCTCTCTACTATTGCTCTCACAAATACTGACTTAGGTGTCGGAGGCTCCTCCTCCCAGAAACACACTCCAGGGAACTTTTAAACTTTGTTCTTCAAAGTCTTGTAGACGTCTTTACACCGAAAGTCCCTCCTTTAGGCCAGCATGTCATACAACGAGGATGCCGCCGGGCATCATTTGGCGCCGTCTGTGGGAACCCATTATCAGGTCGCTGTTGTTGAGACCCGATGTTCTAAGGACAAGGGACTCTTGAAGTCCCAGTCCGCGCCGGAGGCTCAAGTAGTGAGTGAACAACCTGTAGTAAAGACTTTATTGCCTGAGGATGAACGTCCTCTAATGGTCACGATGAGCTTTCTGTGAGATTTTCAGCGCTCTGTTGTGGCTGAGATAACCCAGCAACTCGACCAAAAGTGGTTTCGACCACCTTAGAGAGGAAGGGCATTCTTTCTAGCAACTTGCCGGGAAAAAAGCCCTAAGTCATATCATCTGTGACGGCTCTCCTAGTTGATTAATCAAGTAAGTGTTTATTTTACTTTGATTAAGTGTTTATTAAATTAAGTACCTCAAGTTAGCACCTTGTTAAGCAAGTAAGGTAAGCTTAATTAAGTAAGTGAGTTCCTAAGTGTGATTTGGCATAGTTAGATCAAGACCATTAGTTATTCTAGCTTTTAGAACCATCCTTGAAAGTTTTGAGAACTTGTGGCACTAAGTGTGTTTTTGGGCCATTTAAATCTTAAGTGGCTAAGGTGTCCAAGAAAATTAAGTTTGAGAAGCTTTAAGCATCCTTTAGAGCAAAGAAATGTAGTTTTGGGTGAGAGTTTAGTGACTCATTCGAAGCTTTTGAGAGTATGAGGACTTAAGTGCAAGGGAGGGAAAAGTTGCCTTGTATGCTTATAAGTTAAGTTCCTTCATCCTTAGCCATTTGTTTCTAAGTTCCAAAATTCGTAGCTCCCTCTCCTCTCCCAAATTGGCAGCTCAAAGCTTCATTTCCTTGCAAGTTTTCATCAAATTAAGGGTGCCCAAGGTGTTAGAAAGAATCACCAAGCTTCTTTGCTAGTGTTCTTGCTTCATTTGACTCTTGGAAGCTAGTTTGGAACTAAATTTCGTGGGTAAGCTTCTTGGAATCATTTGGATTGATTCTAGGTTGTTTCTAGAGCTAGAAATGGTCTTAGTTTGATTGGGTTGGATGCCAAATTACTTTGGTTTAGGTGTGGAACTCAAGGAAGCTTAATTGGGCTAAAGTAGCTTGTGTTGCAATGCTTGCTTTTGTGGCTGAATTGAGGTAAGGGTTCAAGTAATTAAGCTCAAATAATGCATGGTGTGGTAGTTTTGTGAGTGGGAATGAGTTAGGAACAAGACCCATTTAGTTTGGATTGGAAATGAGAGAGTTTGAGTAGTTTGTGTGCAAGAACGAAGCTGTCGCGCAACGCAGAAAATTGCATTGGCGCCGCAGCGCCAGGAGGCGAATTTGCACACAGAAGGTTTGTTCGCCGGCGCTGCGCATTTGTTCTTTGGCGCCGCAGCGCCAGAGGCAACCTTAAGGAATTTTGGGCCATTTTTCCGGCCATCTTAAGAGCAACTTAGACTCTCGGTTTCTATCCCTAGGCTATTCTAAGACGTTCCATAGCCTCGGTTGGGTCTAGAATTCATTCCTAGAGCGGGAATTATGCATTATTTAAGAGGTAGTCAAGTTGTGTGGTTAAGAGCAAAAGTGTGACTTGGTGGCTAAGTTATTCATAGTGCTTAAGCTTTTAGATGAGCATTAAGGGGATTTAAGTGGGTTTTTAGACTCTTTATTGGCCGTATAGAGCGTCATTTACATATGGTCAATGAAGAGAAAAACCTAAGTCGATCCCAACCGAACCATTTGGTTTGGTAAGCAAGCCACTAGTAGTGTTCTGAGTTAAACCTTGAGGGTTTGGCTAGTTAAACCACATAGGAAGACTACCCTGTACAATAAGTTAAGGGTAAAGGCGGGTAAGTTTGAGATAGGTGACGACCTACTCTAGAACCCGTAAGTGGGACTTAAGTGAGGTAAAGTATCCGGGATACGAGGGCCAGTATCTCAAGTACCTCCGCCGTTTGAGCTCACGGCAAAGTTTTAAGGCACCTAGAGTGCAGAAAGTCCCAAGTGCATATATTGTGTGCATTTCATACCATACATCCATACATTGCATATCTTATATTTTGTTGATTGTTTGAGTTGTTTGTTGATTGAATTGCTTGTTTGGTTGCTTGGTTGCCAGATTGCATAGTTGCTGCATTTTTCCTTGCAGGTATTCAAGGGATCCTTACTGAGTACTTTCAAGTACTCATTCCCTTAAGTTTTATTGTGCAGGTTCTAACTCCGGGCCTAATCACTAAGTGATAGTCGAGGCCTAAGTTTTCTGTTTTGCAGGTATTTCTCTTGAGAATCCTAGTGATTCTAAGTTACTTGTGATATAAGTTATGTGCTAACCAAGTTGTGCCTTTACAGTGTAGAGGCTAAGAGTACACAAGAACAAGATCTAGTGAAGGGTTTACACTTGGAGCTTGGTATAGCTCAAGGTGGGACTCAAGTAGTTGATCTTAGTTAGTAGTTTTTGTCTCTTGTACATAGTACTTTGTGTACTAAGTAAGTTGCCTCTAATAGGATACATTGTGATGTAAATCCATCTTGTTACTTTTGGGTGCATGCTAGAGGTGTAATGTATGCACAAACTGTTACTTGTAGTTAAAGCAACCAGTATTTTCAAGGTCTTAGCACGTTTTATATATGTTTTAGTGAAATGCTCGAGCAATGTTTTTAATTCACGACTTATAAAATTCGTTTGCATTGCCAGGACAGAAGCGTGCATAACTTAAACTGAGTAGGCTAAGAAACTAGTTGCATATAAATTGTTTAATTTATATTGACAAGTAATAGTTAGCCAATAGTAACTAGTGGGATTCATAAATCCCTAAGGCCTACAAGGTTATGGGGCACTGGGGCCCCGTTCCGCGACATCATCGAAGTTCAGGAAGTGAGGGTTTTCAAGACGGGTCCTCAACGGAGAAAATACCATCCAGGGGACGGCGCATTGGGGGAACAGTGTCCAAAGAGCCCAGAATTTCCCATCGGTGAAGCTTATCCCCGGATAGGAAGTCACAATCCCCCCGTCGACATAGTTTCTCTTCAAAAAAAAGACGTCACTCTTTGTTGTCGGCAACCACCAGGCAATGAGGAAAAGACAATACTACCATCCTCATGGAGAGAATCCTGGAGAGGTTGGAGAATGTGGAAAAACAAGCTTCTCAAAAACCTGTTTGGTCAAGGTTGTCAGAAACCTTCACCGGAGAAGAGTCACTCTTCATCCATGCAGTAGTAGAGGCACCTATGCCAAGTGACTTCCGAGTACCACGCTTGGAGACGTATGATGGACGCAGCGACCCCCAAGCCCACCTGACAAAATATAGCTGCAGCATGGTGTTACATGGTGCTGACAATGCCACCATCTGCAAATGTTTTGAGGTCACCTGGTCAGGGCCAACAATTGCGTGGCATAACTCCAAGGCTCCCGGAACCATAATGGGTTTCCAGGAGTTATCCACCGCATTCACCCAGCAATTCATCAGGAGTAGGCTGATGGAAAAGATGACCGTCCAAATGTTTAACATAGCCCAAAAGAATGGGGATACCATTCAAGACTATGTCAAAAGGCTCAACAGAAAAGCCCTCAGCGTGCCCAACTTCTGCCCTGAAATCCACATCCTCACCATGATCAGGGGACTTAGGAGAGACTCACAACTCTTCTACGAGTTCTCCAAAGATCCCCATGACAGCCTAAGAGAATTCTATCAAATGGTAGAACAGCACATGACAGCTGAAGAGCTAAGGATGGGAGGGCCGAAGTCAGATCATAATCACTCCGAGGGTCAAAGTCACCAATCTCGGTATCCCACTGAAGGCGAGGGCAGACCTCGAAAACAAAATGGGAAGAGGCCAATGTCCTTCACTCCCTTGAACACTATAAGGACAAACATACTAATGGCCATGGAAAGACAAGAAAACACTATCAAACATTTGAAGGCCATGACCTAAAAAAAAAAAAAGGAACATGAAGAAGTTCTGTCAATTCCACTAGGACCATGGCACGTTACCGAGGATTGCTTCCAGCTGAGGAAGTACGTTGAATCTTTAATCAAGCAGGGGCAACTCCAACACTATGTCTGGATACCATTTCCCAAAGCTTGAGAAAGAAAGAAGGAAGAGAGGAAAGGAGCCACCACCTCTAGCAAGAGTGATCCAGACAATCACCACTGGAATACCCTTGGCCGAGAGGAAAAGGAACATTCAAGAAATCTCAATGATGGAATTCAGAAACCCAGTGAACAATCTTCTTTGGAAAGATGGTTGTACCATTAAGTTCCCTCATGACGACCCCCTCCTAATCATGCCAAGGATATGGAGCTAGGACGTAAAAAAAGTGCTCATCGATGGTTGCTCAAACGCCGACATTTTTGTTCTCCCACTTATTGTCGAACTTGGGAGTCTCCAAGGGTGATCTTAAACCCGTTACCTCTTCTACATTCGCCATAGGTCCCTCCAAACTCCCTGTACTTAAACGGATTGATCTACCCTTGATGTAAAGGGGAACCTCAGTTCGTACCAAGGAAGAGCTCTTTGGTTCCACCATGAGAAGGTTCATTATCATAGACATCCCTTCTTCATACAACGCCATCCTCGGAAGGCAGACATAGGGTAATCTTCACATTCACCTAGATGTGAAATACCCAATGGTCACGTTCAACACAAATGAAGGGGACGTGGAAATATTCATCGATCAAGGTGAAGTGAGGAAAATTTTTGTGAAGGCAAGAAAGAGCCCAACAAAAATGCATGCATAGACTTTGGGAGAAAAGAGCACAACAAAAGAAGATGCAATAGAAGAGGAAAAAAGTGACTCTGAACAAATAAAAACAAAGGATGTAGAGCTTGTCCTAGGCCGGAGTACCCGAAAAGGGAAAAAACTGGCCGTAGGTGACAAGGAAAAACTTGTATCCCTTATATTAATGAACAAAGATCTGTTTGCCTACTGAAAGAAAAAGCATAGGCTCTCGGCGCATAAGAACAACTTCATTAAAACCAAAGTCCAATGGTTAACGAAGGCGAGAATAATAAGGGAGGTCAAGTACTACTAATGGCTAAGCAATGTAGTTGTTGCAACAAATGAGGGGAGTGATAAACTTCAAATGTGCATCGACTTCTGAACCATAAATGATGCCTGTCGAAAGGATTCATATCCTTCACCACCAATAGACCAATTAGTAAATTCCGCTTCCCAATATGGTCTGCTTAGCTTCCTTCACGCCTTTAGCGGATATCACCAAATTTGGATGAATCCCAAAGATGAGGAAAAAACTGCCTTCATTACCAAAGTTGGTACCTACTACTACATAAGAATGGCCTTCGGCCTTAAAAATGCTAGAGCAACATACCAAAGGCTGATGAATAAGGTATTCAGCTCCCAAATTGGGAGAAATATGCAAGTATATGCTGACGATATGATAGTTAAGAGCAAACAGCCTAGTAGTCATATCATTGACTTGAAGGAAACATTCCACCAACTTTGGGTATTCAAAATCCATCTTAACCCCAAGAAGTGCGTATTCGGGGTGACTGCTGGCGAATTCCTTGCGTTTATGGTGTTCAAAAGAGGTATCAATGCCAACCCAGAAAAGGTTAAGGCCTTGTTAGGATTCCGAACTCTCACGAAAACTAAGATGTGCGAAGGCTTACGAGAAGAATCACGGCCCTTTGCAGATTCATCTCTAGATACGGGGATCGATGCTGACCATTCTTGAAATGCTTACCAAAGCAGCAAAGAATGAAGGTAACTTCGGTTCTGAGGAACACCCTTGGAACAAAGATTGCCAAAAGGCTTAGGATGAACTAAAAAGCTACTTAACTCGCCTACCGACACTTCGGCAGCCACTGGAAGGAGAACCTCTTATCCTCTACCTCGCCATAATCAAAAAAGTAGTAAGCTCGGTACTCGTAAGGGAAGTGGGAGGAAAACAGTGGCCAGTATACTATGTGAGCAAGTCCCTGCATGGTGCCGAAGTTAGGTACCCTCTCCTACAAAATGCCATCTATGCTCTAGTGTTGGCAAGCAGGAGGTTGCGGCCTTACTTCCAAGGACTTCCAATCACTGTTTGAAGTAACTTACCTCTTAGGGATGTCATGAGGAAGGTAGATCACTCGGGAAGATTGTCAAAGTGGTGCATCGAGCTAGGTGAATACGACATCACCTATGAACCAAAAAGGGCAATAAAGGCCCAAGCATTGGCGGATTTCATCGCCGAAGTACCAAAAATTGAAGATACCCTAGAGGACCCCAGTAGTGATGAACCTGAGTGGACACTCTTCATCGATGGTGCCTCCAGTTCTGAACATCAAGGAGCCAGAGTAATTCTGCGGGGACCCAAAGGTATGGAAGCTTCAAAGTCCATCAAGTTCGGTTTCAGCGTCACCAATAACATCATCGAATATGAAGCCCTCATAGCAGGCTTACGGTTGGCAAAAAGAGTTGGTGTGAGAAATCTGAAGGCCCACAGTGATTCTTAGCTGGTGGTCCGACAGATGGCGGGGGACTACGGGGCAAAAGACCCAAACTTGGCAAAGTACCACGACCTCGCAAAAAGGCTTATCCAAGAATTCGACAGGGTACAGATAGAAAGTGTACCTCCGTGAGATAATATGGAGGCAGATACTTTGGCCAAATTAAAGGAGTCTGCCAAAGTACTTTATCGGCCAAGTATAGCAATAACGTTCATAGCAACCTTGGGTAGAAGGTGGAAAGATCCTATCAAGAAATATCTCGCAACTTTGGAACTTCCTGAAGAACTTCCCAAAGACCTATCTTGAAGCCGGTGAAAGTGTGAAAGCGCTCGCAACTTTGAAACTTCCTGATCGGAGAAGAATTGTACCGACAAGGGTATGCAAATCCATTACAAAGGTGTGTCAGGGAAGAGGGCATTGAGATAGTCCTCAAAGAAGTCCATGAGGGGGCTTGCAGTTTTCACATCGGGACTAATGCCCTTGTTGGAATATTAGTTCAGCAAGGATATTTCTGGCCTACCTTAAGGAAGGATGAGAGGCAATTTCTCCAGAAATGCGACATGTGACAGAGACACGCACCCATCCAGAGAGTACCCTTAGAAGTAATAAATTCAGCAAACTATTCTTGCCCCTTCGCTATTTGGGGTATTGACCTCATAGGGCCCTCCTAATAGCTCCAGGAGGAGTGAAGTTCTGTGTAGTCATAGTAGATTTTTTCACCAAGTAGATTGAGGCAGAGCCTTTGGAAGGAATTTTTGCAAAAGACATACAGAGATTTGTCTGGAAGAACATCATATGCAAATTTGGCGTGCTGAGGGTGATAGTAGCTGATAATGGTTCCCAGTTCACTGACAAAGGTTTTCAGGAATTTGCATCTGACCTTGGGATAAAACTGCACTTTGCCCCAGTTGCCCATCCTTAAAGCAATGGACAAGTTAAAGCGTCCAATAGAACAATAAAAGATGGTTTGAAGAAGAATTTGAAGGAGGCAAAGGGAAAATGGCCAAGAGAGCTTCTTAGCGTGTTATGGAGTTACTGAACAACTCCTAGAAGGGCCATGGGTAAAACTCCCTTCTTAGTCATCTTCAGCATGGAGGCCATTATCCCTGTCGAGGTTGTGCAACCACCTGTCAGAGTGCAGGTGTTCGACGAAGAAGAGAACAACCTCGGTTTAAGAAGCAAGTTACATATGATTAACGAACATAGAAAGATGGCTGAACTCAGAAGAAAAGCTTTTCAGCAAAGAGTAGCCGTTACTGTGAACTTGCATGTTAAGCCTAAAAGAATAAAAAAAGGGGGACCTTGTTCTCCGAAAGGCTGAACTGGAACCCCAAAGATCATCTCATGGCATACTTCATACAAATTGGGAAGGACCTTATCTGGTCCTCGATGAAGTTCGGCCAAGAGTCTATAAGCTCGGGAATATTGAAGGAGAAGAGTTGAAAAACACATGGCTTTCAGACTCCTTGAAAAAATTCTACACTTAGAAAAATTTCAGGTGAAAAATTGTGTAGAATACTTCCGAAGGTGCATGAGTGATACTGTACAAGTTCTACCGAAGGTGGTTAATCGAATATGGTTGATCCCGAAGGTACTTAACTATTTGTGTACAAAGTAAGTCTCCCGAAGGTGGTAAACCGAATATGATTGATCCCGCAGGTACATAATTATATTTGCACAAATCAAGTTTTACCGAAGGTGGTTGATCGACTATAGTTGATCTTAAAGGTACTTAACCATTTTAGTGCAAAGTAAGTTTCCCAAAAGAGGCTAACCAAAGATTGTTGATTGCATTTAGAGAGATTATGTTATGAATCCTTGATAGAATTTTCTAAGGATTCACCGACGAAGATGGTTAAACACTAAAGGTGAAAACAACACCCGAGGTTGTGTTAGTCATGGACTTAGACAAAATTTTGAGCAAAAAAGTTGCATTAAAATTTCATTGCAGAAGTACAAGGTGATGAATACGAAAAAAAAGCAGAAAAGAAAAGAAGGCCTATTTGATGTCCTGGCCATCTTCGGGTTCCTCACTACCAGCGTCCTCAGCGTTGGTACCCTCGGCATCATCTTCATCAATGCCAACTTTGGTAGCCGAAGGAGGAAGAAATGGAAGATTGAGAAATTCTATACTTGACCATTCCGAAGATGGTCTTTCAGAAATATCAACTGCCCGAAGGAAAAAGAGGTCTAAGTTATCATACTTGGAAAGGACTTGATGATGGGCAAGGTAGAACCCATCTTGAAATGATGACTTAGTCACCTCATCAGACTTGGCCTTTTTGGCCTTCACATCCTCCAGCTTCTTCCTCAAAGCCTCAACTTCCTTTTCCAACTTCTTCTTCTTTTTCTTCTTTTCCTTCTTAAGCTGCTCGATCCCGGCAATAAAATCGACGTTAATCGCCAAGGCCCTAGTGAGGTCGGCAATAATGTCTTCCTTTTCCTTCCGAAGATCCTCACCCACGGAAGACAGCTTTACAACATTCACTCCAAGGTCTGAAATCTTGGAGGTGAACTCCTTGACCAACCCCTGCTGGTGCTTCACCATTTCCTCCCAAAGACTGGTCAGGTCCTTTTTGGTGATCTTGTTTAGCTCACCGTACTTGATGACCTAGGTCGCAAATAGTTCTTTGGCCTTGGCCAAGTTCTCCTCTGATTGACTTCGGATAGAAGACTGTTTGGTTGCCCAAGCACAAAAATACCCACCGTACACCAAAAGCTGCAAAAGGGAGGATTCTGAATGTGGGTCAAAAGCAACAGAAGCTCAAAATTTTTCTAAGTCCTAAAGGGCTAAGGTTTACCTAGGCAACATGATCGGTCATCCTCACGGCGAGGACCTCCTCATTTGAGCACTCATCCGTTAAAGCTTAGAAGGAGGCATTGGTCATGACGCCTCTCACCATCTGAGGCGCCATCCTCTGACTATCTCTAGAGAACAAATCCATGTCCTCCGTGAAGGTCTAGAAGGGCACCCTTGGGACCTTGCCCTTCGGGATCTTTAAGACCCAAAGGGCCCTTTTGCGAACATGCTTCACCATCCACTGAGCCTGGGCTCGCTCATCTACAAAATCACGCCGAAGTTCAATTATAACGTTATCCTTTAGCCATTCATCTACAAGGACTAAAATACCAAAAAATCCTAAACCTATAGACAAATGTCTAAGGGACAAACTTGGTTGGAGTTTGGGGCCCTCTTCGTCAAACTCACGGACGTCCAACACCTCGGAAGGGATGTCCTTGCCCTTACTTCTTCACCATTCCCGAGCCTCTTCAATAGACATCTCCCCTAGTGAAGTCCCTAGTGCCTCGACAGCAGCATCAGCACTTAAAAGGATAGAATGGATGGTTGGCCTCGAAGGTGGGTCAGAACACACAGGAGTTTGGTTGAGTACCTCCACTTGACCTTCAAGCGGAGGTGGAAGGGAGTCTTCCTTACTTTTCTTTGACTTCGGGGCCGAGGATGGCCTAGCTGGCACCTTCTTCCTCTTGGGTGCCTTCTTCTTCTATTGCTCCCCCTTCTCGGCCTGGCCGAGGAAGAGACGCTTGTAGAAGGCTACAGATTTATCACCCATCTCTGCAAAAAGAAGAACATCAGTGTAAGTATGGAGAAGTTATAAAAAGGAAAGTGGGAAAAAGGCTAACTCTCCACCAGTGCCGAGTATGTAAGTTTGCCCCGAAAGAGCATGACCAACCACAACTTCTTTCCATCCACGGCTGGTTTCGGCATGTTCAAGTTAGTAAGGTGCTCTCTAGTAACACCTAGTTCCCGAAGTACTTCTTCGGTCATGAAGCTCCACCTAATGGGGAAGGGGTAGAAAGAGCGTGGGGGAACCTTGGCATCCCAGTCTGCAACAACCCAAATACGGCTATCGAACTCCTCAAATTGGGAATCCAATTCTAAAGTTAATAGCTTTCTTGGCTCTACTACATCATCAATGGCTAAGGTACTTGAAGCCCATTGAGTAGGAAGATCTACCCACTTCTTATCAATCTTCATGAAGAAGTACTTCTTTTGCCAACCTCGCCAACTGTTTTTTGTCCTGAAGGTAAAGGTGAATTTTTTGCTCCCAGATCCCTGGGGGAGCAAGAAATAGAAGCCGCCCTTCGAAATGGGGTGAAGTTTGTAGTATTACATAAAGAAGATGAACTGCAACTCTATTGTAAAGACCCTGCACATACAAAGAAAGGCATTAAAATAAGAGTAGGAGTTCAGGGGAAGTTGGTTAATGACTATGCCATTAAATTGGAAAAAGTCGCAAGCCATCTTCGGTGAAGGATACCAAAGACCCGCCTTTAGCTGAGCTCTGAAGACAGTAACCTCATTTGTCCGAGGAGCGTAGCTAGGCATACCAGGGCCAGGGAGCCTAGTAATAGTGTAGTAAGGGAGAAAAAATTTGGCTAACCACTTCTCTAATTTCTCCGAAGTGGCACAACTTGGGTGAGAATTGAATGGGAGCCAACTTTCAGGGACCGAACAGCCTTCGGCGGGAGAAGAAGACATGTTTGAAGAAAAGAACCCCAACCTCGGGTAGTAAAGAAAAAAGGGGAACTAAAGAAGAGCAACTTCGGAAATGAACCCACCTAATTCGGGGAGAAAATGGGAACTCCAGAAATGCTGTAGAAACTCGCCGAAAGTCACTTTGCCTCTAACACGGCCACAAGAAAAGTTTGAAAGTAAGAGGAAAATTCAGGAGCAAGAGGAATGAAGGCGGAAGAAGTGAGGAAACTCTAAAAGCAAGATGGTTTATATAGACTAAGGAAGGTAGGCGAAGCGTTGCCATAATGGCCATTCGTAAGCGAAGGGACGTAACCAATGTAATGGATGTGACTGTTCTCCAATCACCTAATGACATGTGTCACTCGATGTGAGAAATAAGGGCACGCCCCCTGACATGATTGCCTAGTTAGAGGATAAGATATTTCACTGACAAAATGCAGGAGTGAAAAACATTGAAGAAATTATAGCTCCTTACCTTTGAAGGTATTAATGCGGTTGGAAGGGTAATTTGGGCTGAGAGCACGAAACAGCTCCTTCGGTTCTGAAGGTGTGACCTCGTCGAAGAGTAAGGAGCTAGTTCAGAGCAACATCCACGTAAATGGGTCAAAATAGAATGCAAAGATGCTCAGATAATCCCGAGAATGCAACTTCGGCAAGAAAGTAGTGTCTATGCCCGAGGAGCTTTCAAAAGTCAGATCTCTTGGCTAAGGAATGACTTCAGCTTCTCATTACATACTCCCGAACGACTAGCACCGAAGACACAACTTTGGCTTCTCCGAGGGGGGCATGTGATAGCCAAAGGGCTATCACCCCAAAGATCTCCTGATCGACTAGCTTGACGCCACCCTCGGTAGGAGCTTATCCCTGATCTCAGGTAATCCTTCACATTACCCTTAGAAAGGTGACATGACCAACTTCGGGAAAAGGTGTCTTCACCACCCTCAGATTTGTGTAGCGACCAACCTCGAAAACGTAGATCCATTATCCTCGACAGATGAAAAATCCAAGGTTGACCCGCTCTTCCGAAGGGCTTTCCCCTATAGCCCTTAGTTGGAAAATCTCTATCCGAAAGTGTCTTACACCTCGAAGGGGTCTTACAGAGATACGAAAAAAATGGGTAAGGAGCTTATGACAAAGAGACCTCGCGCATGCCCTTTTCCTCTGGCCAGAACGACCTACGGCCAGTTAGAGATACTTGCCTCTGAAGGTATAGATTAGATCTGACCAAACACGTGTCATGATCTGGACAGGCTGTGTCAAACGGCCTCCTCCCTCAACCCTCCTATAAATACTTCGGAGGGACCTTAGTAAGAATAAGAAAAATTCTCTTTTCCTAACTCTTTGTTCTCTACAATTACTTCCACAAATACTGACTTGGGCATCAGAGGCTCCTCCCCCAGAAACACACTCCAGGGAGCTCCTAACCTTTGTTCTTTAAAGTCTTGCAGATATCTTCACACCGGAAGTCCTTCTTTCAGGCCAGCATGTCATACAACGAGGATACTGTCGGGCGTCATCTTCCTTATCTGTCTTCCTCTTGCTTATGAACCATTGTAAAGTAAAAGCAATATAAGTAGTTGATCCACTATCTAGCCACCGGGAACTGAATAAGGCCATAGCTAAATTGGATTCATATAAAACAAGAGCCAAAGAGTCATTACCTTTATGCCCATTCTTGGCCAACCAAGCTTTAAATTTAGAACAATCTTTTTTAAAGTGACATTTTTTCCTGTAGAAGAAACATTTATTTTGTTTTTTCTTAATCACTACATTTGGACCATTCACTCATCCAGCCTAACCATTAGTCTAAGTTTGAACAATCTTAGGAGCATTAAAATTAGGCTTCTTACCTTTCTTCTTATTGTACTTACCTGATACAAACAAGGCAATTTGGGACTTATCACTCATAAGTTTCTCCTTTTTAGCGATGCACCTAGTAATCAAATCATTGACCACCTAAGCCTTGTCCTAAAAGTTATAAGTAGTGACAAAAAGCCCATACTGCATAAGAAGAGTATTCAACACTTGATGCACAATACATGCATCAGAGATGATAATGTTGAGCACCTTGAATCTACTCTGGGTGTGGACCATCTTAATGATGTACTCCCTTATACCATTTACTTTGTCATACCTTATGAGTAGAGTTCCTTTAAAAGGGTACCTATCTCAACATTGGAGGACACTCTATACTTCTAGGACACAACATTAAGAAAATCCTTGGCTACATTAGTTTTAGAAAGACCACTAAACATGTGTTCAAAAATGGACCTTTTTATCGAGAGACGACACATGCGGTTTGATTCCTCCCAAGGTGCATAAGCTTTATTGTCCTCATCATTACTCATGGCAATAAGAGCTATAAGCTTATCATTAGTCATGGCCAAATTCATATCTACCATCTTGATAGCAAATTCTACATCTTGCATTCACTTTTTAAAGTTGGAGCCAGTCAACAGTTTAATAATAACTAAGATTTTGTTAATAGAAAAGGTAACATAAAAGATCAAGCAAACACAAACATCAATAATTTGTATGGTAACCATGATACTTAAAACCACAAACTGTATCCACATTGAGAATTTAAGCATATCATTATGGTAACACCTTTGGGCAGAATTCATAACATGCAATCTTAAATTCTCACACATAATGACGATTCAAGGAACTTTTCTACCCTTATTAATCTACCACCTTTGGGTGTATAGATAGCTTAGACAAGTCAATCCTTAATCATATGTCATATATGCTTTATCTCTAAACTTCATGCATAGTTAACACCTTTGGGTAGAATAACCATGCACTCAATTTAGATACATCCCTAATAATGTAAGAACGAAATTTCATAAGGCCTGTCAAACACTACTAAAAAAAGGCATTTTTTCAATGGCCTTTACCAACGGCTTTGTGTTGGAAATTTGAGTTTTCCAACGGCTAACCATTGGAAACTAAGCTGTTGGCAAATCAAGCATTAGAAAAAATTCCATTGGCCCTAAGGTCATTTATTGGAAAGTGAACCATTGAAAATTTCCAATGACTTAAACACGCAGAGTTATTTTTAACGGTTAAATGGCTTTCCAACAATCAGGCTGTTGGAAATTTCTAATTGCTTACACCGTTGGGAATATACCAATAGCTCAAGCTAGTGGAAGTTTCCAATGACTAAGTCGTTGAAGTTTTTTTTCAAAAAAATATATTTTAAAAATATATTTTTTATTTATTAAAATCACATTTTATATTTACTGAAAACATATTATATATATATATATATAAAATTGGAAAATAGTATTCTATATTTTATATTCACAAAAAATTATATTATTCAAGAATAAGTCACTAAAATTGTATTTTATATTTTCCTAAAATTAACTGAAATGTACTCAAAATTTTAAAAAATAAATACAAATTATTAAAAATTAAAAAAAAATCACTAAAAATCAAAAACCGAATTAACAATAAAACATGATTTCAAAATAAAAAGAATTTCAACCACAGTGGGCACAACAAGATTCATCAGATCGAGCATTCGACTACCAAGAAAAAAAATCAGATCGAGCATTTGACTACTAAGAAAAAAAATCAAATCGAGCATTCAGATGGCAAGGAATGGTAACCGATAGGGGCAAACGGTGAACAGCAGAGGTGAGGAGAATGACAAACAATTGGATCTATAAAACCATATTCAAAACTGGATCTACAAAATCAAACATGAAATCAAAAAAAGGACGAAGAAATGAATTTACAAACGCAAACTCACATCATCGGTGATGAACTAAGAGATCAGGGCGAGGCAAAGAAATGACGAAGGAAGGGCGATGGAGAAGAGATTACAATGAAGAATCGGTGGATGAGGATAGACGAATGGAGGATAGAGATGCAAATGGTGAAGGGAGATGTGAATGGCAGTGGGACAGTGAGAGAAGCAAGTGAGGCCAAGGTGAAAGAGCGCGAGAGAATTGGTTGAGAGCTAAGAGAGATGATGTAGGCGGCGGGTATGAGGGATGAGAGGGAGGGCTGGGGCATGAGGAACATATATATATATATGCTGGGTTATAGTATGTTTATATGGGCTAGGGTTAGTTGGTATTGAGCCTAATATAAATACTACTTTACTTTCTCAAAGTGTGGAATAAATAAAATATATATATATATATATATATACATACATATTATTATTTATTTATTAATAATAAAATTTAAATATATAAATATATTACTATTATTATTATTACTCCATTTGTCTCATAAAATCTGTCCTCTTTGATAATGCACGCAAATTAAGACTTCTTTACTTTTTACTTCTTTCTTTTAATATAAAACTATTAGTTTATTTATTTTTATATAAAAAAGTACATGTAATTATCTACTTTTTAATGGGCCCTACGTACTTTAACTCTTTAATTTTCTCAACTTTCTCTCATTTCAATAAATGATATATATATAAAATAATAAAAAAGTTACCTTATTTGGAAAGATAAAAAGATGACAACTATTTTGAAACTGTCAAAAAATGAATAGAGGTCAATTATTGTGAAACAGAGGGAGTATTTATAACAAAATATTTTCAAAATACTACTTTACTTTCTAAAATTGTAAAATAAATATGATATATATAAATATATACATACATAAGCATATTACAAAAATATAAATATATATACATTATATAAATATTTATAAATATATTAATATGAATATATATAAATATAAATATTAATATAATCTACATACGTATATTATTATCATTTTTATCTCTAATAATACACACACACACACACACACACACACACACATATTACTATTATTATTTTTATTATAATTTTTTTTTTAAATATTACTTTGTTTTCTAAAATTATAAAATTTATTGGTTTAATATCACCCATTTCCAACGGCCTTCATGTTGGTAATTTCAAATGCAAGAATTTCCAATGACCATCATGTTGGAAATTGAAATTCTAAAATTTCCAAGGCCTGGTTTCCAATGGCCTAACATGTTAGAAATTTCTAATGACCAAGTTCTTAGAAAATATGATCTTCAAAATTTCCAATGGCCTGACTGTTAGAAATTTGGCTCCCATTTTTCCAACAGGTCATCATGTTGAAAATTTCTAACGGCAATTTGACCATTGGAAAATCCATGTTTTTTAGTAGTGAAATTGATCACTTTAATGGCAACAATTCAATGGAGTTCATAAAACCCCTCGCACAAAGGGATATTCCTTATGTTACCTTTCCAATTAACAGTAATCATAAGGCTCAATTTCAATATTCATATGACTTTACCCAATAGGAGAATTAATTCACTTAAATTTTCCCTAGTCATATGTTGTTGTATTTATTCACATCTTTTGAACTATTTAAAAAATTATTTATCATGTATATTCACTTCAATTTTCCTTTATGAGGCACAATGGCCAAATGTGTCTCTACAATTAAAGTAAATTTAATATTTATTGCATGAAAATAAATTTTAGTATGGTTTTAATTAAAGGTTGAGGTTACTTTTATGAAATCAGCAACTTCAAGGTTTATTATGAAAGCCCAATGACTGGAGAACACAAAACAAATAAAACCAAGATTATTTCAGCAAGATTTAAGGATATTACTAAAACAAATTATGCTTTAGGGTCCAGGATAAAACAAACGTAGAAAGTTGAGGACCTATGTTGTTATTTAGCCAAAAAAAAAGAAGTTGACTTTCTACTCATCTTCCTCGATTCGGCCTGCAACTTTCAACACCCAAAGGCAATTTTGTTACCACTTCACAAAAATGGGAGAATTACAAGTATATCATAATGGCTAAAAAGAATTATATTGTGTAATTCTTATCATAGTGATTGAAATGTGAGGCATAAAAGGCATGATCAACACCTCATTAAAAGTGTTCCAAGTTAGTAACTTGGACCCCAAGAAAAGCCTTAAAGATTTCTTGTTTGTCAAGCAACCCATGGACTTTTTTTGTAAGATTTTGGAAATTCGGGTACTCAATTGCAAAACTTTCACAAAAGAGATTAGAGAGTTGTGGGAAGGACATGAATAGTATGAAAGTGTTATTGGAGGACCAAATTACTTATAGAAGACAAGTATAGACAAAGGAAAGCACAAAAAGGATTTAAGGACTTAAGTGTCCTATTGTGTGCCTTTGGTTGTCCATGCTTATGACTTAAGTCAAATGGAAGTTTTGTGGGGTTATCCCACATAAGGAGGGGCCGCTATGGCATGGGATAAGGAAGTCAAATGTGGGCCAAGAGATGAATACTAAGAAACCATAGTCTTGTAGCAAGGAAAATAACATAAAACTTAATTAAGGCTATTAAATGTGTTTTGAGCACTAAAGTCTTTATAAGTGGTTATCTTTGTCTTTATTTCCCACATTTGATCTCTTCCAGCAGCAAAAACGCAGTACCTCCACCTTCACACTTCTTCCATAGCCACCATACCTTCAAACTCAAAACTACTTACAATTGAAGTCAAGGAAGCACAATTGGAAGCTATTTTGTGCTATTACTTGAGTGTACCTAGGATCAGGCTCCAATTTCAGCATACCCATCAAGGCAAAGGTTCTTTTGCTCTTATGAGTTCTTTTCTATATTTTCAAGCAACTATGGAGCTAGGGCTAAGCTTGAAAGAGAGCCATGAGCTTGATGAAGCAAGCTTAGTGAGGGGAGTGCACTTATTGAAGGTTTTGTGACCTAGTGTGAAGTGCACAGTGATGACAGTGAATTCTGGGTTTCTAGAGCTCAAAAGTTAGTACTAACTACTGTTAAAATCCTCCTAAGGCCAAGCATTAGCTTGAGCAGGGCTACCATAGTGATTTATTTTAGTTTATTGCATGTTTTATAGACTAATCTATGGTTATTGTTGTTGCTGCATTTCATGTGTTTGTTGGTTGTGAATGGCTGCTGCATTTGGTTGCTATATCTTATATATATGCATTATAGTTTCTGTGTTTTAGTGTCTTTGGATACAGGTTTTGATAATGGTCACATTGCTTATTAAAACCAAGTGTTACCCTTGCTAAGTTTCTTAATAAAACTTACTTCCCTCAATTCTGTCATTTCAGGTCCAACAGAAAGATCACATTCAAATTGACCTTTTCGTTTGAGTTTTGATCTGAAATTTTAGGTACATGAACTTCCATATGTTTAGTTATGATCTAAAAATTTTGGTGATTTTAGGAGCACATTTGGTATTTTTAATGGTGGTACTTATTGTGTTGTGCAGTAGCTATCCAACATCCTGTTCTGGAGTCCATTGTGTCTCAGACACTCCTGTAACTTAGGGTGTGTATTTAGCTGAGTTAATACCATTGTGTAGTGCATGTATGCATGTACATGTAATGTATGTAAAATGACACAAGTATGGGAACATTTGGGTGATGTTTTGGCTATGTAAGTGATGTGGTGCAAAGCTGCCTAAGTGTGAATAATGGGCTGCTTACTTGTAAATTCTGTTTTGGCCACATAAAGTTGTTAAATGCAAGGGAATATATTTTCTATGTGTAATGGACATATATGGAGTAGCCTTGGAGGGATTTCCCTTTGTGAATGAAGTGTTTACACACTTATGAAATTTTGTATGGGCAAAATGGTCATAAAGTGACCAGAATTTTGACTATGCACTTAATGTTTTATATCTCCCTGTGTAGAAGGAATATTGGTATGAAATTTTGACCATACATAGAAAACATCTAGAGGATGAACTGGGATTTGAAATTTTTGAATTTGGATTCATGTAGCCAAAGATATGACATTGTAAAGTTGGCTAAGTTACTGTTCATTTGGTCAGAATTTTGTAACCAACTTCAAAAATTTATAACTTGATAATGGAGGAAATAAAATATGGGGTACATGGCTAGAATGATACAGTTTATTAGTGGAAGTTACAGGTGCAGTGCCTACTCACTAGAACTTAACAAGATTGCCTAATGTATGGAAGCCAAAACTAAGACTTGTGCTAGTGTTTTTCTTTTTGGTTGCCATGGTGTGCATAAATGTGAATATGTGTGTTATGGTTAGACCAATATACATTTATTTACATAGTGCTCAAGAGGGTCACTTGAGTATGTATACTAGGGGTGTTGTTCTGATGACCTACAGGACACACCAATCCTAGGAGTTTAAATGCACAGTTTTAGCACCATAATTGGATTATCCCGGAGTGGGTAATTTTTTTTTGTTTTAATGCACAATTAGCTGATTTCAAACCCCAAAACCTTAGGAAATTTAAATCTCATGATTTTTCTTTCATGTTTCTCACAGCAGCCAACAATGAAATCACCTACAAGGCAACCCAGAAACAATCATCAACGGACCTTATTTTCGTAACCGCTGCTGTCCACATCTAGGCTTTCTCAAAATTAAGCCGGAGCAGCGATGGTGCCGACCACATATCCCGATGTGACCAGCCATACCATCACTTATCTTCGTTGAGTCCACAAAAGATCCTGGTTCCAAGCTTGATTTAGCCCGCCACAGATTTCTTTATTTTGTTTTATTAACAAAGGTAACAAAGCAAAGCAAACCAAAGAAAACAAAAGGGATATGTATTGATTAATTCCATGTATAATCAGAAAATCCCAATTTAATTTTATGTATTTTATGATCATACAACAGGCTCTGATACAATATGTTAACTTTTTTAGTCTCCCAAGATCATGCATGAGAGCATAGAATACACAAATTAAGTTGGAACAAACAAAAGATTTCACTTGATTTAGGCTCCATTAATGAACGTAGTGGAAACAAGATCGATGAATGCACAAGTCTTTTTCTTTATTCTAGTCGGCGGTTCTTCCAATGGGTGGAAAACTTTTTGCCTTAATGACTTGGTTGAGGGAGGGACCCAGGCCTTCTATTTATATAGAAGTTCATAGGCCTATCTATCATTGGCTACATCGACTCTATTGGCCCATACTTAAATAAACCAACATCTTTTATCATAATTGAAGTCATTAGCGCATCTTTAGATCAATTACCACACAGGCCCTGTATATTTCATTTGAACAATTTCAATTCTTAATTTGATTAAGTAAAACACATACAATTGATACAAGCCACATATAAGAAAATTCTAATAACACCAACTAGAACTTAATAGATGAGGCCGATGGATCTTGGAAATTCTCATATAAAGATCCTTTTTCACATAAGCTATGACAGCATGAGGACTCTAAAAGGATCAATCATGACTTCTCAAATTGCACTCATGCCATAAATGATAAATTGTTGCAGCAAGACCTACTCTTTTGATCCTTCTAATGAAGTGTCTACCCTGAAAACCTCTACACACCACACTCCAAGCTCACAAAGAATCCACTTGAATATGGATTTCCAACCAGCTAGCCACTCCCTGCTAGACTTAAGAAAAAAAGAGCAAGCAATAAATATATGGTCCATTGACTCCTCATCTCAACCATACAGATAATAGCAATTTGTCAAAGAAAATCCCTAAGACTTCAATTTAGCTTGAGTAAGAAGATCACCATGCAAAGCTAACCAAAGGCACATGTTAAACTTTGGAGTAGCCACCAACTCCGAGCAAACTTTGTGGTAGCCTTGAGTTGGATACTTCAACCTCATAAGCTCAGAACCTTGTCTTTGCAATGCATTAGGACATGCAACAGGATCTATACAAGCCTTTGCAGCAGAGCTTGACCCCAACCTTGTACAAAATGCATTCCTGACCTTAAGCAGGTTTTGCCAAACAAAAGAATCTGTAGAGATCCTTTGCTTGTCCCATTTATCTACACCCTTTAAGTAAGGATGACAATTGGGTATGTTGGGTTGGGTTTGGGTCAGGTCATTCAGGTTCAGGTTTAGTCAGGTTAAGCATCAATTCGGGTTTAGATTGATTTCGAGTTGAGTAGATTTCAAGTTCGGGTTGGGGTCGGGTCAATCTTATTCAAGTTCGGGTTTAATTTAGGCCGGGTCAATTTCATTCTCGGGTAACATCATATTGGGTTATTTGGGTTTTGGGTTAAATTCAGATTAATATTTGGGTCTAATCGGGTTATTGGTGCATAAGCTTAAATAACTGGATTAATTCAATTTTTTATTTCAATTTTGCTAAAATTTAAATTAAAGAATTTGATTTTTGATACAAATATTTGAAAAATTTTAGAGACCAATGTTGCAATTTTTATGAGTGACTAAAATGAAAATTTTAAAATTTAGGTACCTCATAACTAAAAAATTACTAGGCATAAAAAATAATCTAAAAAAATTTAATTTAACTAGATATAAATATATTAATATATAATTATTTTAATAAAAATATCTAATTAAAAACTTTGCAAATTATATTCATGAAACTATAAACTCGGTCATTTTAGAATTTAAGAAATTGGTAGAATCAGATGCATTTAAATTATGTTGTCACTTTGAGTTATAAATTTTTAGGAATTTAGAATTATTATTTAGGGTAAAAATAGGAATTAATTTAGTTTAGGTACTAATTTGGAGCTTTAGAGGTCGTTTAAGGTTAGTGTAGGTGAAATGGAAGAGTTTTTGTGTGAATTGAAGATTTTTAGAAAGTTCCAGGCAAAATTTAAAATTTTTGGAGCAAATTTGTCAATTTTAGAGAGGTTGAGGTAAATCTGACAATTTTTTAAGGTAAAATTTGATGATCTCGTAAAGTCATTGGTTAATTCAACAAATCCTAGAAATCGGGTCTTGTCGTTTTTAGACTCGGGCTTTTTCAAGTTTGGGTCAGGTCAGTCTCAAGTTTGAGTCATTTCGAATTTGGGCCAATTTGAGTTCAGCCCAATTTGGGTTTGGGTTATTCCGGGTTCAAGCATTTCGGGTTTGGGTCATTTAGGTTTTAGGCTTTTTCGGGTTTCACTTTAATCAGTTCAAGTCATTGACTTTTTTTGTCAAATTGGGTCAAGTCGGATTTAGGTTCGGACAGATCGGTCTAAGTTTTCGAGTTAAGTCAAATTTTGCCACCCCTGCCTTTAAGTGGTAACTATGAACCAAACGAATCCAAAGAACCTCTTTTCTTTTGTAAATTGCCCATAAAAGACACAAGAGAAGGGACTGATTCCAAACTTGCAGCTGCTTTACACGCAAGCCCCCCTCTCGTTTTTTGGAACAGCAAGCTTCCTCCAGGCAACGAGATGCATAGAATTCACAGTGGAATTTGCCCGCCAAAAGAAATTTCTACACTTGGCCTCCACTCTATCTATTACTCCTTTAGGCAACAAAAAATACAAACATATAAAAAACCTATAAGCTCTGAAGAACCGAATGGACCAACTGCCACCTTCTAGCATACGAGAGGTTCTTCACTCCCCAAGCAGTGATTTTAGCAGTGATTTTATCGGTGAGGACAGCATACTCCCAGGATTTCAGACATGAGGAACTTAAAGGCACACCAAAAATTTTGATGAAAGGAATGTGGCCTTGGAAATTCAGCCTCCGCAAGACCTGATCTCTCAAAAAATGAGACATATCACCAAAGTAAATCTTTGTCTTCTCTGGACTCGATCTAAGACATGAGAATTCAGCATAATGTAGGACATACTTCCACAAAACAGAAATAGACTGCAAGTCACCTCTATACAAACAAGAGGAGGTCATCAGCAAAAGCTAGATGAGTCATTTTCTGATGATGACATTCAGGATGGAAACAAAACTCCTTCACTTTATCAATACCATTCAAATACCCAGATAACATCTTAAATAAGGAGACAAAAAGTGTCTCCTTGGCACAACCCCTTTTTACCTTCAAAAAAACCCTCCACCAAACCCTTAATGCAAATAGAAAATCTGGGGGGAAGGAACACAAGTCATGATCCAATCTACAAACTTCTTCGGAAACTGAAGGGCTAGAAGAGAGCCCTTAAGGAACTGCCAGTGCACCGAGCCATAGGCTTTTTTGATATCTAGATGGATCATACATCTTGGGGAGACATATTTCCTCAAATAATGGTTTAATAACTCACCCTCTAACAAAATATTGTCCATGATAGATCTGCCAAGAATAAAGGCTGCTTGAGCAGGGTTAATAATAATATCTAAAACAGGCTTCATTCGATTGACAAGAATCTTTGATAAACACTTATAAATCACATTATAGCATGCAATTAGTCTAAAATCAAAAACTCTCAGAGCATAAGGCTTCTTCAGAACTAAAACCAAACTAGTTTACCTGTTCTGAAGAATTCAGACACAGCTGAACACACAAGAGGCCCTAGCTTGTCCCAAGAAGCTCTGAAGAACCGAGCTGTAAATCCATTAGGCCCTGGTGCACTATCAATAGAGATAGACCACAAAGCCTCTTTAGTGTCCTCAACAGACACTGGCTTTATCAAATCCAAGTGATGACATTCCTGAACACACAGACTTGCTTTAATCAATTCCTCATTCAACCAGGACTGGATAGTGTTAGGAGTGACCAACACTTTCAAAACATTTTTTCACGCAAGACAATGATTGTCTATTGATTTTTAATTTTTCTTAAAGCTGGGTATGAAAAAAGTCCATCAAAATTTTTTTTTATAAAAAATATATACCTCAAATGAATATTAGATAAATAGGATATTAACTTTCAAATGATATTCATTCTAGATAAAAAAAATTAAAATTAAAAACAATATCTTATATATATATATAATGGAAGTCATTATTTTTCTAATATTTTTAAAATGAAAATTGACCTCCTAATTGGCTCCGCTCCTATCAACAGCAAGATCTCTCTGCACCGATTAATTCATTATAACCTTATTTCACGTAAAATTATTAAGAAAAACTAAAAGGTTGTAAAAGCCTATACCAGTATAGGTGGGATTCCATCGATTTTTTGTATTTTCCACCTGCGTTCAGTTTGTATTATTGACAAAAGAAAGTCCATCCTAGTGGACACTAGCGATGAGAAACACATGTTATAAATTTTACTTGTCATGATGAGTTTTGGAAAAATCAAATGAAGCTTTTGGGTACCTGTGTTTTTTTTTTTTTTTTGGGTAACAAGATATAGATGTTGCACAAACAAATAACCCTAACAAAGTTCATGACCAACGCCCTCTAACCTTTCCCCCGTCCCTCTCACTAAGCACAAGGTCTAATCCCAATTCCTCTTTTCTTTTTTTTTTTAATATTAATTTTAATGTATTATCATTTATTATTTTTATATGAAGTAATTAGCTCAAATGATTAATTTGTTAAAACTTGCACTTTGAGAAAGTGAAAATTTTTTTATTATTCTTTTAACTAAAAGAAAGATTAAAAAATATTTGTTTTTCAAAAAATATTGTTCCATCTATCTCATTTTGGATGATACGGTTCTTTAAGTATATAAATTAAAATATGTATAATTTATATTATTTTTTTCATTTTAACCACTGAAGCTACAATTA
The DNA here is from genome assembly GCA_005392925.1 of Aquilaria sinensis. NCBI lineage: Eukaryota > Viridiplantae > Streptophyta > Magnoliopsida > Malvales > Thymelaeaceae > Aquilaria > Aquilaria sinensis. Next base: position 203,809 of record SMDT01003270.1, read on the forward strand.
AAAAAAAATTCTTTTTTGAGTTTTTTTACCAATAGTTTAAATGGATATTAGGTAAAAAAAATATTATTTTTTTAGTTTTGTGCAATTATTGTGCTTTATGCATAAAGAATTTAAATAATGTTAGTAAAGTAAAGTAAATTAGATATTAAAAACTTTTAAAAAAAATAAAAATGATTCATCTTTTTTGGGACAGTCTCAAAGCAATCTTTGTTACTTTTTCTTTTTTATAGAAAGAGTATAAAATTATTTTTTAACTTATTAGAGTGTAAGATTTAACAATTTGGTAATTTTTTAAAAAATTATTAATTTATATAAAATAATGCATAATAATATATTAATATCAATGCAAAACCAACTAGTTCAAATAGAATTCAGAAGTAGCCTCCGACGAATTAAAATCACCTACGATCAACTAACTTGTGGAATATTAATTGATCAAATTCTAGAAAACTCAAGTAACCTTTTCCTGTCTTGTCCCATGGGTTTTTCTGTATCTAGATGGATCATACATCTTGGAGTTGGGGATACATATTTCCTCGCATAATGGTTTAATAACTCACCCCCTAACAAAATATTGTCCATGATAGATCTGCCAAGAAGCAGGCTTAATAATCATATCCAAAACAGGCTTTATTCGATTGGCAAGAATCTTTGATAAACACTTATAAATCATGTTATAGCATGCAATTGGTCTAAAATCAGAAACTCTCAGAGCATCAGACTTCTTCGAAACTAAGACCTAATTAGTTGAATTCACAGATTTCAAAAGTTTACCTGTTCTGAAGAATTTAGACATAGGAGGACCTTGCTTGTCCCAAGAAGCTCTGAAGATCCAAGCTGTAAATCCATCAGGCCCTGGTGCACTATCAATAGGGGTGGACCACAAAGCCTCTTTAGTCTCCTCAACCGACACTTGTCAAATCCTAGTGATTAGGGGTCTGTACTATTTGAACGAAATTAAAAAAAAAATGGATAAACTGAATTAATTTGATTTTTTGGTATAATTTTTTTTAAGTTTTTGGTTTGATTTCGGTTAAAACTGAATTTTTTAAAATCAGTTTCAGTTGGAGGAGTCAATTAATTCAGTAATCGAATTAACTATTTTTTTTTTTTTTGTATTTTGGGTTTCTACTACTGCCTATAGTCTATCCCTCCTTGTTTAAGCTGAAAATATGGTCCAAATGACCAAATCTAACCCAACTCTTTGTGAAGTATTTTATATTTTGTTGAATTATTATGTTGAATCTTTTAACTAGTGCATTTTTAATAGAAGTAATAAGGGATTCACAAATTTTGGTTATTTCGGTCCAAAACCAAACTGAACCAAATAAATTCAGTTAAGTTTTGATTAGTTTTCATTCCATTTTCAGTTAATTCGATTTTTAATAGTAAAAAAATAAAAATTAACTTAACCAACTAATTCGGTTCAATTCAAACCGAAATGACCGGCTGTTTTAGGCCTACCAATGATAACATTCCTGAACACAATGCTTTAATCAATTCCTCATTCAGCCTGGACTGGATAGTGTCAAGAGTGACCAACACTTTCAAAACATTTTTTCACACAAGACAGTGATTTTTTTATTGATTTTTAATTTTTCTTAAATCTGAGCATGAAAAAAAGTCCATCAAAATATTGTTTTAAACAAAATATATGACTCAAGTGGATATAAGATAAATAGGATATTAACTTTCAAATAATATTAATTCTAGATAAAAAATTAAAATTAAAAATAATCATTATTTTTCTAATATTTTTAAAATGAAATTCCACCGTCCTAATTCAAAATTCTGACTTAGCCCTGTCAACAGTAATATCTCTTTACACCGATTAATTCATTATAATTTTATTTCACGTAAAACTATTAGGAAAAATTAAGGTGGCGTTTGGTTGTAGAAAACAATTTTCATTTTCATTTTCTGTTTCTAGTTTTCATTTTCCATGTACAGTTTTCTAAAATACTTTTCAGAAAACATGTTTGGTTGTTTATACAAGAAAACAATTTTTTGAAAATGAAAAATTGGAAAATATGTTTAGTTAAGAAAATTTTCTTCACAACAAAATTCTATATTTTTACATTGTTAAAACATTTAAATGCAATACTCATATAAAAGAAAAAACACATGTTCATATGATAAATAGAGCTTTCTTAGTCATAGTATTTTTCAACGTATAATACAATTCCAAAGAGAGCATAATATCAAATATAATTAGATACAATAAAGTCAATGTCTGTGTGAGCGAACTCTTCTAAAGATACAACAATGTTGGTCATGCTAATAAAACTGATGCATTTACAAGGCTGCTCACAAAGAAACAGAGTAAAAAACCATCATTTCTCAAAGATTTTTCACACAAAATGTGCTCAACAGGTTCCAATTCACTCATGAAATTTGTCTATAAAGTTTCAGTTTGAAACTCTTCTGGTGTTTGTGTACTCATGATGTATTGTTCTGGTGCAGTATATCTGAGAATAAGAGAAAAAAAACAATCATTTTGATGTCAAGCATTAACATCCAACATTCCAGCAATGTTACTCCAAGCTTAACACAAAAGGTTACAGATTGCTACAAAAATGCAGTACACACTTGGATTCCGAAATGCCAGAAGCATTCTACATTAATTACTTGAACCATTCTTAGAGATGTTATTTAAGATAAAAATAGAAGAGTGCTAGCAGGTATTAGATGGAGCATTCTACATCCACACTCTCCGCAAATACTCATTAATTTCTTCTTCTTCTTTTTTTGCTGAAAAAGGAATGATCATGATAAACTCATCAAGAGGGTTTATACAAACAGTTTTGCTCAAGAAGACTGAACAAGGCAGATGAGGGATATCTAGTCCAATCTAAAGATCTCATTTTTTTTTACATTGCTTAGGTATAAAATCAGCACACTTATTCAGACTCCTAGGAACATGAAGAAATTTACAAGAATCAAACATCTTGCTGTAGCTTCTAATATCAGTAATTACAATGCTAATTTGCCAGCAACTAGAATCACCATTAATCCTTGAGATTACTTCTGCAATATCTAACTCAACTTTAATCAGCTGTACATGTAGCTGAGTAATTTTGCGAATTCATTCTCTGACAGCAATAGCTTCAGTCAAATGCAAAGATTAGTCCTAACAGCTTCCTACTGTATGGAATTATTGCAAACCTACTCTCACGAAGAGCACACAAACAACAAGATTTTTTCTGGTACAGACATACAAACAAACAATTGATGGTGAGAATAAATGAAAACAAACTTATAAGCCTACCCTAACTGCCTGTTGTTTCTACATATTTCTTATACCAAACTCGAGATTCTTCCAAGGCGGATTTAGGTCGATGATTACCATAGTTCTGCATCTATCATTTCATTTACAGGGCTAATCATATGCGTACACACAAACAGAAGTTTATAAAATGTGAGAAGAAATGAAAACAGGTCTAAGAAAATCCAATCTGGACACAAGCCAGTTCTGGTCGGGCATGCTTGGATTGACCAGACCATCCCATGAAAATCCAAAGAAAAATCATAGTAGAGAAAATGAGATCAAGAAGAGGATGGGGAAGAGATACAGACAGTAATGCTTAAAATAGTAATGTATCAACAAAGATACAGACAGAGAAATCATACCGAAGGAGAAGGTTGAAGGCACCGGGAGAGAGAAGTCTGCCGGGAGGGAGAAGATCGAAGGCGTTGGGAGGAGGCTGATCGTGATTCGCGAGACGAAGGGAGGTGCCGGGAGGGAGAAGGTTGAAGGCGTCGGGAGGAGGTTGATCGCAATTCACGAGACAAAGGGAGGCGCCGGGAGGGAGAAGTCCAAAGTCGCCGGGAGGCAGAAAGTCGAAGGTGTCGGGAGGAGGCCGATTGCGATTCGCGAGACGAAGGGAGGCGCCAGATGGATTTCCCATTTTCGGGAAAATAGAAAACCACTAAACCCAAGTTTTCTATTTCTTACAAATATTGAAAATTATTTTCTAGAAAAATTGAAAAAGAAAATTATTTACCTAAACACATTTTCTTTTCATTTTCTAATTTTTGAAAATTTTTCTGAAAAAATTAGAAAATTCTCCACAACTAAACAGAGCCTAAATGTTGTAAAAGCTTGTACCGGTATGGATGGGATTTCTTCGATTTTTCCCGTTTCTCTCCCTGCATTCCGCGTGTATTATTGACAAAAGGAAGTCGATCCTAATGGACACTGACGATGAGAAACACATGTTATGAATTTTACGTCTCATGATTAGTTTTGGAAAAATCAGATGAAGCATTTTTGGGGTAACAAGATATGGATGTTTACACAAACAAATACCCCTGCAAAGTTGATGACCAACGTCTTCTGACCTTTCCCCCATCCCTTTCACTAAACACAAGGTCTAACCCCAACTCCCCTTTTTTATATTGATTTTAATGTATTATTATTTGTTATTTTTATATAAAGTAATTAGCCTAAGTGATCAATTTATTGAAACTTGCACTCTGAGGAGTCTAAAAAAATAATTTCAAATTTTTTTGTGAACAGTGAATTTTTTTTAATTGTTCCTTTTAACTTAACCTATCAAAGAAAAATTAAGAAAAATATTTGTTCTTCAAAAAATATTGTGAAATTATTTTTTTTTACTTCTTAAAGTGTAATATTTTAATGAGTTGGTAATTTTAAAAAATTATTAATTTATATAAAATATTGCATAATAATATATTAATACCAATGCAAAACCAACTAGTTCAAACAAAATTCAGAAGTCGCCTCCGACGAATTGAAATCACCTACTGTTAACTTGTGGAATATAAATTGATCAACTTCTAGAAAACTCGTGTAACCTTTTCTTGTCATTGTTCCATGAAATTGTCTTTCCTCTTAAAAAGTAATTTTGCTCCTTGTTTTTCGTCAGTAAATAAATAAATAAATAAATAACAAAAGATAGTGCTCCGAATAAGTCAAGTTAGACTGTAGTTGGTCGGCTAATTAGAGAAGTGATTTTATTAATTGGTAAAATTATATGCCCCTAATTTTAAAATTAGGTATTCAAGTCCTAATAAGTGTAGAGAAAATATTTGTTGCGGCGGTGAAACAAGAAATAAAAAAGATGGAGGGATTTGACCGGACGCGCAAAGGAGTCCATTGAATGAAGATCTGAGCTCATTGATAAGTTTTTTGTTTTTTGGTTTTTATTTTTGGCATTTAGAATTAGATCGTAAGAAATGATAACAATAGAAATCTTCTTAATAAGTCTATGTAAACCCACCATGCCTTACCTAAGCCCGCCATTTGATGATGAATAGAAAAAATCTTTTACACAAGATAAGATTTAAATCCTCACCAACTATAAAAATTAGTAGATATCATGCCAACTAGTATTACATATTATATATTTTTGTGAAACAATAATAAAGTAATAATATATAATAAATAGCTAGATGATGAATGTATAATCAATTTCTATCTTTTTATAATAAAAAATATCTATATATGTATACAGGTGAGAAGTACATTGTAGTTAAGGTAGTGAGAGAATATCTGTTTTTTCTAGTTTTAGAATACCACTAAACCAGTATAACTGACAAATAAAAAAAAACCTCTTACACAGCGTAGGATTTGAACCCTCATCAACTATAAAAAAGGGTGGATATCATGCTAACTAGTTTTACATATTACATTTTTTTGTGAAATAATAATAAAGTAATAATAAATAATAAATAACTAGATGCTGAATATATAATTGGCTACTATTTTTTTTTATAATCAGAAATACCTATACATGCATAAGTGTCTAAAGTACATTATAATTAAGGGAAAAGAAAAAATTGGTATTTTATGAGAAGTTTAGTAAAAGCAAAGTTTGAATACCTGACCCATCTTGGTGTCTTAAGCCTCACCCATTTGAGTTAAGATTCTAGCAAGGTCAATAACTCATTTGAACAACAAACATCCAAATTTCTATTCCAAGACCCCACCATTTTTAATTATTGCCTACCAAAGAGTATTATATAAACACCATGCTCGAAACACGTTTTTTAATTTACAAATCCCATAATTAAGTCCTCAAAATCTTTCCTATAATTTCCAACCCTCCTTCCTTCCACCCCCATTTCCCAAAATTGGATACTATTGCCTATAGCTAGCTCTTCCATACAATAATCTTAGCTCCCTACTTCTCCTCTTCACTTAATTTCTCCAACAAACTTGTGCTTAGTTCATAATTAATTATGACTAAGATGAGTTACTTGAGCAGCTACAACAGAGTAGGGAAGAGAGGTTTCAAGCTTAATCCCAGAAGACTTTCCATACAGGGCCTTCGCGCCAGGTTCCTCTGCTTCTTCCGCCTCCTCCGCTCTTCCTACGGCCGCGCCCTACGCCTTTTGCTCCACCGCAGACGACCCTCCATGACGCGGAGCAGCAGCAACAGCAGCCGCCGGAGTTTGGTTGTGGTGGCCGCGTCCAGCGACGCTCGCTTGCGGCCCTACGCCCGCTCCAACTCTTTCTACTCCGAGGCCATCGCCGATTGCTTGGAGTTCATCAAGCGCACCTCTGTCTCCGCCGAGGATGACGAAGCTGTCGCCGCTGTCCGACAAAGATGATCATGGCGGAGCCGCCCCGCCTGTGTGCATCTAGTAATTAATTTGCCGCTAATTCTCTCAGCCGAATTTTTGGATATCCTTTCCGTTAATTGGTTTTGGTTCCCCCAAATATGAAATATGTACATGTAAGTAATTAATCTTTTGCATGAACAAAATGAAGCACTTATTCCTTGATCTGGCAAGCATTCTTGTTTGGTGCTTGGGAATACAAGTATTGAAGATTTGAATCCTAAATGGCTAGGTGAAAAGTTGATAAATAATGTTACATTTACAAATTAATATTTCTTCAGACTTATATATTTTAAGTACTCGTTTGAATGGTATAAATTGAAGTGCGCTTTGACCATTTGAAAACAAAGAGTCCATCTTCCTACATATTTTGCTTCAATCTCTAGGAAGCCATTTGTATATATTTCATAGAACAATAATGGTACGTCAGTTTGAGTCTAATTTATTACAAGTAAAGGTTATATTTGCTACTTGTTACTATGATGTTCAAAGTTCAATTGATCATTTTGTTCATAATCTTGCTCACATGTACAGAAAGGAAACAGATACTTTGGCAAAAAAAAAAAAAAATTCTTCCAACCCCAAATTTATTGTAAAGTATTTTATTTTTGAAAGTCTCAAGTTTTTGCAACATTTTCACATATTTAGTTAATTACTTTACTATACTACCCTTTAAACTACCATTTCTATGTTCACTTGTTCCTATTTTCTGTTTTATGTGCAAAAACTTAAGAATAAAAATGTAAATAATACATAAATTTTTTACACTTTCTTAATCTCCACGCAAAATCAGATGATTCAACAGATATGAGAAATGTTGGGGTAAAAAAATAAAATGCTAAAATGATTAGTTGTGTTGGGAAAAGGAGATTATATATAATCTTGGGAAGGTTCAAGGTGGGTGGGTAGATTGAAGATTCTAACGTTAAGACTTTTGAATTGCCACCTAACCTGATGCCATTATTTGACTAAACACACTCATTAGAGGGTATGATTGGATAATTGTAAAGCGAGAATGGCGCCATAACATATTCTTGACTTTGGGGAGAATTTTGGCTCCTCGTGTCCCCTTGTTGTCGCTCGCAGCCAGCCAGCGTTGTTAGGATTTAATTTGATTTATTTAACCACTTGCATTGATTATTATTATCATTAGCTAATGACGCTGAACAGCCTGCCTAATCCCTTTCACATCTGGAAATGGGCCGCATCATGGGCCTTTGTGACCTGGATTTTGTAGCCGAGCCTAGGGAAGTAAAAAGGGCTATACTTTAGGTCCAGTTTCTTTCGCCAAGTTCTGTTTGCGTTAACGTGTTATATGAGTCTGCTCTTCGAGCCATTTTCTCACACTCCTTTTGAAAGAGCCAGTAATTATGTTTGTACCGCACCCAACTAATATCCCCGGTTGCGACACGGATCTTTATGAAATCCCGGAAGCTTCGTCTACAGCACCCTACCATCTTTTCTTCCAATTGCTTTCCTTAATTCGTCCCTCCCATTATCTCCTTGCCGCCATTCTCATCTTCCCCGTTTTCTCCTACAATTTCTTAGAGATTCATTTCCTCCATGATTTGCTTGCTGCCTTTCATGGAGATCCTATCATATTTACTTTCATCTTGCCTCCCCCCTACCACCCTATCACTGCCAACACTTTTGTGCATGATGGGGAGTGCCCTCGGTGGACATCGGGAGGCTTGGCGGGGTAGGGAGCATCGGCCGTGAGAATGGGTGGGATCAAAGCAAGGAGGTCAGAAGGGCAGGATCTAGGAGGCTGGACTAAAAGGATACGGTTTGGCAGCGACGGTGCGGGGAGTAGACAGGGCGGGAGTGGGCCGGTTGAAAAATGTGGTGGCCGAAAGAGGAAGACATGGCTAGGTGGCAGTGGGTTATGGAGCATCGGCATTTTGCTAAACGGGGCTTTGGGGTTGACAATGGGCATATGGTTCAAGGGTAGTAAAGCATAAAAATAGGCAATTTCAAGGGCAACTCTTGTGCTTGTATAAAAACTGGGACCATATAACGCATTAACTACAACGTGAAAATGCAAAGTGAATAGGCTGTAAGTGACAAGCACATCCCGCACGGTCAGACCAAGAAATATGAAGTAAAAATCGCATTATCAATGCACAAATATGGAAAAAGAAAAAAGAAGCCTTACTTGTTGCCCTACATCTTATTCAAACTCATTTTTCGATTTGGAGGAAAATAATGTCTTTTACTTATATCCTATCTAACTTTTGTAGATAAATTTTTCCAAGGTTCAATATAAATTGCAGAAATTTTTATGTAGTTTGACTTAACTTATACATTATCTCATATATTTTTAAAAACCTACATTTTATCTTATACTTTTCATATGTTATCTGACAACAACTTCTTAAAACGCTAATTAAACTATATAGTGACTATGTTTAAGTAATTTCAAATTTTCGGATTTTTTATAGTTAACTAACACTTAAAAATATTATCTTAACCACTCTAGCAAAGTGGCAAAAGAACATGGATGGAGGTCCAAAGTGCACTCTAGCCTCTACCATTTTCCCATAAAATGCTATTTAGTGCTAGTTTGGGTATCTTTTAGGTCTTAAAAAAACATGCATTTCCTTATTTCCTTTAAATACATAGTATCTTTTAATTTTGAAAGATTGAAATTACTAGAAGATAATTACTGCATAAAATTAAGATTTCAGGACTCCCATTTTAATGCCAATTTTAGTTCTTTGAGAGATGATCAATTGCCTTTCTAGTTGACATGATAACTTGCGTTACATTAGGCTTTTACCCTAATTTCATGTGTGCACTCTTCTTCTAAAAAAATGTGCAAACTAGAGCATTAGTGCGTGATGACAATATCTTTGACTTGATAGTTAAAACTTATGGCTATCACTAAGAAGTGTATGGTTCAATCTTCTACTCTCCATTGACTTCGTTTATAAGGTCAATTGATTGAACTTGAAGTGCATGATATTTGTGTTTTAAGACAAAACTTGAGGTACATTAGATAACAATAGATCAAATGAAGCAATCACGGTTACATTAATTATGCATGTCTCTCCTAAATTTTTCAAAGGGGAGCACACTTTCGTGAGGAACAAAGGGTGTGCAAAGAGTAGACCAAATATGAATCCAATTCCATATCCCATCACCACACCTTCTCATGCTATAACATCTGCTGCTCATGAGTCCTCAACTCATCTTTTGTCCAGTGAGACAGAGAAGATCACTTAGCCAATAGAAGACCACTTAGCCACCAAATTGATTTTAGAATCCTTCCATCAAATCTATTACAAGAAGATCAATGGCTATAAAGACCTTAGGGATTTTCTGGTAATACAGTCTTGTGCCTTACTTGTTTTTCAATGTGATTGAATAAGTGTAATGGTTGTAGAAGAAAACTGTTCTAATTCTTTTCTTATTTTAATATATATTAAGGAAATTATAATGAAAATAATTAGAACACATGTAGACAAATGTGCAAAATAACTACATGATTAAGGGATTGTTTATTACATACTTCATGACTCAGAAAGGTACTGCCTAAATCTAAGTGCCTCTTAATTAGGTCGGTCATCCGGCCTATGGTGCTTTAACTACCCCTTAAGGCTCGAGCCTGAGTTGCGTTTACCAAGTCATGCCTATGTCAAAAGCTAGCTTCTATAGCCCCTTAACAATTCAAGTTTTAGTATTTCTTGGATCCAAGTATCTTTTTAGTTGGGTTGGTTATATTAAGCGGGAAAATCCTATCAGGCCAAGTAAGGGGGTTAATCGAGACTTTCTATTATGATTTAGTCTTTCTTGTTCACTGTCAATTAGTTTTAAGTTAAATGTTTTAATATGGTATTAAAATCTAGTGGTTGCCATTGCCTCAGCCATTAATGTAATATTTCCACATAACATAGCCACATCGGCCTACACATGTGGGAGCATATTAAGTGAGAATTACCTCTGGTCTTTATTTTGTTGTTCCTACTACTTTCAAGTGGATGGCACATGGTGAAACACGTCCAAGCTTGGAGTGGTGACATAGACTTGTTGATCACCAAAGGGGAAGCTCATTTCCCGTCACTTATTGCTAGAAAGATGTCTGTCAGCAATGGTCAATAATTATAGGCAATCCTCGAAGCATTAAGGTTCGCGGTGTCAAACAATGTTCAAGATTGTACTATACTCATGAATTGTCTTCATGTCTTTCTCCAAATCTCATATTACTCTCTAGTTCAACTTGAGGCAATCAAAGAGATCCAAGACATTAGAGGCCTAACCAAAAGCTTTCAGAAGTTGTCACTAGTCAAGTCCGTTGGTCGGTTATAAAAGAAGGTGCATAAACTTGCAACTTCTTGTATTCGATAGTTTTTTTGGGTAAATTCCATTTATAGTCCCTAACCTTATTGCGTCATCCTAAACGGGACCCTAATCTTCATTTTTTCCTATTAAAGTCCCCAGCCTCCTTATTTGTGTCTCAATCATAGTCCTTTCGTCATTTTCATGATTAACTTTGATAGAATTTCTATGACAAATGCCAACATTGGTCTTATATTTTTTTATTCTCACTCAAATAACTCTCAAGCTAATAAATTTATCACTACAACCATCATCTCTCCCTCCTTTCCTTCCTCACCATCTCCAACCCCCACATCCTAGCCCATTGAAAATTTGAATACTTCAACCTGTGAGAATTTTTGTGACAAATGCCAACATTGGTCTTACATCTCCAACTACTATGTCTGTCTTGTCGAGTACTTCAACAATTCCTAGCGGCATGCAAGAGGCTTCTACCGGAGGAGCTTGGAGAAGGCGAAAGCCGACAGCAACCTCCGAATCCTGGCCTGCCTTCACTCTGCAAAAACCGTCAATGGAATTGTTAATCTCCTCCAAATATAGAACCCGACAATCAAGTCTCCTATCACCTTGTTCGCCGTCCATCTCGTGGAGCTCACTAGGGGCACCTCTACAATGCTCATCTTCCACGACAAGGCTAAGCCCACCATGGCCGACACCGGCAACAACAACCTCACAAGAGAGAAGGCCTCGGCAGAGCATATTATCAGCTCCTTCTAGATGCTTTCTAGAGAAAGCTAGGGCATCATCGTCAGCCTGCTCATCATCGTCTCCCTTTACGACACGATGCATAAAGACATCAGAGACTTTGTTTTCGACAAGATTGCCACTCTAATCATCTTGCCCTTCCATAAATAGTCAGGCAAAGAAGTTGAATCCACCACTGATCTGATGAACTACTAGAAAGTTAATTAGAACGTCCTCGCCTCCGCACCATATTTCGTAGGAATTCTCTTCGATCGCGGCCTTGCCTCTTTCTTCGTCGCGCTTATGACAAAGTTGAATGACTTGGTCAACCAATGCAACATCGTGATGCTCTTCTTCGGCGGCAATGACGACCGGGTGGCGCTAGCTTACGCAAAGCGAATGTCCTGCTCTTAGGGCACGAAATTAACCGTTGTTAGATTCTTACTCGGGAAACAAGCAATCCAGTCGATTCTCCAGAACATACCAAAGTAAGGCGAGCAGATAGTCGTCGACGTTGAGCAACAGATGCAGCTCAATTACAAGTACATCAACGAGTTCAGAGTCAAGACCATGTACGATCAATTAGTGACATACTCGGAGAAACAGGTGCACGATGCTGACCAGGTTCTGGAGTTGATCAGGTTTATTTACGATGAGTTCTATCTCTACATTATGGAAAGAGAACAGGGACTGATTTCATCTTTAACCAAGGGGTTGTCGGATTGGAACGAATACCCAGAACTGGGTACAATCAGAGAGCTTTTAGTTTCATCAGACTTTGGCTCCGATGCGTCAGTTCTTGTTGTACAATAGTGTCCTCTGCCGACATGGACTTCCAGCAAGAGTCTTACGGCTTTTGTTAATCATCGAAAGAAGGAGGACCAATTAATTAGCTTGAGGATTATTTGATTAAGAATAAAAAATGTAAGACCAATGTTAGTATTTGTCACAAAAATTCTGTCAAAGTTAACTATGAAAATGACGAAAAGAACTACTATTGAGACATAAATAGGGAGGTTGAGGACTTTAGTAGAACAAAATGAAGGTTAAGTACCCGTTTAAGAAGACGCGAAAAAGTTAGGGACAATAAATGGAATTTTCTCTAGCTTTTTTATATGTTCTATTTTATTTCCTTTCTAACTACTAGAAGAAAAAGTGAGAAAATCTTACATAGTTAAATAAAGAGTTGAGATCTATTTACCAATTGATTTTGAGTTAAAAGCTTTAACAGGATTACTCATATAGATTAGAGGCATCTTCTTTTGCAATTTTTGAAATTCTATGGTGGTAAGCATAAGACTTTACTTTTACGATTTTATCTATTGTTTTTATATGTATATATCCACATGAATAACAACTTTTCAAAGATATTTAATCAAATCTAGATCAATAAAAGTTATACGTAACAACTTCACATTCACAAGTCCCAGATTGGCCTAAACTTTCACATTTTTGCCCATTAGCTCATTGATCTTTACTTTATTTATTTTCTTTTGCTGAGGCATCAATTGCTTTTGTAGCACATATTTTTGTTTGATCCATTTATGCAAATATATTTTTGGTAATTTAAACATTGAAAAAAAATAAATAATGCATTATAGTTTTGATATTTCTCAATTAATTTCAGAAGGTTTAGATTTTTATTTCAAAAGAATGGCCTAATTGCAATAATGAAATGATTAAGAGATTGTTTATTACATACTTAAGAACTTAAGGAGCAAATGAAGCCAACCTTGTCGAAGAAGAAGCTAAAATTACGTTTTGGTCACTGATGTTTACCATTATGGCGAATATACCAGCTGAAGTTTTATTACGGCCAAATCAATGATTTAACTTACAAAATTGGGCCGATAAGGGTGTATCCTGTGCATTTCAAACTTTCATTGGCTTACGAATAAGGAAAGCTGAAATGGGTGTCAAAGAATGTGATTCTAGAAATGGTTTTGGAATGATGATGAAGAGAAGTATAAAAGTCGACATTCCCTCCCGGTTTATAATATCCCTTGTTCCGAACCGGAAGTAAACCGCCTAATAAAAGTCGACGAGCCGTTCTTTTGGCGCCTAAATTTCTCAAAACGAAACGCACCGTTTCACATTTTCACACCTGGCGTCCAAAACGAAAGTCCTTGGAAAGATCAACAAAATGAGCTTCCGGAAAAACCCTAGCACGCTCAAATCCTTGCTCAAAAGAGCGCGCACCTTCATTGGAATCGCCACCACCTCCTCCGTCGCTGCAACCGCCGCGTCTTTCTCTTCTTCCGCGCAAGCCGCCATGGATTCTCCCCTACGAACGAAAGTCTGCATCATAGGCAGTGGTCCCGCCGCTCACACCGCCGCCATTTACACCGCCCGCGCTGAGCTCAAGCCGATCCTCTTTGAGGGTTGGATGGCCAACGATATCGCCCCGGGTGGCCAGCTGACCACCACGTCAGATGTTGAGAACTTCCCTGGTTTCCCCGATGGTATCCTTGGGATGGAGCTCATGGATCGCTGCCGCAAGCAATCTGAACGATTCGGTACCCAAATCCTGACTGTGACCGCCAACAAGGTCGATTTCTCTTCTTTTCCGTTCAAAGTTTTCACTGATTCGAGATCCGTCATAGCTGATTCCGTCATCGTGGCCACGGGGGCGGTTGCCAAGCGCCTTGATTTCCCGGGCTCCGGGGAGGCCCCTGCCGGCTTCTGGAATAGAGGCATTTCCGCGTGCGCTGTTTGCGATGGGGCTGCTCCCATCTTCAGGAACAAGCCATTGGCTGTGATTGGCGGCGGGGACTCTGCAATGGAGGAGTCGACCTACCTCACAAAGTACGGTTCGAAAGTATACATTGTCCACAGGAGGGATTCATTCAGGGCTTCCAAGATTATGCAAGCCCGGGCTCTATCCAATCCGAAGATAGAGGTGATTTGGAACTCTGTGGTGGTGGAGGCGTATGGGGAGGGGGTTCTGGGAGGTTTAAAGGTGAAGAATTTGGTGACCGGAGAGATCTCTGATTTGAAGGTTTCAGGCTTGTTCTTTGCTATTGGTCATGAGCCAGCAACCAAGTTCCTGGATGGGCAGCTCCAACTTGATTCTGACGGCTACGTGGTTACCAAGCCAGGCACAACTGCAACCAGCGTGCGTGGTGTTTTCGCTGCCGGCGATGTGCAAGACAAGAAATACAGGCAGGCTGTTACAGCAGCTGGGACTGGTATGTTAACACAAACTCTCTTCTTTCTGTGCTTTGGTATGCATTTCCTGATGTCGGAAGCCTGTAGTTCCCTTCTTCTGTCAATGTTTATTTTGTACGAAATGCACTTGACATCAGAGAGTAAACAATTTATGTATCCAATGCTCCTCACAGAACTTAATACATCTAGATGTGCCCCTATGTCAATGCCTGCATGTTCAATTCGCCAGCATTCTTCCATCAATTGCTCTAGAATGTGGCTTTTAAAACCTGTGATTGCTTCCATGAAGAGTTTATATCATTTACTTTTTGCCTCTCCATTTGGTTGAAGAGGAGAAAAATAGGCAGAATAAAGTTTCAAATTGCCTTAATTTAGTATTTTTTTTTCTAAGTCTTATTCTGCTGGAAAGGGGTGGTAAATCGAATCTCTGCATGTAAATAACTAGACACGAGACTTACTTCCTAGCTTCATCTCATTGGCAGATGAAATGCTGATAACCTCTTTCCTTTATGAATCATGTTTGCTAAAAAGGGGATACATCAGCTAATGTTTGGATAAGAGGTGGGAGATACAGGGTTAAGTGAAACACAGTCCCTGGAGGTCAAGTGAATTGCTGGTTATTCCCAAGAGGAAAGTGATGATGTATAGTAAAAGAGGCGTAATTGATTTTTTTCAATTTCGAAGTGTTCAGCTTGAGGTGTTCATGAGCAGGAGCGGAGATAAGGGGGGGCTGGGGTGTCTCGCCCCCCCCTAAACCCCTAATATTTTTGCATATATATATATATGATGTGTATTTTATGAATTATTTTAAAAAATTAAATAGTAAAAAATTATATATATATAATTATTTTTAACTTTTTATGTAAAATGTATACCCAATATTAATATATTTGCCTCAGTCTTTTTCTTGCAATTGAATTAGTTTTTGGATGTTCTTTTTGCCACGTTAGTCAAATGGCTTGTTAAAGCCAAATTAAAATTGGCTTAGAATGTGAGAAAAAGACAAGCGGCCAATCATAAGATAAGCAGTTTTGTTAGCATTGTTGAACTTGAAGCAAGGTAATATGCAATAATAAAGCATATCCAAGTTCCTAAAAAGTTGTAATTTAGATGATCGGGAGATGGCTGGGTAAGTCGGTGGATGTCTAAGTTTTACATTAATTATTATTGATTTTGAGATTCTTGAACAATTCATTTCCATTATTAAAATGTTTTCTTTTTAATGTTTTTTGTACTATTCATAAAACAAGAATTTTTGCAACCTGAACCTGTGTTTTTATTGCCAAAACCAAGTACAGTTAAGCTTTGTATAGCTTATAAGCTTTGCATCATAAAGGTTCTTTTCTTGCTCTTTAAGAATGGTAAACTGTCTCGAGGAAATTAGCTAGCCACTTCAAAAGCTTTGTCATATTCTTTGATAACTGTGTTGCTATCCCTCTTTTGTAATAGTGCCCCACCTTATAATGTACCTTTGACATTTCTGAACAATTCCTTTTCCATTCACAAAGTTGATGCAGCCTGTAACTGTTTCTTTATTATTGAGACCAAGTACAGTTAGACTTTTTTTTTAGCTTATTAACTTTGCATCATGAAGGATCTTTTCTTGTTTTTTGAGAATGGGAAACTATCCTGAGAAATTCAGCTAGCTACTTCAAAAGCTTTGTCAGATTCTTTCACAGGCGTGTTTTTTTTGTTTTGTTCTCTCCTTTGTGATGGTGCCCTGACATGTAATAGCATCGCTTGATCAATCCTTACAAGATTCTTGAAACTTGTTTTCTATAAATCAGGATCTAAGTACAGCCAAGTCGTCCATTTATATCGGACATCACTAAATTCTTTACTTGCTGTCTGTACAACCATTCACAGTGGTCACAGACTGTGGCAATTACCACCAATTATTTGTCCCTATCAGTGGTTGGAAGTGAGGGGAACTTAAAATCGAAGGATCTTGATTGGTGAAAGAAGAAGTTACATGTGACTGGTCACAACAACTTTGAATTGTATATAGAGGAGCTGAGTTGAGGTTATCTTATAAAAAGTTCCTCTGCTATTGGGGAAGGGGAAGT
This sequence comes from Aquilaria sinensis, assembly GCA_005392925.1. NCBI lineage: Eukaryota > Viridiplantae > Streptophyta > Magnoliopsida > Malvales > Thymelaeaceae > Aquilaria > Aquilaria sinensis. The sequence continues at coordinate 220,650 of SMDT01003270.1, forward strand.
TGCTTCTCTTGTTGTTAGTATGCATAATTATTGTACGTTCGTAATGAAATATATCAAGAGAGAATAAATCAAAATTTTTCGACTTTTGAATTTCTTGCTGATGGCAAAATTTCAATTCCATGTTTGTAAGGCTGAGCTTTAGTTTGCTATGGTGTGATGCAGGCTGTATGGCAGCATTAGAAGCTGAACATTACTTGCAAGAGATTGGATCACAGGAAGGGAAGACTGATTGAGAAAGCCTCTGGCCCAACAGGCTTCAAGTCTGTTCAGAAGTAAGCAAATGTCAAAGGTAATTATGTTGATGGATCATTTAGGTTTCCTGTTGACATTAATAGCCGCTATTCTGGTTGGATGTAGGTCAAATTAGGAGTAGGGGCTTCAAACATTTAAATTGGCTTATGGAAAGCAGTTGTTTAATGGAGTGACTTTGTTGATGAATTTATTCCATAGAATGGGAAATATATGTCGTTTCTGATGTTTCCCCTTCAACTCGTTTATCGAACTGTGACCTGATATTTTGCGAACTGATAAATCATGGAGAGCCAAACGCCTTATCACCTCTGCTACAGGAATCATTTGTTGCCAATGTACCAAAGTAATTATGTTGCTGGATCATTTAGGTTTTGTGTTGAAATCATTGTCTTCAATATCACAGTATACATTGGAACAAAAGTTTTTACAAAATACTGTATTATATCACTGTATTTTGCATAATGTTTACATTTTGTCAAAATACTGCAGTATGCCATGAAATATCCGGTATGTATTGTGGTATCTTGTTTTTTGTGCCACATGTATGAGATAATTTATTCCGGTCATTTTAATCAAAATATCATACATAAATATGTAAAGTAATAAAATATAACTAATACACATTTTGACATATATATTAATCTTTTTTCTTTATTTACAAATAAAATTTAATTTACAAATGATATCAACATAATTTAGATTTGAAAATTATTATAATTCTTGCACAATATAGTTCCTATTTGCTGGAATGGTCCTGTAAAAGACATGTGTTCTTGTACAACATAATATTTATTTTGTTCTATGTATGTATTGCATTTTTTTTAATTCTTTTAAAAAAATATAGTTTTTCATATATATTTTATTTATATTAGGAAAATTATGATGAAAAAAATTTTAATACATATTTAAAGGTGCAAAAAAAAAAATTTATTTAATGTATTCCATCTTAAATTGATAATCTAACATTTTTTGGTGTGAAAATGATAGCAATACACAACACAATATAGCATGCAATATATTTAGGATTTACTGGCAGTAGTGGTATTTTGGGTAAATGTTAACTAAGATCCTCAAAGTATGCTCAGTGTTATACATTCATCCTGAAAATGTTAAATGTTGCACCATTTATCAAGAAAGTATTTAATTGTTGTAGTGGCTGCCTTCTGTCAACTCTTGCCGTTGAAAAGCAACAAAAAGCTGATGTGGAGGCCAACGTGGCTTTTGGGGGGAAGGTTTTATAACGAATGATGCAATGTTTTGTACTTATCAGTACGAATGTGCAACATTAAGCATACTTTGAGGAAGTTAGGTGACGTTTAACCTTTTCTTATTTTATGTTTTTCAGTTGCTGTTTATTGGTGAACATTATTCAGAATAAAATAAGGGAAGTATTATTTTGTGAGAGTTGATAATGTAGAAAGGCGGCTTACCTCATTACAACGTCATCAAACTTGCTGCTTTGCCCTCCCTCATCGAGGCCTGCCTGTGCCCTCAGTATTATGTTATACTCTCTCTCCCTATTTCGTAAAAGATGGCTATTTTATTTTATTTTTATTGAAATTTGACTTAGATATATTTATTTTAATTTATATTATAAAAATTTATAAAAATTATATTTATAAATTAGAATATTTAAGGTACTATTTTTATATAAAAAATTTATGTTTCTACGAGAGATTTTGAAAGAAAAAAATTATAAATTAATTACTATGAATAGTAAATGGAACAAATTTTGTGGGATGGAAGGAGTAATATATAAATATAATTGCGTGACATCCATTCAACCTTTAAATTGTGTTTGTGTTTTAAGGTATAAACAATGTTTCAAATCTTTACTTTCACAAAAAAACTCTTAAATTTTTACTATAACTAGAAATTTTTTTTTTTTGTACACAGAAGCAAGAAAGATTAAGGGAAAGAAACTAATATGTATTAGTTTATATATTTTGATACTATAAAGTGAACTACCTGAAGAAATCAACTTGACATGCTAAAAATTATGTATCTTTTTGTTGGGGAAATGGTCAACACGTACAAATAAAGCTATACCGGGACCAAATATTTTGTTGATTTCACCATACTGAAAGTGTGTATTGATTAATTAATTAATTTGTCATTTACGTGCCCTTTAGTTCGTTGATTTTACTTATGTGCTTAGTATTTCATTATTCTATATAGCTATGATTCTGATTGTCCAAGTGTATTTATTTTTTTTCTTTGTTTAATTTAACAAATTGTAGGAACATTATACACATTTGCACAGATAAAAGAATTGGTATATATTATAATGCCAATAAGGTAAAAAGCCGGGTGAGTTTCACTTTGGATCAAGGTTGTTAAGATCCCGATATGTCGGATCTTAAGATGTTGCGAGCCCATAAGTCAATATTATGAAACATTGTTAGAAAGTAATAGCATTAGGATATGATGAGATCGGGTAGAATTTCGATTAAGATCTTAAGAATGGTAGGATCTTTCGATCCTATTGATTCTACTTGATATTACTTTTTATTGGTTACATTTGTATTTTAACTCAAATTACAAAATTTTAAGTGATTGTGCCTTTATCACCCAAGTCGGGCTACCCCAACTAGTGGTTTTATGGCTTGAATTGTAAAATAAACAAAAAAAAAAAAACAAAGCTCATCATTCTCTCATTTAGAAAATAAAACTCAAAGCTTTTAAAAACACTTCCATAAGTCTGCTAGTTATTGTGTTAGTTATGTTTGTTTATAAATTTCTTTTAGATTTGTATTGGTTATTATGTTAGTTATGTTGATGTATGCTCTATTGGGCTCGAACTTTATTTCTACTATAACACTAATTGTATTGTATCATTGTTGTGACATCTAAATATTATTAAGTTTCTAATATAATTTATCTTTTATATGAATTATATTCTTTATTATAAGGAATTTTGATCTTTTAGTAGAATCTTATGATCTACAGTCCGACTTTACAATTATGATCTTTTATGATGAAAAACGATCTTAGATATGATCCTGATTTTAATAACATTGCTTTGAACAAATCTCTAATTATTCCTTTATGGGTGCTTGATTGGGAACTTACAACAACCTCCTCATGGTTCCACCTAATCTACACTTTGCCCCTTTTATTTTTTAAAGCATACACTTTGCCATGTGCTTCTTTTATACTATTTGACAATGATTTCTGAAATTTTAATTTAAACTGTACAATAATCATCTTCTAGTAATTTCAATTTCTTCAATTTTTTTTCACAGTTAGTAGAAATTTTATTTTATCAATTTTTATTCTCTATGACTATAAATGCATTTTCACACTATAAATATAGATCAGTATTTTTTAAATATAAGTTAACTATGAAAAAAATATCAAAAGTATTGAAATTATTGGAAAATATTTGCCAGACAATTCAAATTAGGATTTTAGAAGATGTTACCGAATAATGTATAGGAAGTAGGGGCAAAGTGTATGTATTTGAAAATAGAAAGGCAAAATGTATGTTAGGCCAAACAATAGGGGTGTTTTTGTAATTTTCCCTTGATCAATTAACTTAACGTTATATAATCAAAACTTTTACGACTGAAAAAATAACTCGTGTATTTAATACCTTGGTTGAAATTAATGGCCGGAATTCTAGTTGGAATGTAGGTCAAATCAGGAATGTTTCAGACATTTGATTTGATCTTGGAAAGGGATTCGTTTAATGGAATGGCTGTATTGATGAATCTATTCCATAGACTGGGAAGTGTATATATATTTCTAATGTTTGCCCTTCAACTTGTACATGGAACTGTGGCCTAATAATGTTTACCCCTGCTACAAGAAGGTAGGCAGCTTTTCTTGGTCCCGGTTAAGAGTAGGACAGGAATAAATTGTATATATTGAGAAATTTCCATGCTTATGCAGAATTTAGCCATCTATTGTAGACTGAAGCTGTTGGTAGGTCTGTTCCGGACGTCGGACGAACACTTGACATGCTCTCATCCATCAGATTGCGTAGAACGACCACTTCGAGGCACGCAGGTTAGCGGTTTATCATTTTGGTATTTCGCATCATTTTACAATATTGGGTAAATTGCATGTATTAACACCAACCTTTTAATTCTGTTTTTGTTCTGACTCTAACATTGAATTTGTTCATAATGCCTCCATAACATAGTTAGAACGTTACATTTTGAACTTTTTGTTTATGGAATCCGTTATCCCAGATAGAAAATGCCACATTATCATAGGATTATTGGAAAAAATGCTTATTTTAATCCCTGTAAAAATTTTCTTTGCCAAAAAAAGCATTAAAACTTTCAAATATAATAAAAATACCAGATCTTACCTCTCCTTCCTCTCTAGTGGCCCCATCTCTAGCCAACCCTCCCCTCCCTTCTCCTGCCAACTCTCCGGCCAACTTTTTGGGCTCCCCTCCCCTTCCCTCCCAATCTCCAGTCGACTCTTCAGCCTCCTTCTTCGGCCAACTATCACCTTCATATGCCTCCCTCACCCGCTATCATTATGCACCCATAACTACCATCCCTCACCTATCTCACCTATCCCTATTGTCCCTCGCCTATCCCCACTTCCTCTCCCTCATCCCTGCCATCTCTACCCGACTCCGTCGCTCATCTACCTGCAATTTCGTCACAATTCATTGTGATTCCCGAGAGGGAGGCTCAATTTGTCCAAATTAAGGCTGATTTGTCACTCCTTCGCCTTCCATTAATCCAAATCCGACTGATTTGTGAGAGGGAGAGGAGGCCGATTAGTTTAAGTCTACCCAATTTGTCTAGGTCATCCTCTTCGTGATGGTTGAGACGGCAGCTGAAATGATTCCGATGCAAGGAAAAGGAGGCAAACGAAGGAGAAAGTTGGCCAGAGAAGGGAAGTGAGGGTTGGCAGGAGATAAGGTTGCCGGACAGGGAAGAGAGGTAGGAGACGGTATTTTTGTTAGATTTAAAGGTTTTAATATTTTTTTTTGGCAAATGAAATTTTTACAGTGGTTAAAACAAATATTTTTCATATAATCCTATGATGATGTGATATTTTCCATCTGAGATAATGGAATTAAGGCCGAAAATGGAATGTTTTAACCCCATTAGAGAGATGCTACAAATAAATTTGAGGTTGAGGTTAAAACAGAGAAAGAATTAAAAGGTTGGGGGTTAACGCATGCAATTTACTCTATAACATAGATATGTACGTAAAATGGCACATTATATAATTAATACACATATTTTAACATAAGTATTGATGTTATTTCATTTTTTATTTCAAAAAAAATTTAGTTGATAAATTATATGAACATGATTGAGTTTTTGAAATTGTTTTAATTCTTTTCTGATTTTAATATATATTAAGGAAATTATAGTGAAAATAATTATATTAAAACAATTACTTCATCTGTACCATTTTAGATGATGCGTTTTTTTAGGCACAGATATTAAGATATGTAATTATGTGGTTCTTTTCATTTTTACCCTTGATGCTAAAAAAAAAAATAATTCTTTTTGGGTTTTGTGTAATGAGGGTTTAAATGAGTATTAGAAAAAGATTTTTTTTTTGTTTTATGTAGAGAAAGTTTAAATAGAGCAATAAGAGTAGTTAGAAGTTAAAAAATTTTGAAAAAGGATACAACTCATACTTTTTAGGATAGCCCAAAAAGAAATTTTAGGAAAGAGAGAATATAATAATTGAAATAAAATATTTTTACTTTAATAAGTTCAAGACCAATTAGAAAATTCAATAGATTAGTAACTAAAATATAGCAATAATTAAATGTTACGAACTTTGCACACAATTTAGTCCTTAGGTATTCAAAAGACCCTCAACTTACCCAACTATATGAGTTTGTCGATGGGTCAGAACTTAACAAATTTTAGTTCTTCAACCTTGCAAAACATCATGAGTCGATACCTTGAAATATTACCAAGAGTCTCCATTACCATTTTTAATTTGTTATAAGATATCCTCTTAATTAAAAAATGTTCAAATACACCATCTTCTACCTCAACCTCAGGCAATTTGCGCCTTCAAATGTATTGAATGAGTAAAAAGGAAAAACGGAAAAAAAAAAAGAAGGAACCTAAAGAATTGTGCCTCCAACGCTCTCTCAACCAAACTTAACTGAGTCAAAGCTAGAACTTACAGCCCAACAAAAATATTGAAAGAGAATCACCAAAAATTTGTTTAAAACCCTATACTTGTCAGCACTCCGCACAACTTCTTCCCAGGAGAGACCTCTCCCCCATTATCATCCCAAACACAAGCATTGTCAGTGAAAAAAACCCAGGAATTTGATTGAGACCCAATAAGCTGCTGTTGGAATCCTTAAATGGGTGGTGAGGAAGAGGAAGAAGGCAAAGAATACCTGTTCAAGATAGTTCTAGTAGAAGAAGTCTCAGTTCGCATGGAACGAGGTTTGTAGTAATTCCAAGGCCACGATCTGGTTTGAGTTTTTTTACGCTATCAATCTCCACCACCTCCGTCTAAAACTCAACCTCTCGCTTGTGGTTGATGGAAGAGATAGCATATTTAAATGTTTCTGAGCTAGAGTGTTTTTAAACTTGAATGTTTTTTCTGATAAATTCAAAGAGAACAATGAGTATCTTGTAATATTTACATCAAGAAATTGAGCTAAAAGACCACCTCGCACCATTTTGTAAAGTTCAGGGACTCCAATTTACTGAGTCTCTAAGCCAAGGACCAACTCGTATAAGTTGAATAATTTGGGGAACCATTGCAACATATTCTACTTTGTACAACCCAAAATGTTTGTAACATTTTTATGTTTAGAAACTTACTTTACCATATTACCGTGTAAACCCTAGGTTACATAAGTTCACCACCTAGGCTGACGAATTGGAGTCACCGCGTGAATGGCGACTTTAAAGCGGATTCACCTCTAATTCGCGAATTAATTATTCGAGTTCGCGAATCGGTGAACAAATTTACTTGCATTTGAATTTTAGATGTGTTGGCCGACGGAACTAAGATAGGGTCAACAACATAATTATGGCAGCAAGTCAGCAAATCTTATCATCTTCACATTAATTGCATTTATTAGGCTTTACTCATTGACTTTGCATTAATTGTATTTATTAGGCCAAAGCATTTACACGATACAGTTTTTTTTTTTAAAGAAAAAAATCTGCAGTGGCCATGCTCAGGAGCCTATTTTCACTTTAACAACATATTTGAGGCTTCATTTACTATGAAATTATTAGACGAGTAACAAACAATTATATAAATGAATATATGTATGTATGTATATCATGCTTTTGAGACGCTCCAGCTTTTAATAATTTTATGATTTATATGAATTTCCGCTTCCACTTTTGCTTACACTACTAAAAAAAGATAATTTAGCGATGACAAAATTAATTACGGCTAAAAACAGTTACTAATTAGAGACAACAAACAATCACTAAAAGTCAGGTGAAAGTTTAGTGATAGTTGTCTGTTATAAATGAGATATTAGAATATCCACCCGGTGTATATACACCAATTAATGCCGTTAAGTCCTAGAGAGTTAATTTCCATTAGGAAGTTTTGAAAGGGATGGAACATTTAAAAAATCTGGAGATAATCAAGCAGTTATCCTTTTTAGAGTCCTACTTTTATGCAATAATTTCCTAATAAACCATAAAACCCACGATCTATGCCTCCCTAAAATCCATTCTCACCCCCTCTCTCGGAAAAGATAAACCAGAGTAGAAAACCCAACGTCCGCTGGAGCCATTTTTCTCGTCCTCTGTTGTCGGGTCATTGGGTCGTCGTTGGGGAAGCCGCTGCGGATCTTAGATGAGGTCGCAAGAGGTGCAACGGTGGCCTGCATTCGAAGGGGAACAAGGGAGGATGCATGTGCTCCTGTGGGTAGTTTGCCGTATGAGGGATTCACGATTCGTGATTCACAATTTGCGCTTTTCGTTGGTAAAAATCAATTGGTTCATCAAGTTGCGTCTGAAACCAAAATTGGTGTATTGTGAGTGTGTTCAGATTGTGTTTTTCAATTTGATTATGCCTTTGTTTTTTGTATTGATTTGCAATACAACTAAGTTCAGTTTGTATTGTTCTATGTGTGTGTTGTGTTGTTCGGGCCAATTCTGTAATATGTAAAGCATGTATGGATATGAGCATGAAATGTGTTGATCTGAGTGTTGGATGTATTGATCTGAATGGGAACAAAGTAGCAACCCAATATTTTTCAAAAAGATATATTTGTGGTGCAGTTTGATATATTTGGAATGTATTATTGGGGTTTTGGGTCTGATTATGGTATATATCATGTGGTTGAATTGTTTAATATAACGAATGTATAGAATAATACAATGGATTTCCAGATTAATACATTCGATTTTAAGTTTAATACAAGGAATGTATAAAAGGATACTTTGGATTTCCAGAATGATACATTGGATTTCCAGGGTAATACATTGAATTTCTATTTTAATACAAGGAATCTATATAATGGTACATTGGATTTCTAGATTAATACAACGAATGTATAGAATAATTTATTGAATTTCCATATTAATACATTGAATTTCTAGTTTAATATAAGGAATGCATAGAATGATATTTTGGATTTCCAGAATGATACATTGGATTTCCAGAATAATACATGTAATTTCTAGTTTAATACAAGGAATATATATAATGGTACATTAAATTTCCAGATTAATACATTTAATTTCCAGAATTATTTTCAACTTGTGGGTTTTCTTTCAAGTAAAAAACTATGATATACCAACTATCAGAACGCATAACTATTTAAAAAAATAAATAAATAAATAAAAATTGATATAATTGTCGAATAAATTATAAGTTGGGTGAAGAAGGTGGGAATCACTGAATTTAAAATTGGTATGGATAATAACTATATTAAATATTTTATTAAAGGTAAATAGATCACACTTATCACCTAATCGTGACAATTATCCTAACCAAAACTAATTTTCATATTTTTTTAAAATAACCGCCTGCTTAATGTTGCTTAACGTTTCTTGACCGGGTGTATGTCCACCCGGTGCATCTAAGAATTTTCGGTTATAAATATTTAGCGATGGCTTTAGTGATGTCTTGCTTTAGCTAAAATCCCAAAAATTAGTTATGGTTAACATTTTCTAAATCTCTACCAAAATTTGTAACATGTAGTCCTTATTAAAAGCCGATGAAATACCTATACCCAGTTGTCACTAAAGTATACCCTAATTAAAAAAGACTTGCCCTCACTAGTCGCGTAAGAGCTCTAGCCGGTTAGTTATTTTTTATGCTAATTTTTCATCTCCTTTAACGTAGATAATCTTTTTTTAATATGTAAATAACACAAGTTGTCCATAAACTATACCAATGTTACTTAATCGTGCTGAAACTATCAGGCGTTGCACAAATCATCCTCAAACTATTTAATTGTTGTCATTTTATCTTGCTTTCAATTAAACCATTAAATATGGATGAAAAAATGACGTGGCTGCTGATGTGGCACCACTTTTTCATCCATCTTTAACGGTTTAGTTGACGGCAAGATGAAATAGCAACAATTAAATAGTTTGAGGATGATTGGTGCAACGCGTGGTAGTTTCTGGATGATTAAACAATATGGGATATAGTTTATGGACAGCTGGTGGCATTTACCCTTTTCTAATTGTTATGTGATTTTTGCCCTAACCGTAAGTGCACAGTGGACGTTGAAGTTGGGTGAGAAAGAGTATCGTTCCCATGAAGATTGATTGATTTACTTGCCAAGTACCATTACTTTAAGTTAACTTTAGCTAAACAATCAATGTTAAATAAGAATTTATGTCAGACAAACAATTAACTAAACTTAGCTAATGAAATGCTACTAACCTAAGATACAATAATGCAAAGTAAATTTGTGGATTTTATTAAGTTACTAAAGCACATTTCCTATGGGTTCACTACTTATCTTGATTAAGTGGTGAATTCAAGTGAGTGAGTTAATTTTCAATGCTTGTTGGTAAAGTTGCTCAATTAAATTCTTATTTTCTCAAGTGAAAGAACTAATCTCTCTAACCTAAACTTAATAAGAATTTCCATCCGATTACAAACTTAGAAAGAGACATTAAAGTTTGATTTACTTATACCTAATGACTTAGACTAATTTCCCAACAATCCCATAGCCTTTAAACTCTTTTCCTAGGTCCAATATCTTCTAATCTTTTCCAAGAGTTTAGAAGCAATTTATAGTGCAACCAATTATGGCCATCAACTAGGTAACATAACAATAAGCATAAGAGAAGAGTAAACAAACATTTGATAGAAAACCAACATCACATAACCATAAATTCATCCAACATAAGCAATCAAAGTATTTAAATCAATATAAAGTGCTAAAGAAAACTACTCCATAACTAAACTAAACATAACCATGGAAATGAAATAAAAAGCATTCATGTTCAATCTGAAGAAAAGGAAGGAAGAAAGAACCCAAAGTCTATAGTTGCCCAATTCCTTAAGCTCCTATATGTCTTCAAGTGCTCCAAGTCTTTTCCATGTAATGCCCAAGAGTGCCCCACGAGAAGGTGAAAGACAAATGCAACATATGTGACAATGGAAACTTATCTTAAGCTTGAGGAAGAAGAGATAGAATGCCCAAGTTTCTAGATTTTTCTAAAGGATAAGCTTATTCATCTTCACCTACCACCTAAAGGATAGAAGCCCCTCACCAATGGCAAGCCAAAGTTCAAAATAGAAGGCAGGGGACCACAAAACCCGGGCATATGGGCTCTGAAGTGCCCAAGGAGGTCATTTGACACTGGAGCGCCAAAAGCTCGACAGGCACTGGCACTGCAGCGCCCAGGACGCAACCTCAGCTTCTAGTACCTTTGAATTGTGGTGTGCTGCAGCCCCAATAAAATGTGATTCCACATTTTTTGTTTTTCACTTTGCTCACTCCCGAACTGATCCGATGCTTTGGTTCCATTCTCCACCCTACAAAATGACAATCCAAAGTGAGAAATGGAAAAAAATGTAGTGTGATGATGTAGAAAAAAAAAGCTTGAAAATGCTTAAAAGTTAATAATTTTGACTTAACAAATTGACATATATCACTAATATATGTCATGCAGTGGGGATGTGTACTTAAAAGTTTGGTGAAAGTTTAGCAATGGCTGTCTGTTGCTAATGTCTAGTGATGACTTGCCTTCGCTAATGTAGTAACGGTTAATTGCCACTAGATTATGATAAGTTTTTTTCCTTCCATTTCTTGTTTGTTTATTTTGAGAATAATCAATTCCAATTCTTTTGGTTTTTTTTTTCTGATCGAGATGTATGGATAAATGGATCTACGAGTCCATAAAAAAAATATAGATTATAATATAGTTTGATTTTTTTTATGGTTAAAAAATTCATTCATCTTATTTTCAAAGGATTTTCTGGCTAGACATTGGGAATATTATTTTATTGATCACTAATCATAATATTAGTTACTTGGATACAAAGAAGGACCTTAAATAAATTTCATACTTCTTTTATAAAAAATTATGAATGACCAAATTTTTAAAAGTGATATTCAAAGGTATTGATGGTTTGTCCTTACTAACCCGCCATGGACTAGCAAAGACCAGCTATCACTAACTTTTGGCTAGAGGTAGTGATGACTTGCCCTCGTTAACAGTTTATGGACTAGCAAAGGTTAGCTGTCACTAACTTATGGCCAAATCTAGTGACGGCTTACCCTCGGTAGACTTCCATCTACTAGTGACAACTGAGCAGTTGCTAGTCCAAAAATTTTTAAAGTGAATATGCCTTTCCACACATGTATTCACGAAGTAGAACTCTTTCCCGACCAAAGAAAAGAAACAGAACTCTTCGTTGCTCCCATCCTACAATCTATGCAAATGTCCGATGATGCGAGAAGAGAAAAAGCAATGGAGAAGTGTGCTTGGGCTATGGATAGAAATCATGTGGTCAATTAAAGCCCTAAAAGCTCCAATGTTTAGCATCATATCCTCATCAAATGCGTGGTCGAGTTGTTTTTGCTGTTGACGGAAAGCTTGTTGATCCGATTGTTCAATAAAAGTCAAAGGAGGAGTCGGTGTAGGAATTGCAAGAAACAGTTAAGGCTAAGCTGGTTGATGGCAGTGGAGAACACCATACTTGTAAGGTAAACCTTACACATGAGTTCAAACTTGGAATTTGTATTTTTTGTCATCAGTAGTCGGATAATCTTGGTGATTTTATTTGCTTAATTTATTTTGGTTTTTCTTTCCATCTTGTTCATGCTGTTGAACAAAGGAACTCAACATGCCTTTAATTTTAGTGACAAGCTATTCAAGGAGATATGGGATCTCAACTTTGAAGTAGTTGTCCAGGTTGATCTATTTTAGCATTTGATTTTCCAAATTTTTAGTTCTTTAAAATTAATATTAGTTCATCTTGGTTAACTCTAGTTTCTTTGTTGCTAGCTGCAATATTGTTGTAGGTTTTGAGGCAAAAGGCAACATCCATGAAGTAGGATTATACTGAAATGACTACTACAGTAAGATAATTAACAATTCAAGCTTGTCATTTTTTGTAGCGGTCTTTCACTATAAAAATAATTTCACCAACCTTTACAATGGCCAATGTAAGTGATTTTTCACTGAGTTGCTTGGATTTCTTTTAGCAAACAAGCTACAGTTTATTTTAGTTGTGTATTCTACTGTTAGTTCAATATTATTTGTTCCCAAGATTACTTCTAGCCATATTTCTTTAAAAAGGGGTATTTTTTGGCATACATAGAATTAGACAGTTGATATCCGGAGACGTCTTCGCTGGAGGACATGGTGGTGTTTGGAGGGACTTCCTGAGGAGGAGAACGCCCGAAGTTGAGATTTCCCAGGGAGTGGTGCCGGAAAAGCCCAAAAGGAAAGGTTAGGAGGTCCCCGGGATGTTTTTCCGGGGAGGAGCCTCCGACGCCCAAGTTAGTTCACTGAGAGGTGAAGGAAAGAGAGCACTCAGGGGTTTAGTGGCCTTGCCTGCTCGTATCCTCTCAGCTGACTGACCAACCATTTGCAAGGGGCTGCTCTTTGGTATTTATAGAAGTGTCTGGCCCGTTCAGATCGTGACACGTGTTCGGTCAGATCTGCTGTGTACCTTTGGACACAGGGGACAAGTAGCTGTTTGTAGGCTCCCTCGAGCCTTGGTCCGAGACAGGTTGTGACAATACCTGGGCGGCGTCGGCGTGTCAGAGCGTCGTTTGAGGTGACATGGTGCGTCTGTGGGTGATGTGTCAGAGGCTCCTTAAATGCTCCTGCCGTATTCCCGATGTCTTTGGGCGAGGTCGTTCTCTGGGACGAACACCCTTCTTCGGGAGTTATGCTCGCAGTTCAGGGCGCTGCCTAGCTCGCAGTTTCCGCCTTCGGGAAAACCTCTCTTGCTTGCGGTAGCTGATTCTTCTACCCTGAAGGCGGTCCGTTTAATCCTCCGAGGGGGCTGTCTGCACCTTTTGGAGCTCTCTGGGGTACTAGGCTAGATCCCGAGTTCGAGGCACTGGAATTCGCCTAGTTCGAGGTCAGTACTAGTGCCTCTCTCGGATGGTGCTGGGCTTCCCGAGCATGCTTTTGATAGGAGGTATGTTCTAGGAGAGGCGATAGTCCTTCGGCTATCACATGCCCCCCCCTTAGAAGCCGAAGTAGGGACTTTGGCTTTTGTCAGCTTTTGGAGGGTACTCTTCGGGGCTTTATGCATGGTAGCTGCGCCGAAGATACACCTTTTGTCTGTAGACGTAGCACAGACTGTCCCTTGGTGTCTCCGAGGTAGCCTATTGTCTGTAAGCTTTGTAGGTCACTGAAACGTCTCGTCTTGTGATCAGGCGTGTCAGTCTGGAGCGGCGCGCTATTCATTAGAAAGCGTGTTCCCTATTCGGCGTGATTGCTGACACGTGGCACGCCGTCATTGGAGAGGGTTACGTCGGTTATAGCGGGCGTGTCTTTTTATGCAAAATGGGTAATTATGGCGATGATTCGCCTTCGCCCAGCACTTATGACGTCGATTCGCCTACCCTTCCTCGGCCTATATATACCCTTAGTCCTTCATAACCCCCTTTTGCTTTTGCTTTTGCTCTCTTCTGTCTCTCAACTGCTGCAGTGTTTTTCCTGCTCTCTCACGGTGGTGCTTCTTGACAGAGTGGTTTTCCGGCCACCATTTCACGACGGCGTCCTCAAATCCAGATTTTGGCAAAACGTTTGGTGGGTTTTAGCTTCCAGTTTCTTCTGTTTTTCCAAATTTTTTCTTCGAAATAGCTTTTTGCCTTTTTCCGAACTCGGTTTTTTGCCAGTCATGCCTATTCCCGAAAGCTGGGAACCCCTTCTTTCTCACCCCTGCTGCACCACTTCTGCAAAACTTAAAAAATGGAAAAAGAAGTTCTTCCTTCCTTCCTACGTCACTACGAGGTTGCCTCGTTCGGACCAATATAGCTTTTCAAACCGTAGTGACGAGGTTACTGTTTTCCGTGCCCAACTGAAGGCCGGACTTCGGTATCCTCCGCCGAAGATGGTTTGCGATTTCTGCGATTTCCATCGCATTGCCGTAAACCAACTTCCGCCGAACTCGTACTGCTATTTCAATGCTTTTCTTTGTATGTGTGGTGTCTTCGGTATAGAGCCACACTTTGTCATTTTTCTGCAGTACTACAAGCTCTTCGTGGTCCCAAAGGGTGGCTTCTATTTCATGCTACCTCGGGGGTCAGGGAGCAAAAAATACAAGTTCACCTTTGCCAACAAAGACAGCTGGCGAGGGTGGCAACAGAAATTCTTTTTTATGAAGAAGGAGGAGGCCTGGTCGCATGTCCCGACGAAGTGGGCTCAGGGAAAGCTCGTGATGGATGTCGTTGACCCGAAGATGCTGTTAACTCCCGAGTTAACACCCATTTTTGCGGACTTTGACAAGCGCATCCGAGCGGTCTCTGACTGGGATTCCGAGGTCCCACCGCGCCCCCTTTACCCCTTTCCAATTAACTGGAAGTTGATGACCGAAGAAGTACTTCGGGAGTTGAAGGTGGTAAAGGAGCACGAAACGGACCTCGAGATGCCGGCTCCTGCCATTGCTGGGAAGGACTCCTGGCTGGTAAAACTTCTTCAGAAGGACATTACTTATGCGGATTTTTTCGAAAGTAAGTCATCTCCTGGTCCCCTTGTTTTAATTTCATCTTGGACTTACGCTGATGTTTTCTCTCTTTTTCAGAGATGGGCGACGATACTGCTGCCTATTACCGATCGCTTTTCGTCGGGCAGGCCGAGAAAGGCGAACAAACAAAGAAGGCTGCCTCCCGAAGACGGAAGGCGGCTGGCGGGGGGCCTCCGGTGGCCAAGCGATCGAAGAAGACCGTGCCCCCTCCTATGCCGGAGATTTTCCGAGGAGGTGGGCGAGGAGCCCGAGGTAACCGTTGCTGCGCCTTCGACCGAGGTCGGTGCAGATGTCGGTCCTTCAAGCCCTAACTCGGCGGCTCTTCTGGACGCTTTGGTGGAAGCCCCTTCTGCCGAAGATCGCCGCAAGAGGAAAGGGAAGGAGATTTCTTCTGAGGGGGCCCTGGATTCTGGCGACGATGTTGCCGAAGTGCCACCAGGTTTGATGCCTTAGACACTTAGTTTCTGAATTTTTTGGCAGCTACTTGTGTTTGACAATTTTTCTGCTTTTGTCGTGCAGAGGAGATTCTTCCTCCGGATTGGGTTGCCGACCATGCCTGGAAGCGGGCCCTTCGGGACGCCCATATCTCGAAGGGGAAGATTCCGAAGGAGCCGTTTTGGTCCTTTACGGAGGACATGGACATGTACTCCGAGGACTGCCCGCTCATGGCCAAGGAGATTGCAAAGGGGGTCCTGACTGAAGCTTCTTTCAGGGCCCTTGCGGGGGCTCATCCGGATGATGACTCCCTCGCTGCGAAGCTTTCCAAGCACGCCGCCCAGGTGTGCTTCTCTCCTTGCCCCTTTTTCGCCTTTGATTTCTTCTAAGCATTTACCTTTCCTTTTTTGCCTTGTCTCATTCTTGGCTCTGTTTTTCTGCAGCCGCTGGGATATGCCGGATTCCTCAGAGTTCGGGTGGCGAGGCAGGGGATGTACCGGGCCGCCGCTTCAAAGACTATAGAACAATACCCGACCCAGTGCGCGGACCTGCTTGCTTGAAACAATCAGCTGGCCCAGACTTCGGCGTCAGAGATTGCTGCCCTTCGGGAGGAGTTTGCGAAGGAAAAAGAAGAACTTATAAAGGACTCCTCCCAGAAGATTTCCGACCTCGGCGGAAAAGTGGCGGAGCTGACTTCGGTTAATGAGGCACTTCAAAAGGAGAAGTCGGATTCTGCGGCTCTTCTGGCGAAGGCGGAGGCCGAGAAAACCGCACTTCAAGCCGAGGTCGATTCTTCGAAGAAGGGGAAGGATGAGTCGAGAAAAAAGAAGGTGAAGGCATTAAGGAAAAAGGTTGAAGACCTGGAGAAGGAGCTTAATGATCTTGGTGTCGAGAAGAGGAAATCCGACGAGATGACCAAAGTTGGTTTTCAAGACGGGTTTTGTCTCGTTCGTCATCAAGTTCTTCTGAAGTTTCCAGATCTCGACCTTTCTTTCCTGGAGGCCCTGAATATTCCTGAGGGACCTCGGTGGACTTGGTCCAAGCTCGAGCACTTGAACCTGCCTCAGACTCTTCCGGCACGGGTGGTGGCGGAAAAGGATGCAGGGGCTAGTGGCTCTCGGGACGCCGAGAATCCCTAATTTTTCTCAGGCCCCTTCTGCCTTCTTTTTCTCTTTCCTTGTACTCTTTCTTTCTTGGTAGTCCTTCTTCTTTGTAAGCCGATCTTGTCTGTCAATAAAGACTTTTTTTCTTTCCTGTAAGAAATTTTGGCTAAGTCTTTTTTTGTGAGATTGTTCATTCCTTTTTGCCCCGAACGTGTTTGCTCAAGAGACTTCGGAAGATTAGATTGGTTGTCTGTAAGCCTTTGTATTTAGAAATTCTCGCAAGGTTTTACATTTCCTATTGTCCCGAGCATGCTCGCTCGAGGGACTTCAGGAAATCACACCCATGCTTATTCTGGCGACCATCTTCGCGGAATTTTAGTATTTCTTTTGTTCAAGAATCTTTCTTTCAGAAGCCCGTGTAGCTAGAAAATTTTTCTAACTTTGTACAATGTAAACCCTTTCGTCAAGATTCTAAGCATAGAACTTTTTCAAGGCATCTGAATGCCAAGTGTTTTTTAATTCCACGCCTTCGGCGTCACCGAGCTTGTACACCCCTCTTCGTACTTCGGCAAGAACCAGATAAGGTCCCTCCCAATTCGCGCGAAGTACGCCGTGTGACGGCCTCCGGGGTGCGAATTCCGCCTTTCGGAGAACGAGGTCACCCTTTTTTATTCCTTTTGGCCTAGCTCGCAAGTTTATAGCGGCGGCCACTCTTTGCTGGAAAGCTTTCCTTCTTAGTTCCGCTATTTCTCTATGTTCGCCGACGAGGTCGAGCTTGGTTCTTAAGCCGAGGTCATTTCCACTTTCATCAAATACCTGCACTCGTATTGATGGTCGCACTACCTCTATTGGGATCAAGGCCTCCGTACCGAAGACGAGCGAGAAAGGAGTTTCCCCTGTAGCTCTTCGGGGCGTTGTTCGGTAGCTCCATAGCACGCTTTGGAGTTCTCCTGGCCATTTCCCTTTTGCCTCCCCCAGTCTCTTTTTTCAGACCATCTTTTATGGTCCTGTTAGATACTTCCACCTGCCCATTGCTTTGGGGGTGAGCTACCGGGGCGAAGTGCATCTTTGTTCCGAGGTTGCTGATAAACTCTTGGAATCCTTTGTCTATGAACTGGGATCCGTTATCAGCCACTAGCACCCTCGGTATACCGAATCTGCATACTATGTTTTTCCATACGAACTTGTGCACTTCTCTTGCCGAGATAGTCGTCAAAGGTTCTGCCTCGACCCATTTAGAGAAATAGTCTACTGCGACTATACAGAACTTCACGCCCCCAGGCGCTGTCGGGAGAGGCCCGATAAGGTCTATGCCCCAAACTGCGAAGGGCCAGGGATAGTTTGCCGAAGTCACCAGTTCCGAGGGTGTTCTCTGGATTTTTGCATGTCTTTGGCAATTACCACATTTCTGGACGAACCGCCTGGCGTCTTTCCTCAGGGTAGGCCAAAAGTATCCTTGGCGAAGTATCACCGCTGCCAGGGCGTCGGTTCCGATGTGCGAACCACAAGCGCCTTCGTGAACTTCTTGGAGGATTATTTCAATATCCTCTTCGCCAACACACCTCTGTAGCGGATTTGCATATCCCTGCCGATATAGCTCTTCTCCAATCAGAAAGAAACGACCGGAGCGTCTCCGCACTTTTGCTGCTTCATTGGGGTCTTCGGGGAGCGTATTGGTTTCGAGATATGTTCTTATTGGGTCTTTCCAGCTTCTTCCCGAAGTCATTATGCTCAGCACTGTAATGCTCGGCTGGCTTAGCACCTCAGTATATGCTTTTGATTTTGCCAATTCATCTGCCTCAGCGTTATGTCTGCGAGGCACGCTCTTGATTCGTACGGTGTCGAATTCTCAAATAAGCTTCGTTACTAATTCATGGTATTTTGCCAGTGTTGGATCCTTCGCCCCGTAGTCCCCTGCTGTTTGCCGAACTACTAGCTGGGAATCGCTATGGGCTTTCAAGTTTCTGACACCAATTTTTCTGGCCAGGCGCAAGCCCGCTATGAGGGCTTCATATTCAGCCACATTGTTAGTGACATTGAAGCTGAACTTAATGGCCTTCATTACTTCCAGGCCTTCGGGGCCTCTGATGCTCACCCCTGCTCCTTGGTGCTCGGCGCCCGAGGCACCATCAACGTACAAAGCCCATTCTGGCTCATTTTCATCGGGACTTGGGTGGCTGTCCTCGGTAATGGGGACCTCGGCAATGAAATCTGCCAAGGCTTGAGCTTTTATGGCTTTCTGAGGTTCGTAGGTGATGTCGTGTTCGCCAAGCTCTATACACCATTTGGAGAGCCTTACCGAATGGTCAACCTTCTTCATGACGTCCCGAAGGGGTAGGATACTTCGGACGATGATGGGGTGAGCCTGAAAATATGGTCGCAGCCTTCTTCCTGCCAGGACCAAGGCATATATAGCTTTCTGTAATAAAGGATACCTGATTTCGGCGCCGTGCAGGGACTTGGTCACATTGTAGACTGGCCACTGCTTCGGCCCTTCCTCTTTCACAAGGACTGAGCTTACTGCTTTTTCTGTGACGGTGAGGTACAACACAAGAGGTTCTCTTTCACAGGGCTGTCGCAAAGTGGGCAGGCGAGCCAAGTAGATTTTGAGTTCTTCCCAAGCTTTTTGGCAGTCCTCATTCCAAGGACGATCATCACTCCCGAGGTCATCCTCCCTTTTTGCTGCCTTAGTGAGGACTTTGAAGAATGCTCGACACCGGTCTCCATATCTGGAAATAAATCTGCTGAGGGAGGTTATTCTTCCAGCAAGTCTCTGCACATCTTTTATTGTGGCAGGAGTTCGGAATTCCAACAGAGCCTTAATTTTTTCTGGGTTAGCATCAATGCCTCTTTCTGATACCACGTACCCAAGGAACTTTCCCGAATTTACCCCGAAGGTGCACTTCTCGGGGTTAAGGCGAATTCCGAAGGTTCTGAGCTGGTGAAAAGTCTCCCTTAGGTCTGTGACATGGTCAACAGGAAGCTTGCTTTTGACTATCATGTCATCTACGTAGGCTTCCATGTTCCTCCCTATTTGGTCGTTAAAGACCTTGCTCATCAACCTCTGGTAGGTGGCTCCTGCGTTTTTGAGCCCGAAGGGCATCCTGGTGTAACAGTACGTCCCCCCCTCGGTGATGAAGGCTGTTTTTTCTTCGTCTTAGGGGTCCATCTTTATTTGATGGTAGCCGCTGAAGGCGTCTAGGAAACTTAGGAGCCCGTATTCGGCAGTTGAATCTACCAGTTGATCTATTGGCGGGAGAGGATATGAATCTTTTGGGCAAGCATTGTTCAGGTTTCTGAAGTCGATGCACATCCGAAGTTTGTTGCTTCCTTCTTTTGTGGCGATCACCACATTGCTTAGCCATTCGGGGTACTTGACCTCCCTGATTACATCTGCCTCCAATAAACGTTGGACTTCGGTTTTGACGAAGTCATTTTTATGGGCTGAGATGCCTCGTTTCTTTTGCCGGACAGGCTTTGCTTCCGGACTTACTTTGAGGCTATGTTGTATTACGCGCGGATTTACCCCCGGCCTGTCTTTCGGCGAGTAGGCGAACAGGTCTTTATTCATTACCAGAAAGGATACAAGTTTTTTCTTATCTCCTTCGGACAAGTTTTTTCCTATTTGGGTACTTCGTCCTGGGATAAGTTCCACTTCTTCCATTTCCACCTTGCCAGAAACTTCTTTCTCGCCATTTTTTGACTTTGAAGCCCCTTCTTCTACAGCTTGTGTGAAATTGTTTGCTGGGGCTTTTCGGGCTTTGACGAACACCTTTCTTACTTCGCCCTGATCTATGAAGATTTCTGCGTCTCCTTCCTTGGTGGCGAAAGTGACAGTCAAATGTCTCACGTCAGGGCGAATGTGCAGATTTCCCTGCGTCTGCCTTCCAAGGATGGCGTTGTATGATGAGGGGACATCCATGACGATGAACCTCGCCATCGTCGAGGCAAACAACTCAGCTGCTCCTTTGACCGAAGTCCCTCTCATCATTAATGGAAGGTCGATCCACCCGAGGACGGGTAACTCGGAAGGTCCTACCCCGAAGGTCGGTGAAGTGACAGGCCTGAGATCATTGATGGATATGCCTAAGCTCGGCAGCAGTTGTGAAAATAGGACGTCAGCGTTTGATCCGTCATCAAGCAATACCCTTTTGACATCCCAGTTTCCAATTCTTGCCATGATCAGCATCCCAGTTTCCAATTCTTGCCATGATCAGGAGTGGGTCGTCGTGAGGGAAGACGACTGTGGAACCATCTTATCGGGATACCTTCTTCGCTGGACTTTGATAGTCCATGACAGCTATTTCCCTGGCCTTCCTTTTTCTTTCCGAGGATGGGAGCCCCGTCGTGATTGTTTGTATGACTCCCGCAGGGGGTGGAGGGCGCCTCTTCGGACTTCGGTTTCTCCGCCTGTCGGAGTCGTAGTCCTCATCTTCTACCTTTCCTTCCTCCTCTTTCCTCCCCTTCGGGGAAGGCAACCGTAGGTACCGCCGAAGTTGGCCTTGTTTTATCAGAGATTCAATATACTTCTTCAGCTGGAAGCAATCCTCAGTGTCGTGGCCATGATCGCGATGAAATTGGCAGAACTTCTTCATGTTTTTTCTATTTTCAGCGGTCATGGCCCTTGGCCTATGAACTTGTGTTCCCTGCCTCTCCAGAGTCATGAGGATGTTGGTCCTCGTGGTGTTCAGCGCTGTGAAGTTCGGGGTTTCCTTCCTCGAATTCTCCGGGGTCGGGATGGCTGGTCGGTCGGATAGCGTGCCTGCTGGCTGGACCCCTCGCCACGGGTGTGCTCGGGCCTGGGTACGCCCATTCTTAGTTCTTCGGCCGTCATGTGCTGTTCGGCCCGTCGGTAGAATTCGCCCAGTGTGTCTGGAGGGTCCTTGGAGAATTCGTAGAAGAGTTGGGAATCCCTCCGAAGGCCCCTTGTCATGGCGAGGATGCATATTTCAAGCCGAAAGTCTGGAACACTTAAAGCCTCTCTGTTGAACCTCTCGACATAGTCGCGTATAGTTTCTCCGCTTCTTTGCGCTATGTCGAACATTTGAACGGGCATCTTCGCCATCGGGCAACTCCTGATGAACTGTTGGGTGAAGGCTGTTGATAACTCCTGGAATTTTCCGATGATTCCTGGAGCCAAGGAGTTGTACCACGTGGTTGCTGGCCCAGAGAGGGTGACCTCGAAGCACTTGCACAAGGTGGCATCGTTTGCACCGTGCATCATCATGCTGCGTCTGTACTTCGTCAGGTGGGCCTGTGGGTCGGTCCGACCATCGTACGTCTCTAGCCGAGGTACCCTGAAGTCACCTAGCATAGCTGCCTCGACCACAGCTCGGGTGAAAGGAGACTGATCCCCACAAAAAGACTCAGACAGTCTGGCCCAAACTGGCTTACGAGCCACCTGCCTCTCGACTCGGTCCAGCCTTGCCAATATTTTCTCCATGAGGGTGGCGGTGCTAGGTTCTTCCTCAGGTGGAGGAGATTGACGGCGCCTCTTCGGAGAATGGCTTCGTCGTCGGGGAGAGGGTGACCTCGTCTCGGGCAAAGGGCTCATTCGGCGTCAAATTTTGGGTTGGTTGGGCCCCGTTTGCCCTGGAAGGCGTGCCCCGAGGGGCATATTTTCTGTTAAAGACTCCTCACGTGGGTCTTCACTCCCCGAACTGCGGCGGACTGCTTTGGGGCTCTTTTCCCGAGGGCGTATCGGTGAAGGAGACCTTTGGGTTTGAGCTTGTTGTGGCCATCTTCTGTCTATCTGTTGTGTCATCTCAGCCACAGCAGAGCGTTGGAAGTCACGGAGGAAGCTCATGGTTATGACCAGAGGACGTTCTTCCTCGGGCGTGGAAGTCCCTGGAAGAGTTTGCTCAGCAACCGGTTGGACTTCAAGCGCGGACGGGGACTTCGGGAGTCCTTTGTCCTTAGAACGCCGAGTCTCAACGACGGCAACCTGAGGGTGGGTTCCCACAGACGGTGCCAAATGATGTCCGGAGACATCTTCGCTGGGGGACATGGTGGTTTTTCGAGGGACTTCCTTAGGAGGAAAACGCCCGGAGTGGAGGTTTCCCAGGGAGTGGTACCTGAAGAGCCCAAAAGGAAAGGTTAGGAGGTCCCCAGGATGTTTTTCCGGGCAGGAGCCTCCGACGCCCAAGTTAGTTTTCTGAGAGGTGAAGGAAAGAGAGCACTCAAGGGTTTAATGGCCTTGCCTGTTCGTATCCTCTCAACTGACTGACCAACCGTTTGCAAGGGGCTGCTCTTTGGTATTTATAGAAGTGTCTGGCCCGTTCAGATCATGACACGTGTTCGGTCAGATCTGCTGTGTACCTTTAGACACAGGGGACAAGTAGCTGTTTGTAGGCTTCCTCAAGCCTTGGTCCGAGACAGGTTGTGACAAGGCCTGGGCGGCGTCGGCGTGTCAGAGCGTCGTTTGAGGTGACATGGTGCGTCTGTGGGCAATGTGTCAGAGGCTCCTTAAATGCTCTTGCCGTACTCCCGATGTCCTTTGGGCGAGGTCGTGCTCTGGGACGAACACCCTTCTTCGGGAGTTATGTTCGCCGTTCGGGGTGCTGCCTAGCTCGCAGGTTCCGCCTTCGGAAAATCCTCTCCTGCTTGCGGTAGCTGGTTCTTCTATCCCGAAGGCGATCCGTTTAATCCCCCGAGGGGGCTGTCTGCACCTTTGGAGCTCTCTGGGGTACTAGGCTAAATCCCGAGTTCGAGGCACTGGAATTCGCCTAGTCCGAGGTCAGTACTGGTGCCTCCCTCGGATGGTGCCAGGCTTCCCGAGCATGCTTTTGATAGGAGGTACGTTCTAGGAGAGGCGATAGTCCTTCGGCTATCACTACAGTTTCAAAGCTTAAGGGCTTCATTAAAAAAGCTTAATCCATTTCCTGAAATGACCATAAGTAGCTTTTTCATGTTTTTATTTGCTTATTATTTGCTTTGTAATTGTCAAAATATCTCAACTTGGATTTTGCTATTTGCTTCAAAGACATTAAACTTTCTCTTTGACTAGTTCTTTTTATATGTGCAGTGTAATGATTGTAGTTTCTTAATGCAGATGCTTTGAGTATATTGAAGAAATGAGTCATAAGCAGGAACCTTTTGTTGATATACTGTGTCTGCTTATCCTGTTCGCTATTACAAATTTAGGGTTTCTCAAGAAGCATTTTGATTATTTAAGGCAAATATCATTAATACCGTACCAGAAAGGCCTATTTTAATCTCTAGACGTGAACATATATTGCACTATCAATTATTCTTATAGGTATAACATTTACGTTATTTAATGATATTGATTATATTTTTAGAGGGAGATACTTCACAATTATGGATTTGAGCACATGGCAACTCTAAATAATTTAGAGTAGGCAAGATTGTTCAAAAAGCAGGTTCATGAAATAGGTTTTGGTTATGTTGAGGGCTTAGCCATTAAGTTGACTTGATTTGCATCATTGAATCTGCTGCTTGTTTAACTCTTGCAGAAGGCAAAGAGCAATTGGCCAACCATTAAAAAAGAATTGTAACTTATTGTTGAAGACACTGGCAAGCTAAGTAATCTTCTATTTGATATTTCATGCCTCAACCATGATCTTATATGTTAATTATTGTTGTTATATTGCAATTTTTGCTCATGTTACTTATATTATTCTCTTTGCTGGTTGTATGTGCTTATTTTTAGTTCATGTGGAAATGAGTTGAATGGAAAAGACAGATGTTTTTTTAATGGTACATGGATTAGAAATATCAGTCAATTTGCTCTCCCTCAATTTTCATTATGAGCTCTAATGTAGTTCCTTTTTTTTCTTCTTTATAGTTCATCTAAGATTGAAAAGTGCATTCATGCAAAATAAAAAAAACATATTGCTTTTTTATTTGTTTTGGTCATTTTATTTACCTTTCCGTCTCTTATTATTTGTTACTGGTAGGAAATAGGCTCAAAGCTAATAGAAGTTCCTGTTAGCGCTGAGGGCCTAAGTAGGTCTACAAGGGAACTCCTCTCTAGATAGAAACAGTATCCCGAAACCACGGGATAAGTTATGGGATTCCTATCATAAAATGAATTCCTCGAATCTCCCATTAGCTATATAAACCTCTCCATTTGTCAATCCTGAGGTATGACGCACAAGCTTTCTCTCTCTCTCTCTTTGTTACTTTCTTTTTGCCGAAAGTCTGAATTAAGCATCGGAGAGTTTCCCCCAAGGACAAATACGTAGGGATGACAATTGGGTAAGCCGAGTCAAGTTTAAGTCAGGCTATTTAGGTTCAGGTTTAATCGGGTTAGCATGAATTCAAGACTATGTCAGGTTTAGGGTCGGGTCATTTGGGTTCGGGTTGATTTTGGTTTAGTGAATTTTAGGTTCAGGTTTAATTAGGTTTGGGTTCAACATAGGTTAGGTCAATTTCAGTCTCTGGTAATTTCAAATTGTGTTTCAATCCAAACTTGGGTTAACCAATCAGATTTGTTTGAATTATTAATATATATGTTGAAATCACTTAATCAATACACTTTTTTGTTTAATTTTTGTTCAAATTTATATTAAATAATTGAATTTTTTGTGCATTTAATTTAAGTTAATTTTTCTTTTCTTATTATGTTAAATTAAAAAATTCATAAAAATTTTCTTAATTATGTTTCAAAAAAATTGCTGTGATATCCATTTTTTGCTATGAAATTGCTATGAAATATAACTCTCGTTCACTATAACTCTATTAGTGACTAAACTAAAAATTTTTAAAAATTACGGATGAAAGTGTAAAAATTTGAAAATTTTAGAGACCCATGTTATAATTATTCTAATGAAAAATGAAACTTTTTGAAATTGAGGTACCTTATTGTATTATACTTAAAAGTTTAGGGATCAATTTTTTAATTTGATAATTGACTACCAAAATCATCAAACTTACTAAATACAGAAGTTACTTATTTTAGAAGAACCCAAATATAGAATTTATTAAATGTGAAAGTCTTTGAATATGAAACTTACTAAATATGGATGTTCATAAAAAAAAAAGTTATTAAGTATGGAAACCCCCAAATATAAAACTTGTTAAATATGGAAGGTAATAAAAGATGAAAGGTAAGTTTTAGGGCGTAGAGTTTTAAGATTAGGGTTTAGGGTTAGGATTGAGAGCATATGATTAAGGTTAAGGTTTCAATTATGGTTAATGTTTAGGATTTAGGATTTAGGATGTATAGTGTTTGTGATTAGGGTAGAGGGCTTATAATTTAGGTTAGGGTAAGTGTTTAGGCTTTTAGGGGTTTGGGTTTAGGTTTAGAGTTTAGGGTTTAAGGTAAATTAAATTCAAATTCAAAGATAAATAATTAAAGACTAATCTAATATTTACCATTCCTACTAATACAAGATAGAATATATTAGTAATACGGGGCAGGGTGAGAATGCTAAAACTAGCGGAAGATAAAACTATTTGAAAATTTAATTCAACTAGACATAAAGATACCCTAATTCAAAATATTTGAAATTAATTGAATCAAATTTCAAACTATGAAGAAAACTATTTTAATTAAATTAAATTTCAAATACCCTAATTTAAAATTATTAACTATA
This sequence comes from Aquilaria sinensis, assembly GCA_005392925.1. Lineage (NCBI taxonomy): Eukaryota > Viridiplantae > Streptophyta > Magnoliopsida > Malvales > Thymelaeaceae > Aquilaria > Aquilaria sinensis. The sequence continues at coordinate 247,105 of SMDT01003270.1, forward strand.
TTAAATTAATATTGTATTTACTAATTGAAGTTTGCATGGTAAACTTGAAAATTGAAACCTAAATAACCAATCCAATTATCCAACAGTTCAATAAATTTGTGTAGGATTACCAAAAAAATGAAAACAAAAATTTTGTGTGACAAATGAAATTTTCCCTAAATGGATCTACTACTACTTAATCTAAATTAGTTGATATTCGATTTAACTACCAAATAGGACTTAGTATGTTAGTTGCATGATTCAAAAGAGTGTTTAAGCAAATCCCTAAATTATTAAATTTCAAAAGACCCCTACATAAAATATATTATTTTGTTAATTTATTCTTAAAAAATCCTAAATAAAAAATATTTAATAGTATTTTAAAATTTCTTAAATTATATAGTCATAATTAAAGTGTAACTTAGATAAATAAGCAATATATAAAAAATCACAATTTTTTAAATTTTTGTTGACCATATATTTATGTTGATTTAGATTAAAATTGGGTAATGTCAGTCTAGTTATCAGGTCATTTTGTGTTCAGGTTAAGTCTGTATTGGGCTTAGGTCATTTTGAGTTTAGGTTATTCCGAGTTCAGGTATTTCAGATTTGGGTTATTTGGGTTTGGGTTTTCTTAGGTTTCACTTCAATCGGGGTCAAGTTCAGGTTAGATTGGGCACAGTCGGATTCGGTTGTTGCTTTTTCTGGTCGAATTAGGTTAGGTTGAGTTTGGGTTTGGTTGGGTCAGTTTAGATCATCTGGTCGGATCAGATTTTGTCATCTCCACATATCCCAGGGCACTAACATTGTCTTTGTACACCTGTCACCAATCCATGATTCACCAGGCTTCTAGGCCAGGCCTATATAATCCCATCAACTATCAATTACTTTCTTCAATAACACTAATTTCACTTCACAACAACCTAAATGATATCGCCTTTGTGTTTTTTGGAT